>CAVMGG010000035.1:0-88127 GCA_963680895.1 Fragum sueziense
GGGTACAGATTTTATGACCATGGGGAATATGTTATGTCGCAAAGAGAAATATTGAAGGAAAAGAAGAAAATAATAGCTATCAGCATTTCTTTTTTTTCCCATGTTAGAACTGACCGTCTGGCTTTACAGGATGCAAAATCCCAGTCTAGGAAAAGGTTACTTAATCTTGTACCAGATGACAAAACAAAATCAATATTATTAACCTTTCCCTAAATAAGACCTGATTTTGATGTGTCGAAAGAGAAAGGCAATGACTGGGAAAGGCCAGCGCCATGCGCCATAGTCACATTACAATCCAAAATGTTAAATACATATAGCTTTTCTTCTTCTTCTTCTTCCCAATAAATGCAGAGCTCCTCAGGAGCATAAACACATTATCCCTTTCCCAAACAAGACCTGGTTTTGACGTCCCTAGTAGAAAAGGCTTGGGAAAACATTGAAACAAAAGAAGAAACTGCTGATGACCAACAGTTTCTCCTTTTGACTCAATATTTTCTGTGCCATATTTCACACAATTCCTATCTTTAATAACTTCCATTTTGTCATTTTTGGCAGTTTTTGAGGTGGATCACCCTAAAATTTTGTCGTTTGGGAAAGGGTTATTTTGCTATCTACAGCGCCAATGTCCCATTCAATTTTCCATCTTACACCCTGCTTCATAGTCACATCTAAATCCAAAATGTCATATTGTTTTTGCTATTGAGTGAACATCCCATTTCAGTGATTTTTTTTCTTAAAAAAACGGTCGTTATTGGGCCCCTTTCCCCTCTCTGAGGAATATACTTTTTTCCCCCATTTTAGAGAAATTTTCCCCTCCTGGAACTAGATTTTTTCTTGCAAAGAAAAATCCAAATCATAGTTAGATTCTTGGCATCTCTAACAGTTCTAATGGTTGTTTGAATGTCCCACTATGATATACAAGCAAGTTAAATGCATTTATAACACTGTATTTGGGAGTATAAGCATGTATTGAAATTTCCCCATTTTGGACGTTCACGCGAAAATTTCCCCCCACCTATGGGCCCTGACCGCCTTCCCCCAAAATTAAAAATAAACACTGCATTTCGATCTCTGGAAAAAGATCGGAGTTTGTGGTGTTCATCATAAATCTGATTTTTGAGTAATAAACTGAATCATAAACATTTCTATAATAATTACCACTTTTAACAAGGAAATGGTTTTGCACGTTTTAAGTTAGCGTCTTTCGCGGGTGAGTGTAATCAGCAAACTTAAAATGCAGCGAATAGACTCCTTTCAATAAATACGCAAACTTTAATCGCTTTGATAGTTTTTGTTTCAAAACCTATGAGATGTTTTATTTACATTTTGTTTGTTAGACGTATTTGTTACTATGTAAACATTTTTTTTTTTCATAACAGGGTGTAAGTGAAAAGTTTCTTTATTTTAGACTACTTTCGTTTTTATCCAAAAATACAAACCGGTAGATATTCTGACATATTGAAAAACACGACATTGAAAGATAAACCAACTTATTTAACTAGATATTGATTGATATTTGCTTTAAGCCTGAAATTGAGACAAGGGGTCGTTTGAGATTTGAAAGGCCAGTATGATAGCAAACGTCGATTGACGTTTAAAACCCTGTAACTGTAGCTTGAATTAGCCACAGCTACGAGGTTTGAATCGTAATTCGGACAGTGAACAAAGTGCCACAACTTGTGTCAGACTTTTCGTTGTTTTTGAATGGTAGTGCACTCTGATGTAAATGAGCGACATCAACATATAAAAGAGCGAATTTCATCAGAGAAAACTTGGATTATTTGATATGTTGATGTCGCTCATTTACATCAGAGCTAAAGTAAATATGAGGAGAAAAAGTGCACCCGACGTGGGACTCGATTCCACAACCCCGTATTACTAGTCGGACACTCTAACCACTGAGCTAGCCGGGCACATGGTCGTGATTCTATCTAACGTCACTACACTCCTCCAACATATAATTTCTTGGGAGTCTCTCACTCCCCGGTCCCAAGGACCACCAGGTGCCGCTTCACGCGTTTACCGATTTACCTAGTCGCCATTAAAGTAAATATGAAGAGAAAAAGTGCATCAGACGTGGGACTCGAACCCACGACCCCCGTATTACTAGTGGGACACTCTAACCACTGAGCTAGCAGGGCACATGGACCTGACTCTACTCAGCGTCACTACAGAGCGCACTACCACTTAAAGACAACGGAAAGTAGGTCATTGTAATCAATGGCTGTTCAGGTGAGGGTTGTTGCAAAACATTGCCTACGTACCTTTTTGAAATACTTTTTGGTCTAAAATTTTCAACAGGCATGACAATAATGGTTCATTGATCGGTATCATAGCCTAGGTTATCGTTTAAGATTGGACGGTGAACAAAGTGGTAGAACAAAGAGGTAGAGCGTCGGCCTTTCGACTAAGAGGTTCCGAGTTCGATCCCCGGTAGCGGAGGTTGTTCGAGGCTTCTCATTGGCCCACATATTCGGCGCGAGTACTGGTGGTTTTCCAGGAAGCTCAATCGAGAGGGATTAAAATAAGTTGAAGAAACTTGCTTCCCAATTGATGTAAAATAAATGCTTTCAAAGAACGTCTGAAGAAGTGCCACAACTTGTGTTGAACTTTTCGGGGTTTTTTAATGGTAGTGCGCTCTGATGTAAATGAACGAAATCAACATATCAAAGAGCGAATTTCATCAGAGAAAACTCGGATTATGATGTTGACAGAGCTCTGACTGTCATTTCAGAATCCTAGTTCAACTTGTTACAATGAGCGAATTTTCGATGTTTTTGTTGATTGGAATTTATAACATTAAAATTCAGACATTGTTTTGGCATTGGATAATTCTTCCAAACAGAAATAAATACAAATTCTTACCTTTTTGAGGGCGTAATTTTATGAAAATTTCTCCTCTCTTTTCCGCAGTCAAGGTTGTACAGAGGTTTGATTTTTCCAAACGCTTCACTGACAAAGAGCATCGGTAGGGTAAAAATTGCCAAACCGTCCCTAACGCAAATGGGGGGGGGGGGGGGGGGGGTGTTATAGACTGGATTTCCTGGTCTGTAAAAGATTTCCTTTATCTTTTCTAACAAAAAAGAGAAGACTGGGTTGTTGTCTTGAGAGATATAAGCTGATAACTAAAATATCTTCTTTACCTTGATTAGTCTTAACGATACACAATTGGAATGTGAATAATTCACTAATGTAATTTCTTGTTCAAAACAAGATCAGTTGTTGTTCAGGAAAAATAAACTTAAGAAGAAAAACCAGTTGACAAACTACTTTGAAATTATCCATTTATAAGAGCTTGTTGTGATTTCCCTATTTAGATCCCGAGTTTATTTGTTACTACCAAGGGCGAATCCAGGATTTTTTTTCCAGGGGCGAGGGGGGGGGGGGGGGATTCCAAGCCTTCCAGGATAATGCCAGGGGGTCCAAGCCATATGATTGCTTTAAATGTGTTAAATATGTAACGTTAAACCCCCACCCCCTCTAGATCCGCCCATGACTACTGCCGGTGTAAGGGGGAATGCAACAAGTGACTATATTTTCTCACACAAAACCTCCAGGTTCCTCGGTTGTGTGGATCTATGCCCAGAGCTGCTGATAAGAGAGAGTGAAGGCTTTTCAAAATGCAATATTTCCCTTGTTGTTCATCAAACCCTATGTTGTGGGTACTCATTGGAATTGTCTCAACGAGACAATTCCGATGAGTACCCACAACATGGGGTTGGATTTGAAATAACAAATTTAGACTGTCTTCACTCCCGCTTATCTGTTGCACTGTATGCCATCAAGTATGGCGCGCGAATAGGGTCTAAAGTCAATATAGCGCTAGACCGATAATTAAAATAGGGGTAGACCGGTAAAAATAGCGGTCTACCCTTATATTTTTACCGGTCTACCGATAAAAATATCGGTCTACCCTTAAAATAAGGGTAGACCCCTAATTCAAATAACGGTCTAGCGATAAATTACCGGTAGACCGATAGTTATTTTTGACCCTTCTGCTCGAAATCTCATTAGCCAATCAAATGGCTCGTTACATCCTCAACCCACCGAGAATATCAACGACCGTATAATACAAGCTCTGTGATTGGCTATCGAAAAAAAATAGGGGTCTACCGATAAAAATAGCGGTCTACCGGTAATTTTATCGCTAGACCGTTATTTTGAATAGCGGTTTACCCGTATTTTATGGGTAGACCGATATTTTTATGGGTAGACCGGTAAAAATATAAGGGTATACCGCTATTTTTAAGGGTCTACCCCTATTTTAATTATCGGTCTAGGGCTGTATTGACTTTAGACCCTATTTGCGCGCCATAATCAAGTTCATGACTCAATGATATCAGTCCTGACACAGTCAATCCAGGTCTGTCTTGGTCTTCCACGGCCCTAGGCTCACAAGTTTCAAATGACGTCATCATGGTCATTGGCATTCTCTTCTTTTCTCTTGAACCTTTCCCCCCAAAACAGACTTGCATTTCATGCCCTTGATAGAAGGTATCATTTTCTTCTTTGTCTAACTATTTTCTGCACAATATCCTACACAAGTCCTATTAATTTTAAACTCTATGTGGTTGCATGCTGCATCTCTCAAATAGGAATAGTCCATTTTTTGTTTGGGGGAGGGGGTAATCCGAGTCTTCTCTGATGTAAATACGCTCTTTGATATTTTGATTTTTCGCTATTTACATCAGAGAGCGTTGCTCTTTGAAAACAGCGGAAAGTTCGGTAACGTTACAAGTAGTGAAGCTTTGTTTTTGTGTATCATATCAAATCACTCGGTAAAACACTGTAGGGTATAGATCAATAAATCATTTTTTGTCATACCTGACCAAAAATTTCATTTCAAATCGGCCTGCTGGAAGAGTATAACCTTTGGTTTTGAATGGAAGGTCAAGGTAAACAAAGGCTGCTCAGGTGAGGGTTGTTGCAAAACATTGCCTATAAACCTTTTAGAAATACTTTTTGGTCGTAAATTTTTCAACATGTATGACAATAAATGGTTCATTGATCGATATCATCAGGGGTTTTAACGATAGCGTTTAAGTTCGGACGGTGAACGATGCGCCACAATTTGTGGAGAACTTCTTGATTTTTTCAAAGAGCAACACTCTCTGATGTAAATAGCGAAAAATCAAAATATCAAAGAGTGTATTTACATCAGAGAAGACTCGGATTAGGGAGGGGGGGGGGGGGGAGGGGTAAGGATGTCTGTGCCATAAAATGTAGCCTTTTAAAATATCTTCAGATACAAAATGTTGAGGCAAATCCAAAAAATGCTGGTTATCAGAATTTTCCTCTTTTGACTCAATGTCTTCCCAAGCGTTATCTTTTGGGTACATCAAAACCAGGTAAAGGGTGTGAGCTTTATTTGTCTAAGTGCTGGAAATGTCTTACAAATCTTTTTAATCCTAACAAAATTATAGAAAAGATTTGAGAAAACATCAAGACAAAAGAAGGAAATGCTGATAACCAGCATTTTCTCCTTTCGCCTCAGTACTTTGTGATATATTTATCGTACACAGATTCTATCTTTTATTGATATCCATTTTGCCATTAACATCGCCATTTAGACCATCCTAATCTTTTTCCATATGGGGAAGGGTTAATGAAGAAAAGACAAAGACGTCCCTTGTAGAAATGGCTATGGAAAACATTGAGGCAAAAGAAGAAAATGCTGATAATCAGAATTTTCTTCTTTTGCCTCAATATTTTCTGTGCTATTTTATACCCAAATCCAATCTTTGTCAATATCAATTTTGTTGTCTGCAGCAGCTTTCAACTTACACCACCCTAAAATTTTGCTGTTTGGAAAAGGGTTCAGACATCATTTACTGCAGCTTTTTTCTTTGTTTTTAGCAAAATAATGTAACTAACACGTTTATCACAATTGCTACATACTTATGAAAATTCATAACTTGGGAGTCCTTGAAGGAAAAGAAGAGAATACTAATTACATGTATCTTCATTTTTTTCCTCAAGGATTTCTATATTCCAATAATGTAGGGCCACCAAAACCTGCTGCAAGTTTCATCAAAACATTCAACCCATTTCCAAACAGGAAAAATCTTAGACTCCTAAAAATTCAAAGATGCTGCAAACGACAACTTCAAGTGAATGGAAAACATGTTTTCGTCTTTCAAGGTAGAAATCATTGTGGGATATGAAGAAATTGCTTGTCACCAGCAATTTCTTCATTTTCAATGATGTTTTCCCAAGCCTTTTCTTGTGAGGGAGTAAAAAGGTGTCAATGTGTAGTAATGGGGTTAACCCATTACCACACAGTGACTCTTTTTGACTCCCTAAAATATAATGGCTTTGGAAAATATTGTGGAAAATGAAGAAATTGCTTGTGACAAGCTATTTCCTCATTTCCCACAAAATTTTCAACACCAAAAAATGTAAAATTGTATTTAGTTTAAACTGTCGTCTACAACATCTTTGAATTAAGACCACCCTAAAATTTTGCCGTTTGGAAATGGGTTGACATGCTCCTGTGGTGGCATTCACCAACCAGTCTAATTCAAAGTTTGTCTTTCGAATTACACAACAATCCATCTGATTGGCCGAGACATGCATCCTGTCCAATCAGATGGCATGCAAGGTAAATGATATAGAAATGTTGATGAAACTGGTCCTTGGTCTTGCTTGGAAAAAGGATTGTTTGCAATTTTCATCACTTTCTTGTATTAACCCTTTCCCAAATGACAAAATATCAGTGTGGTCCATTTAGAAAGGTTGTTATAGCACAGAAAATATGGAGGCAAAAGGAGAAACGAAATAATTGCTTGTCAAAAGCATTTACTTCATTTTTCACAATGTTTTCCAAAGTTTCTATCTCCTGAGGCATCAAAAACCGTCATTATTTGGGAATTCGTTTAGCAAACTTTTTCTGTGAAGTAATATATTACAAAACCCAGGTAATATGCACATGGCCAGGTGACAAGGTAAATTCTGTACAAATTTCGGGCAAATCTGTATTTAACCATTTAGCAAACAAGGCATAATTCTGACGTCCCTAATAGAGAAAGCTTGGAAAAACAATGAGGCAAAAGAAGACAAGAGCCGTCATAGATGGATTATGCTCCCCGAATAAGTATTTGTCACAAAATAAAAACTATCATACATTAAGCCCCTTTTTCCCATGACAGCTTTTTTGTACACACTTTATTTATAGAAAATGGTCTAGAACATCCTATTTATTACATCTGTACACAATTTCATTAAATTCTGCCCATTAGATGAAGAGAAATTAGAGAAAAACTAATTTTTACACTAAGGCCCCTTTTTCCATGACACAGCCTCAAATTTAGAAACAGAGAAAATTGTCCCTAGGTATTATCCAAGGGAATTCACATGTGAAGTTTCATTGAATTCGGTCCAAGACACGGACGGACGTACAGCGTGGCAACTATATGCTCCCCCGAAATTTTTTCAGGGAGCATAAAAATCCTTTTGCCTCAATATTTTCTGTAATGTATTGTTCATCTTTGTTTACATCTATTTGTAGTCTGGAGCAGCTTTCAAATTGGTACACCCTAAATTCTGTCGTTTGGAAAAGGGTTAAGATAAGGAAGACTTGTGTTATAGATGTGGAAGCATATTTGTACAGACAGACAAAAATGATACCAAAATAAAACCATCAGCAGCATATAAAACCAACAAACAATAATTTATATAATTTATTACTTTATCACAAATCTTTTAACAAATCACAATATTCTTAGCAGACTCTAACATTATAATATGTTAATCCTTTCATCAAATAGCAACTGGTTTTCACATCACTAATCAACATGGCTTTTCAAGCATTGACAGAAAAGAAGAAATTGCTGAAATCCAGCCGTTTTTCCTTTGCTCTTACTAATTTCCATACTATGAATACCATACATAAAGTAACATAACTTTTGTCCTTCTTTCATTTTGGACTCGTCCACATTCTTGTAGTTTGTGAACAGGTTCCCCTTATAACAAAATATCAGATTAATGGAAATAACTAGGTGAAAAGGACAAAAAATTGATTTCATTTATGTCAAATGTGTATGCTACAACATGGAAAGCTATGAGAATTGCTTGTCAAAAGCAGTTAAGCAGTTTCTTCATTTTCCACAAGTTTTTTTGAAGCCTTACTCTCATGGTGTGGAAATGAGTTAATTAAAATGAAAATTCTGTTTATCAGCATTTTCTTCAATATTCTCCTTGTTTTTCAAAGCCTTTCCAACTGGGCACATAAAAATCAAGTGTTTTTTAGAAACAAGTTAAGTGAAGTATACTTTAACCCAATCACAAACAAGGCCTGATTTTGATGTCCCTGATAGAAGAGGTTTGAGAAAACACTGGGGCAAAAGAAGAAATTGCTGGTAACCAGCATTTTCTCCGTTTGCCTCAATATTTTATGAGCGGTAGTATACACAAATCCAGTCTTAATGAGTGTCCATTTTGTTGTCTGCCCCAAATTTCAATTTGGTCCACTTTAAACTTTTGCCGCTTTGGAAAGAGTTAATTTTGTTTTTTTTTTTACCAGAAGACAATATTATACTAGTCAAAATTGATGAGATTTTGCTTGTATTCACCATTGGCTGTTTTAGACAGATTTTGTTGGTGTTCAGTTTCGCCATCTAGCATTACTGTATCATGGCTTTTTATCAAAAACCTTTTAACTGCAGCTTGTTTTAAGCTGCAGTTACAAGATTTTAGTTGAAAAATGACAATAAACCTCTTAACTTTTCTGCATTATTTTGCAACAAATAGTCTCAATATTTTCTTTAATTTTCAATAACAACAAAATTCATGACTGGATTAAATTGAAATATGGTGCTTATAACTAAGTAAAGTTGTATGATGTAGCGAGGCAAAAAGAGAAAAATGCTGATGATCAACATCTCCATAAATCAATAGGCAATTCACCTAATTTTCCACTTACAGTGCGTGGCCATATTATAGTACGCAACGTCACTTTACGTACGTTGTAAAATCAAGAAACATGTCTACGTTTCAGGGGTTGTAACAACAAAAACAAGATCTCAAACACTTTCTTACCTTTCAATATTTTGTTATTGATCATTTTGCCTTCACCACAGCTCTGATTCGTTTGGGAATAGATTCATACAGGGACTTGACAAGCGCAGAATCAATGTTACCCCAAATGTCTTTCACAACACGAATGAGATCGGCCCTGTTTCTAATCTCGTCTAATCGTCTTTCAAGTTCACACTTTATCTTTCGCCACAAATTTTCAATAATGTTAATGTCTGGGGATTGACTTGGCCAGGTTAGAGTTGGAATATTGTTATTTTCCTTCCAAGTGTTCGTTTGTCTAGACCGATGCACAGGGCAGTTATCCTCCTGAAGAATCCAAGGTTTTTGTACGAAAAATTTCGTAATAACAGGCCACAAATTGTCATCAAGTACTTGAATGTAAACAGAAGAATCTATATTTCCATCAATTTCGGTCAATGTTCCTACACCATTACAAGTTATGCATCCCCAAAACATCGCCGAGATACCTACTCTAGGGGAGTGGTCTCCATACTGACCAACACATTCGGGTCTGTATTTTTCATCGTGTTTTCTCCATGTATCATACACATAAACTTTTCTATCTTGACATAAAACAATCTTAGTCTCGTCTGAAAATATAATTTTACCCCAGTCTTCAGCAACAGTCCAATTTATCCTTTCCCTACACCATTTCACCCTAGTATCTCTATTATTTTTGGAAATCGTCATAGTTTTGGCAACTTACACCTCCTATATCCTTCTTCTATCAATCTACGACGGACAGTCCGAGAGGAAACACTTTTATTCTCTAAATTATCATTAAACCTGACTGTAAGATCCGACAAGCCTTGCCTTCTGTTCTTTTTGATGGACCGAAAAAGCGTATGGTCGTCACGTTCGTCTGTTTTTCTCTTCCTTCCAGATCTATCGCGATTTTCCGTATTTCCCCGCTGTTTATACCTTTTAAGCAATTTCTGCACGGTGTTACAACTTCTTCCCGTTACCTGTGCGATTTTTCTAGAGCTGAATCCGTTTTCACAAAGTTTTACAATTGTTTGTTTTTCTTCGGGTGTCAAATCTTTACCTCGAGCAGACATATTTTAATGACGTCAATAATGACATCATGGTACTGACATCATCAAAATTATTGGAAAATCCAGATCGGGGAAGGTCAAGTGTTTGTGTACACAACAAATTTTATGTCAATACACTAAAATGTATTGTGTAAATTAACCCGAACTTGAAGACGCGATATTTCATTTGAAATTAATTAGTGACGTTGCGTACTATAATATGGCCACGCAGTGTATGTTGGTAACTAAACCCTTTTCCCAAACAGACCTAGGTTTTGATGTCCTGCATAGTAAAATGTTGGGGAAAACCAGCAATTTCTCCCAATGCCCTACTTTCTACTCAGTTAACTGGTACACAAATCCTATCTTTACCAGTATTCATTTTGCTGTCAGTAACAGCTTTCATATTCTAACCATCTTAATTCTTTGCCATTTGAAAACTTAATTAGAATCGTGATCGATGTACTTTTCCGCAGTATGTTGTTGCTTTTCAACAAAAACCTC
This sequence comes from Fragum sueziense, assembly GCA_963680895.1. Taxonomy (NCBI): domain Eukaryota; kingdom Metazoa; phylum Mollusca; class Bivalvia; order Cardiida; family Cardiidae; genus Fragum; species Fragum sueziense. The sequence goes on from CAVMGG010000035.1 coordinate 10,575, forward strand.
GTAACTGCAGCTTAAAACAAGCTGCAGTTATGAGTTTTTTGTTGAAAAGTGTCAATATAAATATGTACCAAGGACTGTCTGTTGTACTAAATACTACAAGGCAAGAATTTCACTCGAGTCCAATAAGGCTTGAAGGGCTCGCCCGTATTCTGAAATGAAAGGACAAACATTCTCATAAATAATTTCCAAATAACCATTTCCAAAACAACACAGTCAACAACTGACTTCGATATTTTTGTTAGAAAAATCTTGGGAAAAGATTGAGGCAAAAGATGAAAATGCTGATAATAAGCATTTTCTGCTTTTGCCTCAATACTTTTAGTGCTATATTTGAGAAAATTCTACCTATATCGATATCTATTGTAATATCTGCATTCTGCAGCAACTTTCAAATTGGACCACATTACAATTTTGTCGTTTGGGAAAGGGTTAGATCATTATATAGTTTTCAGTGGATCAGTATCTTTTACACTTTTCAAATATTCTCTTTTGGCAAGATTGGTCATATTTAGAAACACAAGAGATGTTTGTAAAACATATATGCCCCCTCAAGGGCCTACATTTGATGTAGGTCAAAGTCCAAGGTCAAGTTAACAAGGTCCAAGGTCATGGTCAAATATGAAAGGTCTTGGTAGGAGGTGTCTATGTGTGAATTCTCAAGGCTGTGGGTGTAAAAGGACATGATATATATGCCTGGTTTCAGTCTTTTTAAAAGTAGGTCAAACTCCAAGGTCAAGGTTGCAATATTCAAGGTCATGGTCAAATGTGAAAGGTCTTGGTAGGAGGTGTCTATGTGTGAAATATCAAGGCTGTAGGTGTAATAGGACATAAGATAAAGGCTAGGTTAAAGATTTCTACAAGTAGGTAAAAATCAAAGGTCATGGTCGCACAGGCCAAGGTCATGGTCAAATGTGAAAGGTCTTGGTAGGAGGTGTCCATGTGTGAAATATTGAGACTGTATAGGTAACAGGACATGAGATATAGGCCTAGTTTAAGTTTTTTAAAAGTAGGTCAAACTCCAAGGTCAAGGTCCAAGGTCATGGTCAAGAGTGATATATCTTGGTTGGAAGTGACCATGCGTGAAATATCAAGGCTGTATATGTAAAATGACATGAAATATAGGCCAGGTTAATGTATTATTAAAGTAGGTCAAACACCAAGGACAAGGTCACATGGTCCAAGGTCATGGTCAAATGTGAAAGGTCTTGGTCGTAGGTGTCCATGTGTCAAATATCATGGCTGTATGTGTAAAAGGACATGATATATTGGCCAGGTTAACGTTTTTTAAAAGTAGGTCAAACCCCAAGGTCAAGGTCACAAAGTCAAAGGTCATGGTCAATTGTGAAAGGTCTTTGTAAGATTAGTCAATGTGTGAAATACCAAGGCTGTATGTGTAATAGCACATTAAATATAGACCCAGTTTAATTGTTTAAAAGTAGGTCAAACTCCAAGGTCAAGGCCACATGGTCCAAGGTCATAGTCGTATATGATAGGTCTTGGTCGGAGGTTTCCATGTGTCAAATATCATGGCTGTATGTGTAAAAGGACATGATATATTGGCCAGGTTAACGTTTTTAAAAGTAGGTCAAACCCCAAGGTCAAGGTCACAAAGTCAAAGGTCATGGTCAATTGTGAAAGGTCTTGGTAAGATGTGTCCATGTGTGAAATATCAAGGCTGTTTTTGTAAAAGGTTATGAGATATATGCCGGGTTTAATTTTTTTTAAAGTAGGTCAAACTCCAAGGTCAAGGTCACAAGGTCCAAGGTCATGGTTAAATGTGAACCATGTTGAAAGGAGGTATCTATGTGTGAGATATCAAGGTTGTATGTGTAAAAGGACATGAGATATAGGCAAGGTTAAGAATTAAGTGTAAAAATCAACAAAAGGAAATAACTCAAAGAATTTGATTGGCAGAGTAACGGTTCTTAAGCACTGCACCTCTCCATAATGAAATCTATTCACCTGTAAAGTTTCATGATTCTACCCTACATATTTTTCGAGTTGTGCTCCGGACAAGAATCAAGTTATAAAATCAACAAAGGGCAATAACTCAGAAAATTTGATCGTCAGAGTTACGGTTCTTGTGCACTGCACCTCTCCATAATGAGATCTATCCACCTGTAAAGTTTCATGATTCTACCTTACATACTTTTTGAGTTATGCTCCGGACAATAATCAAATTTGAAAATCAACAAAGGGCAATAACTCCAAAAATATGATCGGCAGAGTTACGGTTCTTGTGCACTGCACCTCTCCATAATGAGATCTATTCACCTGTAAAGTTTCATGATTCTACCTTACATACTTTTTGAGTTATGCTCCGGACAAGAATCAAGTTTGAAAATCAACAAAGGGCAATAACTCAAAAAATTTGATCGGCAGAGTTACGGTTCTTGTGCACTGCACCTCTCCATAATGAGATCTATTCACCTGTAAAGTTTCATGACTCTACCTTACATACTTTTTGAGTTATGCTCCGGACAAGAATCAAGTTATAAAATCAACAAAGGGCAATAACTCAAAAAATTTGATTGGCAGAGTTACGGTTCTTGTGTACTGCAACTCTCCTTAATGAGATCTATCCACCTGTGAAGTTTCATGATTCTACCTTACATACTTTTTGAGTTATGCTCCGGACAAGAATCAATTTATAAAATCAACAAAGGGCAATAACTCAAAAAATTTGATCGGCAGAGTTACGGTTCTTGCACTGCACCTCTCCTTAATGAGATCTATCCACCTGTGAAGTTTCATGATTCTACCTTACATACTTTTTGAGTTATGCTCCGGACAAGAATCAAGTTTGAAAATCAACAAAGGGCAATAACTCAAAAAATTTGATCGGCAGAGTTACGGTTCTTGTGCACTGCACCTCTCCATAATGAGATCTATCCACCTGTGAAGTTTCATGATTCTACCTTTAATACTTTTCGAGTTATGCTCCGGACAAGGTTTGGTCTACGGACAGACCGACCGACCTACGGACCGACCGACCGACCTTCCGACCGACACTTGCAAAACAATATACCCCCATTTTCTTCGAAAGGGGGCATAAAAATGTAAATAGACAGGAGAGACAGACATGAAACTGTTGTACCCTTTCACTCCTCTGTAGGTAGGGGGCATAACAATTGAATTCAATATTTTCTGCACTAGTTATCTTGTACACAAATCTTTATTCTAACAACAACCATTGTGTCGCCTTCAGCAGCTTTCATATTAGACCTGTCCAAATCTTTGCTGCTTAGGAAAGGGTTAACACCATGATGGTAGACTGAATAGGACTTTTGCTGAGAGCAATCTTACCTCTAGGATTCTTATAGAATATACAATTATTGGCGCATGTTTCTGGATGTGTGTCCCACACTGATTCACCACAACAACATAAGGGAGGTAACTCTATCTTCTTCCATCTCACTTTATCCTTCAGTTGTCCTCGCAGTGCTTCTATATATCTAGAGTGAATAATAAACAACAATTATTGGTACATGTTTCTTTATAATTAACAACAACAAGAGATGTTTGTAAACATGTTTTTATAATTCATATTTTTCATTATATCTTCAACATCAGTTTTGACAGTCTGTGATTCCTTTCAATCAAAACCAGCCGTATTTCCACTGATCAAGAAAGAGCTTTTACAAAGTCCTTGCACCTGGATACAATGCATGACCAAATCTGAACTTCTCCATTTAAATTGTCTTATTTCTTGTATATTTCTCGTCCCAAATCCCTTTTCCGATCTAACTACCCTTTTCCCATTGATCTTCAAGGTTTTTAAAAATATTTTATGAAAAGGAGAAAATGGTGTTGACCACATCTTACCTCTCCATTTCCCGTGTCTTTTTCATCTTCATCTCATGTTCCAACATTGTTTTCCTGACAAACTCTCGCTCCTCTTCCTCCCTCTCCTGTGCCTCCAGACTGGTCTCCCCCGTCACCGGATCACGAGGCTCGATCAGCTGTTTAGAGATCTGTTCTTCTCTTTGTCTTTCTTCTTCTTTCTCTTTCTTCAATCTGTAATAGAAATGGTTTGGAAAACATTGAGGCAAAAGGAGAAAATGCTGATAACCAGCATTTTCTCCTTTTGCCTCAATATTTTCTGTGCTGTTTAGATATCTGTTCTTCTCTCTGTCGTTCTTCCTCTTCCTGTATTCTGTTACAGAAAAGGTTTGGAAATCATTGAGAACATTGACAAGCATCATTTTTTCCTTTTGCCTCAATGTTTTGTTTTGTTTATAAACTCTCGCTCCTCCTCCTCCCTCTCCTGTGCCTCCAGACTGGTCTCCCCCGTCACTGGGTCACGAGGCTCCATCAGCTGTTTAGAGATCTGTTCTTCTCTTTGTCGTTCTTCTTCCTTCTCTTTCTTCAATCTGTAAGAGAAAGGGTTTGGAAAACATTGAGGCAAAAGGACAAATTGCTGATAATCAGCATTTTCTCCTTTTGCCTCAATATTTTCTGTGCTGTTTAGATATCTGTTCTTCTCTCTGTCATTCTTCTTCATTCTCTTTCTTCAATCTGCAAATTTTATTTATTCATTGATGTTTTACATCATTTTGAACTGCTATGGTCATATCATGGCCGCTGAAGCGTCTAGCAAAGGATTCAAGTACTACCACAATATCCTTACCGAGCCCCCAGCTTTTCGCCCACGTAGGTTAACGTTTATCAAACCATTGGTTGGAGACAATTTTGTCTGATAGGATATTTGCCCCCACTGGCCACTTCCTGCACTATATTGTACATAATTTATTTCATTATCAACATCTATTTTGTCATCTGCGGGATCTTTCAAATTGGACCAGTCTAAAACATTGTTTGGGATAAGGTCAATCAACTTCTATTTTCTTGTCTAAAGCAGCTATCAAATCGAAACAAACTTTTGACATTTAGGTAAATACAAACCTCTGAATTCGCTTTCTATGTTCCTGCCGTCTCAAATTCTCTTTGACCTGTTCCCTCTCTATATCCATAAACAATCTACGATACATGGCCTGCTGACTTTTGGAGAGACGTTTCTTAACATCCTCATAAATAAATGTTCCAAATGCCCTATGAGAAGAGGCCTGGGAAAATACTGAGACAAAAGAAGAAAATGCTGATCATCAGCATTTTCTCCTTTTGTCTCAATTTTTTCTGTACTAGTCTTTATTGTACACAAATCATTTTTCATCAACATCTATTTTGTTGTCTACGGCAGCTTTCAAATTAAAATGGTCTAACATGTCTTTTGGGTAAATGCTAACAAACATCTTTATTAATGTCCGCAGTAGCTATCAAATACAAGAGCCGTCAGAGACGGACAATGCTCCCCGAATAAGGCATTGTCACAATAAATGTATGCCATGCAGAGCTAACATAAAGCTAGCAAATGTTAAGCCCCCTTTTTGCATGACATAATTCTTATAACCAAATTTCACATAGTTTATTGTCAAGGGCATCTGATTTACTACTCAAATATGAAATTTCATCAAATTCTGACCATTAGACTAGGAGAAATTAGAGAAAAACTATATTTTACCTTAAGTCCCCTTTTCCCATGACGAGGCCTCAAATCCAAAAACCGGGAAAAGTACATCAGCATTATGTCATAGGGAGTTCACATGGTAAGTTTCATTTGATTTTGCCCAAGGGTTATGGAGAAATCGCTTCGGACGGACAGACGGACGGACGGACGGAATGACGGACGGACAGGACGGACGGACGGACGGACGGACGGACAGACAAAGCGGCGACTATATGCTCTCCCTTCGGGGAGCATAAAAACAAGAGGACCATGATGGTCCTATATCGCTCACCTGAACCTAAATGATATGAGCAACACTTTTGTTCAATTCAATTAATATTTATTAATTTAAGACTGAAAAAGAACTTATGGTCAATAAGGTTGTGAAAATCTAACTCATCCAAGATCTAAATTATGGTGCCAAACATTGTACAGGGCTCCAGATAAGAGGGGGTGGTGACTTTTCAAACTGCAATAATGCTGTCAGTGATCATCCAACCCTATGTTGTAGGTACATGTACTCATTTGTATCGTCTAGTCGAGACGATTCAAATGAGTACCCACAACATAGGATTTGAATTCGAAAAAACAATGTTAGTATGTCTTCACCTCCACTTATCTGTAGCCTTGATTGTATCCAAGTTTTGTCTTGATTGATAAATAATTGTAGATTCTAGAGTATAAACAAGGTCGAAAACAGCCGAAAACAACAATTTTGTCAATTTCAAGGGCACAAAACGCTCGACTTTCTGATCAGATCAGACTGAAAATCAATCTCATATGAGATCTTATGGTTCCCAACATTGTGTCCAAGTTTTGTATAGATTGATCAATAATTGTAGATTCTAGAATGTAAACAAGGTCGAAACCAGCCGAAAAATGGCAATTTTGTCAAATTCAAGGGCACATAACTCTCAACATTCTCGTCAGATCAGACTGAAAATCAAACTCATCTGAGATCTTAAAGTCCCCAACATTGTGTCCAAGTTTTGTCTTGATTGACCCTTTCCCACACATTGGCGCTTTTGGATGCCCCACAAAATAAAAGCTTTGGAAAACATTGTGACAAACAATTTCTTCATTACCCACAATGTTTTCTACCAAGAAAGACCAAAAAATGTTAAATTTTGTTCAATGGAACTTGTCGTCTGCAACACCTATGATTTTGGACTAGGCTAAAATTTTGTTGTTTGGTAATGGGTTAATAAGAGTGTAAATCTAATTATATCCTCTATCAAACTAGATAACTCTACTTATACTGAAGTAAAGTAGTGTCAGAGTTCCTTCCCTTAGAATCTATTTATATCCTCTATCAAACTAGATAACTCTACTTATACTGAAGTAAAGTAGTGTCAGAGTTCCTTCCCTTAGATTAACTCTTTTTTTGAATACAGCAAAAAAGTGGCAATTTTGCCCAATTCAAGGGCACATAACTCTCATCTTTCTGGTCAGATCAGACTGAAAATTGACCTCATCCAAGATCTTATGGTCTCCAACATAATGTCCAAGTTTTGTCTTGATTGATCAATAATTGTAGATGCTAGAGTGTAAACAAACTTAAAAACAGCATTTTTTGACATTCAAGGGCAGATAACTCCGCACTTTCTGGTCCGATCAGGCCCATAATCGAACTTGTTCGAGAACTTATGGTCGTACTTGTTTTGGCCAAGTTTGATCAAGATTGAGTAACTTTTGTGGATGCTAGAGTGTAAACACCCCAAATGTTGACGGACGGACGGATGGACGGACGGACGGACGCCGGACAAAAAGTGACCACAATAACTCACCTCGAGCACTTCGTGCTCAGGTGAGCTAAAAAATCCAAAATTTTGCTGTATAGGTAAATACAAACCTCTGAATTCTCTTCCTATGTTCCTGCCGTCTCAGGTTCTCTTTCACCTGTTCTCTCTCTATATCCATGAACAATCTACGATACATCGCCTGCTGACTTTTGGCGCGACGTTTTTCTTCTTCACTCTGAACACCCTCGTAAATGTTCGGTACTTTCAGTATAGGCATGTTTCTGTTGATGTCTGTACCACTGAATGTGGTGGCTGAAAAAGGAAATGAGTGTTTATAAATACCAAAATAGTGCATATTTTTGACATTAGAAAATACACTGACAGAAAAGATACACTGCATTTTTCCTTGACACATTGTACATCCTGGTAAATTTTCGGTACTTTCAGAATGGGCATATTTCTGTTAAAGGGCGACGGTAACAGATGGTCTAATTGCAAAAAATGATTTTTTTTGAAAAAATATTAGGCCTAAAAAATATGCAAAACTTTTGTGTTGACCACCTCGGGATGGTTAATAATATGCGATTCAGACAGAGAATGAGCCGAAATTATAAGACAGATAGCTGAATTTAGGGAGAATCCAAACCTAAATTCAACCCCGTCTCAGATGGGGTTAGAATTATTTCTAAATTGTTGCGCATGCGCATACAGCGCGGACCATGATTCAAACGAGATTCATACTTGAATTTCAATATGACGTCATCATGTATGTTGTGACGTCATTTAAGAAAGTCGCATGTCCTACTGTTTTGACCTCCTTTCGACATCGTTTCATGAATTTGGTATCAAATTGCGAAAAAATGAGTCGTTGCTTCAATAGTTTGTCGTAATCATTTAATCAGGTCATATAAAGCTTAAAAAGTGTACATTTCGTTTGTATTTGACAATTTTTGGGCCCAAATCTGGGAAATAGTAGCTTTAAAGCCTGTACCGCTGAATGTAGCGGCTGAAATTGGAAATGAGTGTGATTATCTGAGTGCCTATAAATAACCAAAATAGTGCATGTTTAAGTCAACTCTCTTACACATTGTTTACTTATTAAATTCACTGCAGTAAAGGGCTCAGGATGAATGATGTCCAGAGCTTTTTTTAAGCTTAGGGGAAGGGACATAGGCCCCTAATTTGGAGAAAACACAAATCTAGGGGAATATCTTTTGTACAGAATTTTGATAAAGAGCTACCAAGTTTTAACAGAAGGATTCATAAAAGTATACAGAACTGAAATCCAAGTCATATAACCCAAGAAAGTAATATTTACAAAGTCAGATACCAAATCCCAAGCACAAATATATGTATAACATTTTTACATGTATGAAACCATTGTTCAACAGAAGAAAATTTATTTATTGGGGGGAAATTCATTTATAGGAGAAAAATTTTCAGAGGGGAAGGGGCCCATAAATGACTGCACTTTCTTAGTAAAATAAACCCAATGATATCATAAAGTGTTAATGGCATGGCTACAACACCCAATGGGAGCTAAATATTCTTCTAGAAGTCCAAGAATTCTTTGGCTTGCATTCTATTTCAATCATTTTAATTTAGGGACGTCAAAACCAGTTATCTGACTGTCAGAAAAAGGGTTGCGGTTGAAAAAGAACTTTGCGAAAAAATGTTACCTGACTGGGTTTTCCTATTCATGGGATGTTGAACATGAAATTCTTCCTCTACCATATTAAACTGGACAGATTTACCTCCCTTGTTTACATCTAATTCTCTCCCTTGATTTTCATTCTCTTTGTTGTCAGAATATGCTGTGGAAATAATGGAAAATAACGGACCTTTTTTTTAACCCTTTCCCAAACAGAAAATTTTAGTGTAGTCCATTTTTATGCTGCTGCAGACGACAAAATACATGTGAATAAAGGTAAAATTTGTGAATAATAAACCACAGAAAACATTGAGGCAAAAGGAGAAACTGCTGGTTATCAGCAGTTTCTTCTTTTGTCTCTATGTTTTCCCAAGACATTTTTATTTAGTATGTCAAAGCCAGGTCTTGTTTGGGAAAAGGTGAATGCAGCAAAACATTTTGTTGGTTTTGGAAATGTACTCCACTGCTTAACAAGAGCTGTCCGAAGACAGCGCGCTCGACTTTCTAAGTTGCTTAGTATAAAGGGAGCATAACTCCAAATATAGTGGAGCCAGGGTCATGGGCCCTGATAGTAAGGTAGAGGGTGTGATGGTGAATAAGTATTCTAAGTTTGGGTTGAATCCCTTTGATAGTATGGAAGTTATTGATGTTTGAAAAAACTTTAACCTTGGTTGCAACGCCGACGCCAACGCCGACACAGACGCCAACGCCCGGGTGACAGTATAAGCTCTCATTTTCTTCGAAAAGTCGAGCTAAAAATGAATTTGTTTCAGTATGACCAAGTTATTTTACTTTCACTATTTCACAAACATTGATAATAAAGACATACTTGATTTGGACAAATTCAAAATTTTGCTGTCTTGTAATGGGTTAACCCTTTCCCAAACAAGACCTGTTTTGGCGTCTCTAATAGAAAAGGCTAGGGAAAACATTGAAACAAAAGAAGAAACTGCTGATAATCAGCAGTTTCTCCTTTTGTCTCAATATTTTCTGTGTCATATTTTACACAAATCCTATATCTAATAACACCCATTTTGTCATTTGTGGAAGTTTTTGAAGTGGACCACCCTAGAATTTTGTTGTTTGGGTTTAGTTTAAAAGCGGTTTTAGGCCGTTTTCAACTACTAAGGTCATATCGCGGCGGCTGGAGCACCTAACCATGGATTCCTGGTATTTCTCTCACCAGTACCACCACAACACCCTAACCGAGCCTCCAGCTGCTCCCCCACATAGGTTCACGATATCACGATGGGTGACATTTTTGTCAGAAAAGGTATTAGCCGCGACCAGGTATCGAACCCGGGACCTCTCGAATGAGAGGCAGATGCCCTACCAAATGCACCATGGCCACGGCCTTTGTTGTTTGGGAAAGGGTTAAATCTGAGTTTTTCTCTATAATTGTACCCACCTTTATCATTGATGACCTTGACCTTATCTATGAGGTCATCATCGAGAATGTCAAATTCCTCACCATCCACTGTATACCGGGATGACGGGTGCTGCAAAGTAGAAACAAAATATTCATTATGGGAAGAGGAGAATAAACTGATAAGAGAACAGGATAAATAATTAATGACCTTGACCTTTTCTATGAGGTCATCATCGAGAATGTCAAATTCCTCACCATCCACTGTATACCGGGATGATGGGTGCTGCAAAGTGTAAACAAAATATTCATTATGGGAAGAGGAGAATAAACTAATGTAGGTACAGGAAAATTAATTAATGACCTTGACCTTATCTATGAGGTCATTATCGAGTACATGTATGTCAAATTCTTCACCGTCTAATGTATACCGGGATGACGGATGCTGTAAAGTAGAAACAAAATATTGATTATGTGAACAGGAGAATAAACTAATGTAGGAACAGGATATATAGAATTATACATTTTAATTAATGACCTTAACCTTATCAATGAGGTCATCATCGAGTATGTCTAATTCTTCACCATCTACTGTATACCGGGATGACGGGTGCTGTAAAGTAGAAACATATACCGATAATCAAGAGTTAAAATTCAAAGTTGACACATTGAAAGATAAAAATTGAAATTAGTTGCTTCATATTAACACTTTCCAAAACGACAAAATTTTAGAGTGGTCCAATTCGAAAGCAGTTGCAGATGACAAATTATATGTGAAGATAGGATATGTGTACAATATATCCGAGAAAATATTGTCTCAATCTTTTCCCAAGCATTTTCTATTAGGGAAGTCAAAACCAGGTCTTGTTTGGGAAAGAGTTAATTGCTTCACTCTAATTGATTAATTCAAGTTGTCAGTTTTGAAGGTCATAAAGAAAGGATTCTTTTTTAGTAAAAAACATAATTTTCATATCAAGACTTTTGCATAACAAGTCTATGTATCTCTAGCATTTAGCATAAAAAACAAATAGAGAATAGAAGAAAATACTGTTAAACCTGTAATTAGCATTTTTCATCCATGATTCCTTCTATTTTTGTCTAGTGAAATTTAAACAAATTTTTAAACAATTCCATGCTATACAAGCAGCACTAACTACACACAACATAAAACACAACCATTCATAATATTTCAGACAACAAATAAATTATGCTGGAATCCAGACACTGCACCTTAAAACCTGATCAACGTGTGCCTAAGTGTAGGTTGCTGTCTGATCAGGATCCATGCTGCTCTAACACAATTGCTGGAGATAATGAAGCTATATAGTCCATAAATATTGACCTGAACCTGTGGAATATGCAATGAGTAGTTGTGATGCGGAATAATAACTCTCTGACATATATTGACAAGAGAAGCATGTGCAGAATACAAATCCACAACGCTTATAAGGAAACAATCGACTCGACAGTGAGAATTGCTGGTGAGTATGGATTATTCCTTGTCACAATTACTCATTGCATATTCGTCGGGTTCAGGTCAATATTTACAGCCTATATATGAGAACTATATAAATCTGAATCAGTTCAGAAACTCTCAATCTTATACAAATCAATTCCATTCATGGTTATACACACATCATTTTCTGAAAACAGTTAGTCCATGTCATAATCAAAGAGAAGTAGATATTGAAACCATGCATGCCCAGGGTTCTCCCCAGAACAATTTGAAGCCATAGTGGCATATTATAAGTATTGGTAAACCTTGAAATGCATTGTGTTCATGCAAATAATTGTGAATAAAACCACAATAGCAAAAGAAGAAATTGCTCAATTTGAGCAATTTCTTCTTTTTGCATTATGTTTTATACAGAATTATTACATTTTTTATTATAAGAATACATTAATTATCACATTTTAACATGAAATGCTTAGAAATCCCCCTATTTGGTGACCTTTTTGAAGAAATTAAGCTGTAGGGGTACTTTTGAAGCTGCAGTGGCATTACACTAATTCACATGAAGCTGTAGTGGGGCCGATACAGCTTATTGGGCTGGGGAGGACACTGATGCCTTAGATTGTAGAATTTATTGTTAGAAGTGTTTTGCTAACACCATGCATCACAATATCAAAACGTATACACACAACAGAGCTACAGTTAAGACAGGGTGATGGCTTTTCAAAATGCAATATTTCATTAATTGTTCATCAAACCGTATGTTGTTGGTACTCATTTGAAGCGTCTCATCGAGACGATTCAAATGAATACCCACAACATAGGGTTTTGACTTAAAATAACAAATTCAAAATGCCTTCATCCCTCTTATCTGTTGCTTTGGATGCATATGAGTGATATTTTGTGCTCTAAACTTACTTTTGCTTCATTTATTTCCTTAAGATATAAACAATACAGCCAGTATAGATTTGATTAGTAAAATTAGCAATGAATAAATACAAGTATCCCTAGTTACATTGTGACAAAATAGTATTTTCCAGGTGGGAAAATTTTTGAAAGCTTGTCCAATTAAAAAGCTGCAGCAGACCTCAAAACTTGTTTTGAGAAAGATAGAACTTGTGTGCAATATAGCACTGAAAATATTGATGAAAATGGAGAAATTGCAAATTATTGCCTAAAATGTGTGTTTTCAGTCTGTTATTGGCATTGGATAACGAGAAGAAACCGGGCCGATATCCAGAGAAATTGTGCATTAATCAGCAGATTCATGTGCGATATCGGACTGGTTTTGCACTCAAATATCCTCGATTTGACCCTTCAAAATAAACAATTGTCTCTTTTCCCGCAAAATTCTCAATGTCTTACGTTAAATAAGCGACGTTCGCCTTTTGGCACCAAATTATGACGTAACATTGTTTTACCGACGTCATGCATAACAAAAAATTCTCGGAAGATTAATCAGAACAAAACAACAATGGCGGACATTTTCTTATCTCACCTCAGTTCATTTTTCGCACATATCAAGAGGTTTGGGGTAAGTAATCATTGGAATTTTATGCTTTTTATGCAATAATAGGGTCAATTCACGTATTTTTCAGTTGTTAACATTCGCAGAGGCCCGCAAAATACGAAAACGACCCTCCTGCTTCACAGTCGGGCGTTAACGTATTTCTTGGGCCTCTGCGAATGTTAACCACCTCAAAAACGTGAACTAACCCTATATTATCAGTCATTTCTTTTTTTCCCTCAATGTTGTCCTAAACCTTATCTACTATGAATGTTTAAACCAGGTCTTGTATGGGAAAGGGTTACAAAAACGCAAATCATCAACAGTTGTTATGTAACACAAGATGTTCCAAAAAAGATTTCATACAAAAAATTGTAACCAAGAAAAATTCAAAATCAACCCTTTCCCAAATGGCAAAATCTGAGGGTGCTCCAATTCAAAAGCTGCTGCAGACGACAAAATGCAAGCTAATCAAGGTTGGATTTGCGTACAATATAGCATAGAAAATATTGAGACAAAAGGAGAAACTGCTGGTTATCAGCAGTTTCTGCTTTTGTTTAAATATTTTCCCAAGCCTTGTCTATTAGGGACGTTAAAACCAGGTCTTGTTTGGGAAAGGGTTAAACCATTTTTAACAAATTCCGAAACACCACCTGGTTTTGACATCTCTAGTAAAAAACAAGTTGGGAAAATATTGACAGACAATAAGAAATTGTTGATAACCATCAATTTCTCCTTATAATTTTACATTTTCTAGTCATTCCCGAAAGAAATCATGGTTGTCACATGCAAATTATTCATTTTCCATCATGATTTCAAAAGCCTTCATATTGTGGGTGTCAAAAGGTGTCACTATGAATGGGACAGAGGAACTACAAACTTACATCTCTGGTATGAGAAACTTTCCATATACCCCCGGGCAGATCTTGTTCAACAAACTTGTCAGTTACAACTCGTCGCGATACAAGGTTCTTCTTCGCATTTCTCACATGCTGATGTACCTTCAAACAGAAGAGACATTCTATATGAGCTGGAATCTGGTAAAAGGTTTTTACATTATAATAACAAGATGTGTTTGTGAAACACAAATGCCCCCGAAAATGGTTATTTGTCTAAAATGTTACGTTTTCGTGGAGTAAAGGGTTATCAAGGGTTAAGGGATGACCTTGAGGAAGGTCAAATTGCATGGAACAGATAGATATCATTGAAAGGAAGTTGCATACCAAATTTGAGCTTTGTATGTCAAATACTTGTGGAGAAAAGGCAAAGGTTAAGTTTTCGGAGTAAAAGGTTAAGTTTTCGTAGAGTAAAGGGTTGATAAGGGTTAACAGATGACCTTTAGGAAGGTCAAATTGCATGGAACAGATAGATATCATTGAAAGGAAGTTGCATACCAAATTTGAGCTTTGTATGTCAAATACTTTTGGAGAAAAAGACAAAGGTAAAGTTTTCGGACAGACAGACGGACAGACGGACGGACAGACAGACAGACAGACGGACACGAGTAAAACAATATACCCCCGATCTCTCGATACGGGGGCATAAAAATATATTAAATAGTCCTCACAAATCGAAACCGGCTGCAGAATACAAAATGAATGTGAATGAATACAAAATATGTGCACAATAAAGCACATAAAATATCGCAAGAAAAAATGAAAATGCTTATTAGCAGCGTTTCTTTGTTTTCTTTCAATGTTTTGTGACCTTTTGTCCTTCTATTAAAGGAAATAAAATCCAGTCTTGCTCAGGAAGGGGTTAAAAATATTGTCTTACCTGATTTGTGTGGTTGGAAAAGGCATGATCATTTGTGGACTGTCTGTTATCTGGCTTGCCTGGAAAGTCAAGTGTTATATCAAGCACAGCTACAGATAAGTGGGGGTAAAGACATTCTAACTTTGTTATAAGATTGGATATAGACCAACTTAAAATTTTGTCCATGTAACTAACACCAACACTAGGGCTGTGATATTTGTTCCCCCGAGATGAAGTCTCATCTCTCTAATTAAGCATCACTTTTCGGATTAATTATATCATTTGACTCATCATTCAGAGCAATAGATAAGAGGGGGCTGAAGTCATTCTGAATTTTTAATTTCAAATGCAAACCCTATGTTGTGGGTACTCATTCTTTTGAGTACCCACAACATATGGTTTAATGAACAATTAGTGAAATATTTCATTTTGAGAAACCATCATTACCTACCTGTTTTTCCTGCATTTTTCTCTGTATTGTCGACAGACAGTGCTGTCAATGGTCGAACCAGACTAGTATCTTTCTTGGCTAAATCTTTAGATGAAAATGCACTTTGACTGACTATGTTTCTCTCCTGCTCTGCCTGTAAATTGGTAAACATACTTTTTTTAACCTCTTCCCAAATGACAAAATTTAAAGGTGTTCCAAATTGAAAAGTATTGCATACAACAATATCAAGAGAATAAAACATTATATTTCTAGGTCTTTCAGGGCAAAAAAAATTGTGGGAAATGAAGAAATTTCTTGTCACAAGCAATTTCTTCATTTTTGACAGTGTTTTCCCAAGCCTTTACTTGTTAGGGAGTCAAAAGCAGCAATGGTTTAAGTTTGTTGTTAACACTTGTCCTGCTGACTTTAAATTTTGTATCAAACAAGTTGCCAGTTAACCCATTACCACACAGTGACGCCTTTTGACTCCCCACAAGATAAAGGCTTTAGAAAACATTGTGGAAAATGAAGAAATTGTTTGTGACAAGCAATTTCTTCATTTCCCACAATGTTTTCTATACAAAATGACCAACAAGAGCTTCGCAGAGCGGCGCATATACGCCCGAGAGGGGCTTGTCAGTAAAATTGGCCATTTTTTCTATTCAAGGGCAGATAATTCAAACAAGTTATCAAAATTTTGTTTGCACAACAAGACACCATAGAGATTCATTGTTGCTAGTTTGATTAAATTTCGATTAAAACTGTAGGAGTTGCGCACAGGAGAAAATGGACATTTTTGAGAAAATGGGCATTTTTTCTTAAATTCAAGGGCAGATAATTCAAAAACGAAAACAGTTATCTAAATTCTGTAAGCGGTGTGCACAACTAGACACCATGGAGATTCATTGTGGCAAGTTTGATCAAATTCTGATCAAAACTGTAGCAGGAGTTGCGCACACAAGAAAATGGGCATTTTTTTAATTCAAGGGCAGATAATTCAAGAACGAAAAGAGTTAATTGAATTCTGTAAGCGCAGTGCACAACTAGACACCATGGAGATTCATTGTGGCAAGTTTGATCGAATTCCGATCAAAACCGTAGGAGGAGTTGCGCACACAAGAAATTGCTAACGGACGGACAGACGGACGAGCGGGGCCATAACATAATACGACCCTTCGGGCGTATAATAATAATAAAAACGTAAAATTTTATTTACTTGAATTTGTCGTCTACAACATCTTTGAATTTGGACTAGAGTAGAGGAGGGTAATCCCGACATGCGCCTAATTCCGACACTTTTGGAAAAAAGTCATTTGTATTGCATTATCTTTTGAAGAAATCAACAACTTTCTGTTTTAAACTAGGGATGGTAACGAGTAGCAATTTTACTAATCGAGTACTCGGTCACCCTTCCGATCGAGTACTCGAGTACTCGGATAGAAATGCCGTCTTTTGGTTATAGTATCGGTGTTTTTCAACATGTTCATAAGCAATTTAAACAGCGTATCTTTGGTATAAATATCTCTTTAGATGACATTTAATCAGTGCTTTATTTGAGAAAAATGGACAATTGTTAGATATGTGATGAGAATTACAGAAAGTGCTAAAATCTTTCCGTAAGCCTGGTTCCCGCCTCTGATACACTACGTTGTATTTTTTCTACAACGTAGAGTATCAAAGGCGGGAACCAGACTCTTCAGCCTAAATCGCACACGGCTGTTGTTGTTTATCTCCAAAGCGTTCGTAATATTTACGCATATTGTGAGATATACAAAAGTCACTATAGACTAAGGGAGGCATTTTGTTAGATTTTCTTGAGATCATTTGCGTGTAATCGGGAAAGAGATGCTTCTTCTTCGAGAAAAAATAGCAATATAATAAAATCTCAGCAATAATCCAATAATCGGCTGATCGAAAATTGCATTAACCAATCAACTCTAAGGTAAATCTTCGGACGTCCAATTAAAATGCATAGCCCGAAATCAGAGTAAAGAGCGGCGAAGGTGCGAAAATTTATGACATTGTTTGACAGCGAGAACAATAGCTGTAGGCAGCGAGAACAATAGCTGTTGGCACTTGATTGCAAATTAGGACAATATCGAGGGATTAGATAATCGGCAGATGACCAGGTGTTACATAGGCCTACTCTACCCTTTGCACGGTACAGTGTTGGAAAAGAGCGATCAATATTTTCAACAACTTGAGTTTGGAAACGAATTTTCATTTTTCTGCTGTTATCATTTTTTCTTTCCGATTACTCCATTAGTGATATTGGTAATCGATACTCGGACGTTCGATCGAGTACTCGATTACTCGAGTACTTGTTTCCATCCCTATTTTAAACATTACGCCATACATTTTTCCAAAGTTATATAATGATCATTGACATGTAAAGGCTTGCTTTCTTAAAAAATCGAGGTTAAAGATAGACCACCCTGTTTGCGGAATTTTCAAAAATGCTGTCTTATAGATTTCTGTAAGAGGGGTGTCCCGAAAAAGTAAAAATAAATTCATGTACAAGTCATCTTCCTCGATAGATCTTTGTATAAGATGAACATTTAGACAATCCTCTATTATCCTAGCCGTCTAAAAACAGTATCAGAGCGTTATTTATTCATAAACCATGGTGTCGGGGTTGACAGTCTTTTTTGGCCAGAGAGTTTAACTCCGACACCATAAGTGTAAATTAGAGGAAATTTCCCACTCTCCCTTACTAAATTTTTACTATACCGACCGTATGTTAAAGAAATGTGTAAAACCAGCTTATTCGAGCTTATGGCGACGACTTAACATATAGATTTGCATATTTTTTCCAATATGCTCGCAACATTTTTCTCAGGTGTCGGATTTGACCGAACCCTCAGTGTGTGGATTATGAGCGAATTATATTCCGTCTATAACCCAATTTCTAATTGAGAGAAAGGCTTACAATATATGTCTAACAAAAGAAAGTATGGTTTTCTTCCCTTTTCAATCCTAACTTCTCTGTGACATTGCATCACATAGCTCATTTTGCTTCAATAATATGTTTGGTGTCGGGTTTGACAGAAAAGTGTCGAATTTAAGATGCTTCATCTGTGGTAGAAATTCGGTTGTACAATCATTGTTTATGGCCAGAAGACGCCGTAGAATACACAAATTTATTGCATAAAGGTTAGTTCGTGCACGGCCGACACGAAATATGGCCTCATATAAGTAGACAATGAAATATATTGATTTTTCCCTTAAAGTGTCGGGATTACCCTCCTCTACTCTAGTTTGTAATTTTGTCGTTTGGTAATGGAGGCATTTCAATAAGATCATCTCAAATTATTGCCACAACAATTCAGTTGAATTCATTCATGCATTCATGGTGAAGGACTGTCAGTGTGTCAACTTGTCTGATGAAAATTCGCTAGATGTTTTGCTCTTCAGAAAGTCTTACAGTCTGACACAAATTTTGATCTGCAAGAAAATTATTGGTAGTTTGGTCTGACAAAATGTATTCCGTCTGACAGAGACAGACTATCCAGGACTGTCAGACAGAATGTCTGACAAATATTTCTATTTTTTCACATGCACTGGCGTAGCTAGCCGAAAATAAAGTGTACGCAAAACGGATGCCTAAAGTATCAGGGAAGGTTTGGTGGCGGGCTCCATACTGCTGGGGGTGGGTCTTGCGGGCATCTCCCAGGATTTTTTTTGAAAATTTAATGTAGATGTATGCAATACATACCAAATGCCCACCTGGAGCCACGAATGACCATAGTCATTTGTGGCTCCTTGTGGGTATTTGGTGTGTATTTAAATGGCGATTCAGGTGTTTATTTCAAGGGAAACAAAAACATAAAATCCACCGTTTTTTTTTAATAAAAATAGCGATGTGTACACAATTGCGTTTTTGCGTACTGGTTGCTACGCCTATGACATGCATTTATTTCACTTTCCACGATATTTTCCAAAGCTTGTATCTTGTATGACATCATAAAGTGCCATTCTGCTAGGACTTAACCGTTTCTCAAACAGTAAAGAAAAGATTACATACAGCTCTATAGTTGGCTTCCAGGGCTTTCTGTTTCTTCAATCTGTCTAGATGTTGAACCCTCTTCTTGACTTCTAGTTGAAACTGTGCCAGTCTGGCTTGCTTCTCTTTCTGTATGTGATGTAACCGGTGCTCCTCCTCCTCTGCTGCAAGCTGCAAATAGTTTCAATTAACATTCTTTTCCAAACAAGATTTGGTTTTAAAGTCCCTAAGTTGAATGAAAAAGGCTTGAGAAAATATTAAGACAAAAGAAGAAAATGCTGATAACCAGCATTTTCTCCTTTAGTCTCAATATTTTCTGGGCTAAAATTGGCTGAAACTGTGCCAGTCTGACTTGTTTCTCTTTCTGTATGTGATGTAGTCGGTGCTCCTCCTCCTCGGCTGCAAGCTGCAAATAGTTTCAGAGCTACAGATTAGAGGGGGTGATGGCTTTTCAAAATGAAATACCCATGAAAAAACAAAGCTATCATCAAGTTTGTGACTACGAAATCACAGCAAAGTATTTACACGATGTGATCAAGGTATTTATACGATGTGGTCACAGCATCACCAGGGCTGACTTCGTTTGGCACTATAGCTCGCGCGAACGGGAACCATCATTGGGAACCAGCGCTGTTCTGTCTATTGAATTCCTCCCCGTTCTGAGTCAGCCAATCAAAACCTTTGTTTACCTCGACACTGATTGGTCCGCTGATATCTGAGGAGTTCCGAATGATGTAATGGTTTGGATGGCCGGACCACACTTTTTCCGGTGGTCGGACTATAGCTCGCGCCATTGATGTACGATTGGAGCTATAGCTACGGAAGTGATGTCAATAGCTCGCACTATTGGTGTTCGATTGGGGCGATGTTTCCTGACGATGGCGCGAGCTATAGAAACAGTCGGCATGACGTCATAGCCTCACTTTCATTTTTTCATCGAGGGTACTTCCTCAGTCTTTATCGTTACGGGATACCATATTTGGGGCAGAATATTTAAAAAATCCATCGTTAAAATTCATAAACAAAACACTTTAGTTAAAGAATGTGATTTAAACTTTCTAACTACTAACGCATTTTTAATAATTAGGCTTAGTCGTCGAGATATTAATGATGAAAGTTGGTAATGTTTTAACGAACAAGAGCTGTCACTGTAAGATGACAATGCCCCCGACACCGCTTTGATTTTAAATTATGGCCAATCTATGTTCAAGGTCAAGGTCATCCAGGGGTCAAGGTCACCAAAGTATGTGCCTTCAGAAAAGTAATGTACCAAGGAATGTTGTGGTAAAGTATGAAGCGAAGTTAAGTAATAAGGAAGTTATGGCCAATGTTAAAGTTTTTGGACGGAATGACGGACAGACAGACGGACGGACAAGTCAAATTTATGATGCCTCCCTATCGGGGGCATAAAAAGACCGAAGCTTTCGCCTCCACCGAATGAATGCAGGTCCGCACTTTATGACTGACGATGTTTTTGATTGGCTGAAGGGATTGTGCCGACCGAATCAATTGCCAATCGAAGTTAGCCCAGGATTGTCCAGCAGTCCTGTGTGGATGTCCGCTTTTAACCTTTGTCAAGCCAACACAGGTTAACCAATTATCTTATAAAGGGCATAAATGCTAGGGTAGGCTAGCTGCAATATTGCAGCCACAAACTAAGGTATTGGCTTGTGTGAAACCCAGAAATTGGCCAAAATGAGATCAAAATTCAAAAGTTTTCGGTCACATTATTGCAACTTGGGGCCCTAGTCTAGAAAAACGTCTGGATCGGCTGCATTGACTAAGCAGCCAGTCTACAATATTTCCAGTCTATTTTTTTTATTTTTGGACTGACTCATTTGACGCATCACTTTATCCATTTTTGGATAAAAATCACTACGCGGTGCGCATAACTCCAAAATCCTGTCGCCAAAAAGTAGCACGCAGAAAATTGCAACTACAAATACATTTGCAACAAAATAAAGTTTGATTTTCGTCTCAATTTCATCTAATAAAATAATTGATTCAAATTAGATTATTCATTTTACTCTATGCAAGCATATGAAGCAAATATGCCGCGTGACAGGAAGTCATGAGGAAGTACCACGTGTATGCATTTTATGGGCGCTGACATCTTGAAAGTAGTTAACCCAGAATGCCCACCAGAGATAGATGGTATGATGGTTGGTCCAGTTTTCGTGGTATTAGTAATTCAAAGGAAACTCCCGGAAGACAAAATCAAGTCAGTGCTACAACAATTACTATATAACATTTGAAAATATGTGTTATTTTGTAAATTCCCTACATTTATGTCAGTTGTGTATTATTTTTTACATTTGAAGCCATTTTGTATAAGCTGTTGACCTCTGACGTCATCGGAATTGAGGCTCCAGAATTCGTGGGTCATTCAATAAATCAGTGACACATTCTTTGTTTCCAAATTTTCCTCCCAAAACTGGGCACTTCATCAACCTAGCATTCCTTGTGAATAATTTAAAGTTGTTTTTAAAAAAAATACACTGGCTGATGTAATAATAGGAGCATCACAAGTACCTCTGCCTATTTGATTCATTGCGTTAAAATGTATTGAACAACCCTCACAAGAATAGTCATAGGTTATGCCCCTTGAATAAACATTTTCTTTGTTTACTTTATTTGAAGCGAGTTAAGATGGGGTTGGGGTGTATGTTCACAAAATTCTAGCGTGTGGACGTCGCATGTTTAGAACAGCGTAAGATTATTCGGAATACCACGAATTTGGGCTCCTCCACGAAAACTGGGCAAATAACCATAATCGACAGGTGGCGACATCTATTGGTAGATATTGGGATCGGCTGCCTTCTGGATCCACCAATGAACTCTCTATATTGAAATGACTTTGTGATACATTCACCCTAAATCTTTCTAAGCTATTGCAGTTTTTGATAGAAATTTCTAAATCAATGAACGATCAAGTTTCAACATGCACCATTGTTTATGCCCTGACTACGATACTAACCACCGCTTCCTGATGTAAAGGCAGGGGTTCAGCTTGTACCCAGGCCCCTACTGCTCGAACCTCAACGTTCCGATTTCCCATAACGTCCGTACTAATCACGGGTTTTGAAATTTTACGAAGAGATTGTCCGTTTCCCTTCATCTTGGCCGCCATTGTAAACAAACACTCTTTCTACTTTTCAAATTGAAGAGCACAAAGGTGTCACTCCAGTGAATTATGACCCTGCTAATGCAAGGTGTAACTCCTGTTACTCATCCACACAAGCCAACAATACTGTTACAATGACAGAATTGTAGATGTAGATCTACATGGAAGTAAATTTAGCTAGTCAAACTGTCCTGAATCATTTTGGGAATGCAAAAAGTATAAGAAGAGCTTTGCCGAGCAGCACATAAACGCCCGAGAGGGGCTCTTGGAACTGGGAGTAATCGGAGTATTCCATGTAAACTGAGTGACCAAATCAGGTCTCCACAGGAAGTCCCTGTTTCATGTACAAGATTACCAATGGGTGATAACTATAACCTCACAATGAGTTCCGAATGAAGCATCCTCAGAAACCCGGGGTCTTCTCATACCCTACATTGACGATGGAGACCAATAGGTTACGGATGATGCTAAGAAAATAATTTTCATATTTTAAAAGTTTGTCTTTCCAGAAGATGAATGGCAAGCATGACAAGAACTGATGCATAAGAATAACAAGGGCTTCTTATGTAAGTTTCATTTATTTAATACTTTTTAAAAATATAATAATGTTATTCTTATAAGAAATACAAATATAAATAATGGCACTTTCAAACAACAAATACACAATTATGATTTGATTGATTAAATGGGGTTTTACATCCCATTCAACAGCTAAGGTCACATTGAGATGGGACCTCGGTTTAAAGTCATTTATTTTATCCTTGTACTTTACAACTGGTCTTGTCTGAGGAAGACTTTACGGGTTACTTCCACAAAATAGCATAGCACATAGATTCTACTTTTCTTTTGTTGTACATATTTACATTATGTTTTATACTTTGTCTTTGTAAATATTTGTAGAGGCCCACAGGGAAGAGTTCAAGACTGGGTATTATCCCAACTGTGTAGCCTCGTAAAATAAAGTCTTTATTATTATTATTATCATTATTATAAAGTCTCATCTGAAAGACTGGACACAATAACGATGATGCTTAAGATAAGAAAAAGAGGCAATCATGGATTTCAAGACCAAAATGGTTACAGTTCAGTGAATGTGGCATATAATAAAACCCATTACAACACAGTGACACCTATTGACGCTCTATAACAAAAGCACTGTGGAAAATGAAGAAATTGCTTGTGACAAGCAATTTCTTCTTTTCCCACAATGCTTTCTATGTGACAAGCAATTTCTTCTCTTCCCACAATGCTTTCTACCCCAAAAGACCAGAATATTTTAGATTTCATTGATTTAAAAATGTCTGTAAAATCTTTGAATTTGGACCAACCTAAAGTTTTGTCGTCTGGTAATGGGGTAATCATGCAGTCTGGCAAAGATCCATGATGTTCTCCACTTTCTTTCTAGTAGCAACTTCTAGAAAGCAGCATTGACCAATTCCAACACATTCACACTTTTGACGCCCTTCAAGGAAAAGGCTATGGAAATCAATTGGGAAAATGAACAAGAATGACAAGCAATTTCTTCATTTTTGACTATGTTTACTGATCAGAAAGTCCAAAAATGTGAAAATTAAATTCACTTGACATTGTCATCTGCAACATCTTTGACTTTGGACCAGTCTAAAACTTTGTCATCTGGCAATGGGTTAATCCTGATCATATTGCACTTATGCACATGCTGATTTGGTTCCATGGTGCACATTTATTAAGAGAGTACCTTTGTCAACAACCTAAATTAAGTGTACATTAAACATGTAGATTTTGAAACCAAGTTTTCAACAAGAGCTGTCCGAAGACAGCGCGCTCGACTTTCTAAGTTGCTTAGTATAAAGGGGGCATAACTCCAAATAAAGTGGAGCCAGGGTCACGGGCCCTGGTAGTAAGGTAGAGGGTGTGATGGTGAATAAGTATTCGAAGTTTGGGTTGAATCCCTTTGATAGTATGGAAGTTATTGATGTTTGAAAAAACTTTAACCTTTGTTGCAACGCTAACGCCAACGCCCGGGTGACAGCATAAGCTCTCATTTTCTTCGAAAAGTTGAGCTAAAAATTGATAGACCCTTCCATGCTATGTTTTTATCCTACAATTTAACCTCTGGAAGCCTTTTACCACTTGTGTGAGCTTAAAATGATTACCACCTCTGATATAACTTTGTGTTCACTATGTTTTTGCCATAATTCACCACCACTTTAACCCATTATCAGATGGCAAAATTTTAGATTCATCCAATTTGAAAGGTGATGCATAGAAGAATTTCAAGTGAATGAAATTCTCCACTTTTTGGTCCTTTAGTGTAGAAAACATAGTGGGAAATGAAGAGATTTGCTTGTCACAAGCAATTTCTTCATTTTCAACTATGTTTTCTAAAGCCTTCATCTTGTGGGGAGTTAAAAAAACGTCACTGTGTGGTAATGGGTTAACCCTTTCCCAAACAGCAAAATATTATGGTGATCCATTTCAAAAGCTAATGCTGACATCAAAATGGATGTTGAAAAAGACTGGATTTGTGTAAAATATAGCATAGAAAATATTGAGGCAAAAACATGACCAGCAGTTTCTTCTTTTGGCTCAATGTTTTCAAAGCCTTGTCAATTAGGAACGTCAAAACCCGGTCTTGTTTGGGAACTGGGTTAATAAACACAAAGTGTAATCCGGGTAACCCGTCTAAGCTTGCAATAAATGGCTTACGGAGGTAAATTGGTACAGTAAAATACATAGCACGAAAGGGTCCACTGAATCTAGTCTATCGGCAAGTTACTGTAAGTTATTTCTGCATTTCATCAAGTGTAACTACTCATACCAATATAATCAATTCTATTTCAAAAGCATATTTGAAGTAAAAGAAAAGGGTGTGAAAGAGTGTATAAGCTGTAAAAGCTTTCCAGTAAATTTGTATAGTAACCCTATGCAAAGAAAGAAAATCTTGTTCGTGTTTAAGGTAATCAAATCTTTCCCAAATAAGACTGGGTTTTGATGTCCCTTTTAGAAAAGGCTTTGAAAAAACATTGAGGCAAAAGAAGAAAATGCTGATAATCAGTATTTTCTCCTTTTGCTGCAATATTTTCTGTGATATATTTCACACAGATCAAATTTTTATCTTCATCGACTTTGTGGTTTGCAACATCTTTTGAATCAGACCACCCTAAACTTTCACCATTTTGGGGTGAAAGAGTTAAACCCTTTTAACATTCAATACAAGGGGTGGGTGGGGTTTCAAACTCAGGGCCCGGATCCTTCTAAAAGTATACCCAGGGACCAAACTGAATTCAAACTGTCGGAGTAAACAGGCAAGTATCACTTTCATCTCAAATTGAGCAAATTTTTGTCCGATACACATATATTGTCCAGTTATAAAAGGCAGATGCATGTATGGCTCAATGTCTTCATCAAATCTCTCAGGCATGAAGTTCTCGGGATCGGACCAATTCTCATCCAACCTGAAAGCAGATACAGAAAAGTGGGTGGTAAAGACATTCTAAATTTCTTATTTCAAATCCGAAGAACTTGTCAGAAAGAGGGTAAAAGAGAAAATGATGGTTAGAAGTACCTTCTTCTGTTTCACAACATTTTCCATGACAGTTTCTGTTAACCCTGGTTTTGACGACGTTCAATGAATTGGCTTAGGAAAACATTGCGGCAAAAAAAACTAGAACTGTCACTGGATGTGACCTGATACCCCCGCACAAGCTTTCAATACAAAAAAGGGCAATAAGTGTACGAACTTTAAAGTTGCCAGCACATATGGTTTAGAAGATATGGTCCAGACAAGAATGCAAGGGTACAAACAACAAAGGGCAACAACTGAAAACGGTTGGCATGGCAGAGTAACAGTTCTTGTACAGGACACTTCTGCACAATGAGACATATAAGTGTACCAACTTTAAACTTGCCAGCACTTATGGTTTAGAAGATATGGTCCGGACAAAAATGAAAGGGTAAAAACAACAAAGGGCAATCACTCAAATTGTAGACATGGCAGAATAATGGTTCTTGTGTGCATGGCACTTCTGCACAATGAAATGTATCAGTGTAGTAAGTTGCTAGCAGTTATGGTAACGAAGATATGATCTGAACAAAAATGTAAGAATACAAACAACAAAGAGCAATAACTCATAAAGTGGGCGTGGCATAGTAATGGCTGTTGTACATGACACTCCCCTACAATGAGAACTATAAGTGTACCAAGTTTGAAATTGCTAGCACTTAAGGTTTAGAAGATATGGTGCGGACAAAAATGCAAGGGTACAAACAATAAAGGGCAATAACCGAAAAAGTGGGCGTGGGAGAATAATGGCTATTGTACATGGGACTTCCCCACAATAAGATGTATAAGTGTACCAAGTTTGAAATTGCTAGCACTTACGGTTCAAAAGATGTGTTCTGGTAAAAAAATTCAAGGGTACAAACAACAAAGGGCAATAACTGAAAAAGTGGACATGGCATAGTACACACCACTTTCCCACATTGAGATCTATAAGTGTACTAAGTTTGAGTTTGAGTTTATTGGGGTTTTACGCCGTTTTCAACTACCAGGGTCATATCGCGGCGGCTGGAGCACCTACCCATGGCTTCCTGTTGTTTCTCAAACCAGTACTACCACAACACCCTTACCGAGCCTCCAGCTGCTCGCCCACTTAGGTTAACGATTTCAAACCCATTGGTGGGTGACAATTTTGTCAGAAAGGGTATTAGCTGCGGCCGGGTATCGAACCAGGGACCTCTCGAATGAGGGTCAGATGCACTACCAACTGCGCTAAGGCCGCGGCCTGTACTAAGTTTGAAGATGCTAGCACTTATGCTTTAGAAGATATGGTCCGAACAAAAATGTAAGGGTACAAACAACAAAGGGCAATAACTCCAAAAGTGGGCGTGGCAGAGTAATGGCTATTGTACATGGGACTTCCCCACAATGAGATGTATAAGTGTACCAAGTTTGAAGTTGCTAGTACTTATGGTTTAGAAGATATGTTCCCGACAAAAATACAAGGGTACAAACAACAAAGGGCAATAACTCAAAAAGTGGGCGTGGCAGAGTAACGATTTTTGTACAGGATACTTCCCTACAATAAGATCTATCAGTGTGCCAAGTTTGAAGATGGTAGCACTTATGATTTAGAAGATATACTATTGAGAAGTATTTTGTCCACGGACAGACAGACAGACAGACAGACAGGTTGATTCCAGTATACCCCCTAAAACATTCGTTTTGCGGGGATATAAAAAAAGAAAATGCTGATAATCAGCATTTTCTCCTTTTGTCTCAATATTTTCTGTGGAATATTGTACACAATCCCTTTCTTTATCAACATCTGTTTTGTCATATACAGAAGCTTTCAAATTGAACAACCCTAAAATTTTGCTGTTTGGGAAAGGGTTAAAGTGATCCATACACTTGGCATTCTTTGGGAAACAGTGAAATGTGCCCTTGCAAAAATTGTTTGTTGTTCTTATTTTGGCTGTCTCCAAAACCAATAAAATTTGAAATGATGTGGTATATGATCATAACAACAGAGAAACATATGAGAGGGGGTAACTGCAGCATTCCAATTATTTCATTTCAAACCCAAACTCTATGTTGTGGATAATCATTTGAATTGTCTCAATGAGACGATTCTAATGAGTACCAAAAACAAAGGGTTTGATAAAACTTTATCAAAATATTTCATTTTGAAAAGCCGTCAACCCCTCTCGTCTGTAGCTCTATAACAGGCTATCTCACCTGTGAAGGGCGCCAATATGTAAATCAATTTTGGTTCCTGCAGGAATACGGTTCCCGTTGATGATATCGTCATTTACCGCTGTGCGACTGACACTTGATACAACTGGATATAATCTGGAAAAGACATAAATTCATTTTTTTTTTTAATTTGACAATAATAATTATGCCTACTCTTTGCATTGGGTGCATGTACACTCAAAGTACCTATGTATTTCAACTCACCTAAAATACTAATCCATTCTTAAACAACAATATTTTAGGTTATTACAAATTGAAAGGAATTGCAGATGATAAAATAATGTTAATCTATCATCAATGTATGAACATCAATGTTAAAGGATAGGAAACCTTGAAGGAAAAGGAGAAAATACAGCATTTTCTTCCTTTTCAGCAAAGTTTTATAAACCAATATCCATTTGAGACGTCCAAAGGAGCCCTTTTTTGTGGACATGTTAAAGAAATAAATATTTTGTCCATGTTTATGTCTTGTTTGGTCAATATTTGTAGATGCTAGAGCATAAGCAAGGTAAACACAGCCATCCCTGACATTCAAGGGCACATAACTCAGCACTTTCTTATCAGACCAGCCCCTTAATCGAACACATCTGAACACTTATGGCCATATTAATTTTGTTTTGACAAAGATTGTTCATGATTGGCTGACATGTGTTGACACTTACTAGAGTGAGAACAGAGAGTGGACAGACAGATGGCATGTTTGTGGACACTAGACTGTAGAGTGATAGAAAGCTATAGATGGGTGGGGGTGATGGCTTTTCAAAATACAAAATTTCTTTTATTGTTCACCAAACCCTATTTTGTGGGTATTTTTTAGAAATGTCTCATTGAGACAATTCAAAAGAGTACCCATAATGTAGGGTTTGAAACTGAAATAAAAATGTTAGAATGCCTTAAAGTGACATTTCAGAATTTTTTGTCATAAATTTTACTTTTATTTTTATCTGAAAGAGCACATTTCCTTATGAATATTCTGAAAATTTCAAGCCAAAATATTGAGCCGTTTACAAGAAATTTATATTTTTGTGTTAAAATTGAACAAATTGTTGTGGACAACAGTTCGGATTTATATGCAATTTATCGATTATGTCTCAACTTTAAATGCGTGTTTCTCGCTTATTGGCAACAACTTCAAAAAACTAGAAGTATTTATACTCATTAGAATAACCAGTCCTGGCATCAAGACATACTTTAAACTAGAAAGACCTGAAGGTCTTGAGTTGCTCCACAGGCCTGAATTTCTTGTGGTTTACTATAAAAAAAATTGACAAATTTATCTAAATGCTTAAACTGATATATTTTAAAATTCTTGTGATTCTTAGAGCAGAAACAAAGTA
This sequence comes from Fragum sueziense, assembly GCA_963680895.1. Taxonomy (NCBI): domain Eukaryota; kingdom Metazoa; phylum Mollusca; class Bivalvia; order Cardiida; family Cardiidae; genus Fragum; species Fragum sueziense. The sequence goes on from CAVMGG010000035.1 coordinate 40,186, forward strand.
AAGAGAAGCAATTATGTGGTCAAAGCAAAAAGAAGGTAAATGATTGACTAATATTTTGGGGATTTTTAGAGTGATGATAAAGTTGAAAACTGTCATTATGCCAAATTCAAGGGCACATAATTCAATATGTGAGTTAATAATTGTGGTAGACTAAGGGAAGTAACTTTTGATATGAGCAATTTAAAGTTAGTAAGAGTTGGTTTTCTTTATGATAATTAGTTCAAGAAGTTGCGATTGTGTATTTATCATAGTGGTCATGAAAATAAAGACATTCTGATCTAAAAATATGATTTTGACTTGATAATTTATGTCTTGAACACCACAATAATCAAGCTGAATATTAAACTCAAGCAAGATCTTATGGTCTGTCCAAATTTTGTCAGTATTAATCTATATATGTGGCCACAAAAGTTAAAAAAGTGTTGAAAACTGAAATTTTGTCAATTTCTAGGGCACATAACTCACATTGTAGTAATGCAATCATCCTGAAAATTACACAAAAGCAAGATCTTGTTGTCAACAAGATTCTGTCCAAATATCATCTTGATTGGTTAACAATTGTGGTTGTTAGAGTGAAAACAAAGTCGAAAATGGAAATTTTGTCAAATTCAAGGGCACATAACTCATGATGTAAAATTCCGATCAAGCTGAAAATTGAACCCAGGCAGGATGTCATGCTTATATATATTCTGTCCAAGTTTTGTCTTGATTGGTTAATATTTGTAGATTTTAGAATAAAAATAAAGTCAAAACCAGCTTTTTTTGACATTCAAGGGCAGATAACTCAAGTTATTCTAGTTCAATCCAAACTAATTGTAGGAATCTGAGAGAGGGTCACCCAAGGATCATTCCTGTGAAGTTTGGTTGAAATCCATCCAGTAGTTTCTGAGGAGAAGATTTTTAAAGAAAAAATTTTACGGACGCACGGACGGACGGACGGACGGATGCACGACGGACACACCGCTATGACAATAGCCCGCTGGCCTGAAAGGCCAGTGGAGCTAAAAATTGAAATTGGAATGAAATGTCCCTTTAACCCTCTCTTATCTGTTGCTTTGTTTTGTCTTCATGTGAGCTAAAAAGCTAACATGTTACTACACAGTGACACTTTTTGACGCCACTCAAGATTAAGACTTTGGAAAACATTGTGGGAAATAAAAACTGGGAAATAAAAAAAATGCTTTTTGAAAAGCAATGTCTTACTTTCCCACGATGTTTTCTACATAGAGAGAGTAAAAAATGTAGAATTTCAGTCACTTGACAATGTCGTCTGTAACACCTTTGAATTTAGAATAGTGTACAATTTTCGTCTGGTAATGGGTTAGTAGTATACCTATGTGTTTCCTTATACAGGGTGCATAAAAAGTTAGAATGTCTTAATCCATTACTACACAGTGACGCCTTTTGACTCCCTCACAAGAAAATTCTTGGGAAAACATCGTGGAAAATGAAGAAATTGCTTGTGACAAGCAATTTCTTAATTTTCCACAATGTTTTCTAACCCAAAATGGTAAGATCTTTGAAATTTCATCAACTGAAGTTGTCCTCTGCAACATCTTTGAATTTGGAACAATCCAAAGTTTTGTTGTTTGGTAAAGGGTTATCTGTTGCTCTGCTATGTGCTAAAAATATTGTAGTATACCTCTGTGTCTCCTTGATGACATTACCCATGTAATGTAATTTATCCAGTAACTCATGTGTGATGCTTGTGTTTGGGTCTGGTATGACCTTCAGGACTTCTTGTCTCACTTTTGTCTGTATGTCCATGTGTGTGGCTAGTTGAAGCATGATCCAGGTCAAGGTTATACTGGTCGTCTGTAATTATAGCGTAAAAAACATTTTTGGGACATTCTTTTTCATTTTTGGCACCCATTCCTGAACATTTACTGGCTTTGACCCTCAGTTTATGTTGAGAAACCCTTGAGGGAAAAGAAGAAAATGCTGATAACCAGTATTTTCTCCTTTTTCCTCAAGGATTTCTCTGTTGTAACTGATTCTATGTTTTCTCTATCGCATTCCACAACAACATTGAATAAGGCCCTGTGTTTGGATCTGGTATGACCTTCAGGACTTCTTGCCTCACTTTTGTCTGTATGTCCGTGTGTGTGGCAGGTTGAAGCATGATCCAAGTCAAAGTTATACTGGTCGTCTGTAAGCTAAATAGTATAAACAAAATATTTTGGTCATTCTTGATATCAAGGCACCCTTTCCTGAACACTGGCTATAAGCACCAGAATACATAATTAGATATTGTTTAGGAAAAAGATAACATGTCAACATGCTCCTGACAAAAATGAAGTCTGAAAATCATCAAGAAGTCCCCCTTTTCCTTGACAAGGTGTGATATTCAAGATGAAACAAGATGAAACAAGAGGGCCAGAGCCCTATATCGCTCATCTGACTCTTTTGTTTTAAATCTTATATTTACTTTCATATTCTCATACCTCTCCACATGTCCTGGTCATTGGGAAAAAGCTCTAGGTCAAACTATTCTCCAGTTGGAGCACATAAATGGGAGTATAAAAACTTACATCAAATCCCGCAAACATGAGGCCAGTTACATTCTCGAAGATGAGATGGTCTGGCATGGAGTTTCCCTCCTCATCTCTTGCCAATAACAACAAAGACAGAAGATCTCTGGGTAGTGATTCATCTGTAAAACATCAATTTTTAGATGTGTTTAACACTTTTATAAACATCCATTTGTCATTTGAAATAGTTTTCAAAATGTCATTCTAAATAATTGAAGTTTGGTACAGTCAACTTGCCTATTCCGATGTCCCAGGGTAACGTGTCCCCTGGGTAACATGTCCCTGGGGACATGTTACCAAGGGTAATGACCCCCCACAGTGACGGATCCAGGATTTCTGAAAGGGGGGTTCGAATTTACAATTAGGGGGGTTCAAGAAATTCCAGCCAATTTTCATTGAATTTTGGTAGAGTCATGATACCGTGCTACATGCACAACTTCAATAAAGGATCTCTGACAAAAGATTTGTCAGGAGAAGATTGTACAAGATTTCGTCTGTGATGATGAACAGATGAAAAACACCAAAACATTACACAGGATAATAGATAATATTGGAAGACAGAGATTCTCTTATCTGAAGAAAAGAGAAGCATAGACCAGTATCATAGCAATATTTTATCATTATTTTATCATTTATCAACAATAATTTTACAAAAAAAATATAGGATTTTTTTTTTTTTTTCAAAATATAGGAGAATTATAGGAATATAGGTGCTTAGAAATATAGGATTTGGACCCAAAATATAGGAGTTTTATAGGAAAATAGGAATTGGTTGACAGCCTGCAGTAATGTCGGGTCTAAATATCTTTAAGACAGCATCTTCATGAGGTGATCCGCAATAGGCCAATTTGACCCAGAACCAGCGAATCAATGCTAGAAAAACACAGTGGATGGTAGCTATTTGCATGGATTGACATGAAAAGCACACTGTATCTTAAAGTGAAAAGCAACAACTCTAGTCTGTCTGTGCAGACAGCATCGACTGACTAGGGTCAGCACCATTCACACTTACCAGATCATGGTTTAGCATGACAGTAACATTTACAAATGAAAATTCATTAACCCTTTCTCAAACAAGACCTGGTTTTGACGTCCCTATAGAAAATGCTTGTGAAAACATTGAGACAAAAGAAGAAACTGCTGATAACCAGCAGTTTCTCCTTTTGTCTCCATATTTTCTAGGCATTATTTTACACAAATACTATAATTACCAACATTTATTTTGTCGTTGGCTTTCAAATTGGACAAAATTTTGTGGTTTGGCAAAGGGTTAAGCATAATGCTTACCAGATTCAGTTCTATTGTTAAAATATTCTCTTTTTTCTGCAATAGTTCTTTTGATAACTGTAGAAATATATTTTTCTTCTTCCCTTCTTGTATTGTTGTTTGATGTTGGTAAATAGGAGTAGAATGGAACAATTGAGGACACAAGACTGAAATGATCAAGGGCGATAACTCGGGTGGTAACAGTTTCAGAGTTACAGTTCTGGCAAAGAGCACTTCTTGTTTACCCTTTCCCAAACAAGACCTAGTTTTGACGTCCCTAATAGAAAAGGCTTTGGAAAACATTGAAACAAAAGAAGAAACTGCTGAAAACCAGCAGTTTCTCCTTTTGTCTCAGTATTTTCTGAGCTGTATCATACACAAATCTTATCTTTATCAACATTTGTTATGTCGTCTGCAGTCAGCTTTCAAGTTGGATCATCCTAAAATTTTGTCGTTTGGGAAAGGGTTAAGGTATTTGATCATACGTGGCAAAGGAATTGAGGATGGAATACCTTCCTCAATTTCCGGACATCATCCATGACACCCTCATCAATTTCTGTTGTCACAGATGATGCCCAAAGTTGCATAAAGTATTTGGTACCTAATGATGGATGGAATACCATGATGTGATCTTCAAGTGTATGAAGTTTGACATTTCTAGTAGCGCATATTGTTTAGGAGATGTTTATTGTCCTAACAAAAAGTATGGGCACACACATGTACATACGCAATCATTATAATATACTACTACTGAAGCAGAATAGTCACAACTAAGTTTTACAAATTTTACAACAACTGATTCTTCTAACATTGTATTCTACATACCCAGGCACACCAATAAGTCGTAGATACTTTGAGAAAGTTTTTACACCCGCAGATTCTGGCTGTGTTATGGAGTCTGGGTGGTAGTCAAACCCTATATCACATATACAGTCTAAGGTCTGAAATATAAGTCATATAACACAGAGCTACAGATAACAATGGGTGATGGCTTTCAAAAATGCAATATTTCCTTAGCCCATTACCACACAGTGACTCCTTTAGACTCCCCAAAAGATAATAGCTTTGGAAAACATTGTGGAAAATGAAGAAATTGCTTGTGACAAGCAATTTCTTCATTTCCCACAGTATTTTCTACCCAAAATGACCAATCTTTTTTTAAATTTCATTCACTTGAAATTGTCGTCTGCAACATCTTTGAATTTGGAACAGTCTAAAATTTTGTCGTTTGGTAATGGGTTAAACCCATTCCCAAACAACAACGTTTTGGAGTGATCCAACTTGAAAGCTGCTGCAGATGACAAAATGGATGTTAACCCTTTCCCAAACGACAAAATTTTAGGGTGGTCCAATTTGAAAGGTTCTGCAGACAAAATGGATGGAATTAAAGATATAATTTCTGTACAAAACAGCACAGAAAATATTGAGACAAAAGGAGAAAATGCTGGTCATCAGCATTTTCTTCTTTTGTCTCAATGTTTTCTCAAGCCTTTTTAATAAGACTTGTCAAACCAGGTCTTGTTAGGGAAAGGGTTGATTGTTCATCAAACGCTTTGTTATGGGTACTCATTAGAATCCTCTAATCAAGACAATCAAATGAGTACCCACAACATAGGATTTGGATTTCAAATTACAAATTCAGAATGTCTTCACTCTGAATTCCTCAAATGTCAATCATTTCCAAAACAACTAAATCTAGGATTGGTTCAATATGACTTGTTACAGTAGAAACAAGAGTTGCACACATATGCCCGAGCGGGGCTTGTCAGTAAAATTGGCCATGTTTCCAATTCAAGGGAAGATTATTCAAGAACAAAAAGAGTTTTCTGAGTTCCGTAAGCGGTGTGTACAATTAAACATTATGCAGATTCATTGTGGCAAGTTTTATCAATTTCCCATTGGAATTGAAGGAGGAGTTGCACACGAGAGAATTGAAGGAGGAGTTGCACACAAGATAAATTACTAACAGATGGACAGACGGATGACCATGGCCATAACATAGTACAACCTTTTTGGCGTATAAAAATATGTGTTGACAACAACAGATAAATGTAAAATATAGAACAATATATTGATACAAAATGAGAAAATGCTGATTATACTGCATATTGATGTACTTTAAACCATTCCAGATTGGCATCATTTGAAAGGGCCTCAATTTGACAGAGGCTGCAGACATCAGCATTTTCTTCTTTTGACTCAATTTTTTCCCAAGCCTATTTCTTGGGGACATCGAAACCAATCCTCTTTTCAAGTTTGAGTTTAATGGGGTTTACGCCGTTGTCAACTGCCAGGGTCACATCGCGGCGGCTGGAGCACCTACCCAATGGATTCCTGTTATTTCTCAAACCAGTACTACCACAACACCCTTATCGAGCCTCTAGCTGCTCGCCCACTGAGGTTAACGATTTCAAACCCATTGGTGGGTGACAATTTTGTCAGAAAGGGTTTTAGCCACGGCCGGATATCGAAGCCTGGAGCTCTCGAATGAGAGGCAAATGCCCTACCAACTGCGCTATGGCCGCGGCCAGTCCTCTTTTCGAAGAGTTTAACCATTTCCAAAACAATTTTAGACTGGTCAAAATTCAAAGATGTTGCAGACAACAATTTCAAGTAAATGTTTATATTTTTGGTCTCTCTGTGCAAAATACATTGTGGAAAATGTTTTAACAAGCAATTTCTTAAATAATTTTCCACAATGTTTTCCAAAGCCTTGTTATTGAGGGGTGTCAAAAGACATCAATGATCAACATGTGGGAAACTTACAATTCTCGTCATATAATCTTGTACTGGGAACTCCTTTATCTCCATGTCTCCAATCTCTTTGCTCCAGATGGATGCAACCTTTCTGGCCTTTGCTTCAAACACAGGAAACATTCCTGCAGAAAGGTAAAACAAATAAAACAATTCTTGATTTATACTAAAGAAAACATATGCATAGTTTGGTCAAGATCCATGCAATTCTCTTATCTTATCTCTCTGTCTCCCATATCTCTACTCCAGATAGACACTAAGTTTCTGGCTTTTGCTTCAAACACTGGACACATACCTGCAGAAAAGTAAAAGAAATAAATTATTTCAAATAATACAAGAAATGTTTGTAAAAATATATGCACTACCTTTGATGTAGCCATCTAACAATTGACACAGTCCAATGGAAGTGTTTTATCAAGTATTAAAATCAACAAAGGGCAATAACTCTAAAAATCAGCAATTAAGGATCTAAGGCACTACACTTCTCCATAATGCATTCTATCTACATATGTAGTTTCATGACTCTACCTTGCATACTTTTTTTTAATTATGCTACAGACAGAAAATAAAGTATGAAAATCAACAAAGGGCAATAACTCCCCAAAAAACCTTGTCTTTAGACTTGTCTAAATTCAAAGATGTTGTAGAAGACAATTTCAAATGAATGAAATTGTAGATTTTTTGGTCTTTTCAAATAGAAAACATTGTGGAAAATGAATTGCTTGTCACAAGCAATTTCTTCATGTACCATATTGTTTTCAAACACCCTTTTCTTGTAGGGTGTCAGTGTGTGGAAAAGGGTTAAATGAAATCCTGTTACCTTCTAGAATGGTGATATTAAATGCTGGATTCAGCAGTTTTCTGACAGTATGGTGAGCTTCTCCACTCAGGAAAAACAGAGCTCGCTTCATTAGATTTATCACGGAGCTGGAGAAAGAAAAAAAATCATTTGTAATAGCTGGAGAAAGAAAAAGAGTCACTTTAAACCCAATACTAAACACCAAAACAGTCACACACACCCACCCTGGAAAACGGGGCCCAACTATGAAAATTATCTGGATCTGCACATGGACTTAATGGGCAAAACAAATCTCCACCAATATGCAAAAGGTCATGTGTCAAAATTTCATATAAATCCGACAATACCAACAAAATGTATGATGAGAGTGAAAAAAATATTCATTTACAAGCTTTTCTAGATCCATGTTAGTCAAAAAAATCACCACAGCTCCATTTGTCTAAATTTTAGCAAAGCACACTTACCTATTTGGTACAATGCGATGGTAATTTTTCACATTGGTGACAAGCACATGCCTGAATACTGCAGGATCGGCCGTTAGCAATCTCTCCTGGCCACCAAATGAATAATAACGAATCGTCTGTGCTTTTAGTTCTTTCATCCATCTGCATAAAACAAGCAAAACAATCAATTCACACAATATTTCACAGATGGCATTTTAGGTTTTGTCAACAAGAGTGCCATGGTCACAATATACGCCGCCCCAGGGACTAAGTTTTAAGGGGGCATAACTCAGGCAAAAATCAATGAACCATAAAATCCTTCCTTCATGCACATCTACCAATTGAGGTGATAACATTGACCAAGTTTCAAGAAGATCCAGCCAGAAACTTAGGAGGAGTTGCGTTGACAAGAAAAGTGGACGGACGTACGGACGGACGGATGGACGGATGGACGGACGGATGGACGGACGGACAGACGGAGAAGATGACGCCAATATACGTCCGCCTCCGGTGGCGTATAAAAATATAATAATGTTTTCTGCCTTCAAGTTCAAAGAATACAAACAAACTGTAAAGATTATTAGATCATTTGTTCATCTATGCAGACAGATTAATTATTCATTCCTATATTACAAGACAAAAGGATTTTAGATTTGTCAAAAGTAATTCTTTCCCAAACTGCAACAAAAGCTTCGCGGAGCAGCGCTTGTATATGCCCAAGAGGGCTTGTCCGAAAATTGGCAATTTTTTCAATTCAATGGCAGTTGGTTCAAGAATGAAAAGAGTTACTGTGGTATTTTAATTTTCTAAGCGACATGCACAGCATGCATAGAGATTCATTGGAGTACGTTTGATGAAATTTAGATTGAAACTGAGGAGTTGTGCACACAAAAAGTTACTGACAAATGGATGCACAGACAGTCAGACGCAAAACCAGTGCCATAACATTATCTAATTATCACACAGGGACTCTTTTGACTCCCTGAAAGATAATGGCTTTATAACGCAAGCAATTTCTTCATTTCCCACACTGTTATCTATGCAGAAGGACCAAAGATTATAAATTCCATTCATTTGAAATTGTTGTCCGCAATATCATAGAAATTGGAGTGGTTTAAAATTGTGCCATATGGTAATCAACTAATGGGTTAAGAAAAGTAATGAAATAATATGTGTACCTTATAGCATTTGACATAGCCTCAGCTCTGGTAGCTTCATACATATTACCAACCAGAGGTCTGTATGGTTTACCTGGGAACTGTGGAAAATACTTAATTATTAGCTTGGATAAAAAAAAGTGGTGTTAGATTCGTCAAAACATGTTGTTATTTAGAAAATGTTAACTGGAAACTGTAGAAATACAAGTACATGTACAAAATGGTCAGCAAACAACGAAGGGTACATCATGGCATTTGAGCCCAACATGATCTAAATCAGCCTGTGCAGGAGCAGAGTCTGATCAAGATCAATGCTGATATCTAACAGATTCTTCATGGCATGTAGTAAATGTAAGTTAGCAGAATGGATCTGGAAACACAGTCAACTAGAACTGTCGCAAAGCAGACAAATACCCCCCCCCCCCCCCCCCCACTAGGGCCTTGTCACTGAAAAAGTGCTGTAGGTCAAAAGGTTCTTGACTTAAGAGCACGGAAACAGGTTTTAAACAAAGTCCAATTGTGACCTTGAACTTTGACCTTGGTGACCCAAAAACTAGGGCACCTTCTTGGTCATGGGCAATAACTGTGTAAAGTTTCATGATCCTAGGTCAACCGGTTCTTGACTTAGGCGCACAGAAATGGATTTTAAACAAAGACCAACTATGACCTTGACCTTTGACCTTGGTGACCCAAAAAGGGCACCTCCTTGGTTCATGGGCAACAGCTGTGTAAAGTTTCGTGATCCTAGGTCAAACAGTTCTCAAGTTAGAGCACGGACACAAAATTTTAAATTTTGACTACTCCCCCCCCCCCCTCCCCATTAAAAAGTTCAAAGTGGCATAACTCTGAAACTAATGACTGGATCTAGATGAAAATTGCAGGTGCACAACTTCATATGATAGGAAACAAGCTGATAAAATTTCAGCAAAATTGGTCAAAAACTGTGGGAGGAGAAAAGGACACAAAATTATGTCCTTGGACGGACAGACAGATGGACAACCTGATTCCAGTATACGCCCCCCCCCCCTAACTTTGTTGTGGGGGGTATAAAAACATTTATATACCATGTTGGGATTAACATTTTCAAACTTTCAATAACAGACTGACATTGTGCTATGCAGCCTGATAAATCATCACGAACAACCTGGGATCAGCATGCCATGTCAAGTGTGAAATGATCTTTGAAGGACTCAGTCATCTTTCAATAAAGCTACAGATAAGAGGAGGAAATGCAAAATTTCACCTGTTATTTATCAAACTGTATGTTACGGGTACTTATTGGAATCATCTTGATAACATAAAGCTTAGATTTGAAATAACAAACTAACCAATACCCACAGAGATGCTTTTTGACGCTCCTCAAGGAAAAGGCTTTGAAAAATATTGTGGAAAATGAAGAAGCCTTTTTCTTTGAGGGAGTCAAAAGGAGTCAAAGTGTTGGAATCTAGGTTGATCATACCTTCCTCAATGGTGAAAAAAATGGCTCCATCAGATTTTTGAACACCCATCTAGTGGTGAGAGCAATCAAAACAACAATCAGCATTTCTGTCCATTTCAAACTAGGTAAAGTGTCCTCCAACATTGCTGTAATTTACCTGGAAAACAATGAAGTTAGAGCATTCTATATAGTAAATAGTATATATGGAATGCTTTTTAACCCTTTCCCAAACAACAAAACTTTAGGGTGATCCACTTCAAAAACTGCTACAAATGACAAAATGGATGTTATTAACCCTTTCCCAAATGGCAAATTTTCAGGACGATCCACTTCAAAAACTACCACAAATGACAAAATGAATGTTATTAAAGATAGAATTTGTGTAAAATTTGACTTAGAAAATATTGAGACAAAAGGAGAAACTGCTGATTATCAGCAGTTTCTTCTTTTGTCTCAATGTTTTCCCAAGCCATATCTTTTAGGGACGTCAAAACCAGGTCTTGTTTGGGAAAGGGTTAAAGATAGGATATGTGTAAAATATGGCATAGAAAACATTGAGACAAAAGGAGAAACTGCTGGTTATCAGCAGTTTCTTCTTTTGTTTCAATGTTTTCCTAAGCCTTCTCTAATAGAGACGTCAAAACCCGCTCTTGCTTGGGAAAGGGTTAAAAAAGAAAAATCAGAGTTTATCAGACAATTACTGATACATTGTAAAATTCAAGTACAAAACCTTTTACATAGTCCAAACTCACTGTACGCTTATCACTCTTTAAATAGACTAATTTATCATCCACACAATTTTGTTTGTTTTTGAATGACAGCAAAATTACCAGATCGATCAAATCAACCAAACACCCTGTCGGCCCCCATGACATTTTGATCAAATTGTATCCTAGTTCATTCAGCCTTACTTTAACTTAGTCCAACATGTTTTACCAACCGTTTGAACAATCGGAAAAAATAGTGGTGCTGATTTGATAAAACATTATAGTAAATAACGTTCCAATTTCCATTAAAAGCTTTTCTTCATGCCAAGAAAAGTGATGCTTTATGCATGAAGAAAAGCTTTAAATTGAAATTGGAAAAATACAACAAAGGTTGGTGAAAGATTTTAATCTATTTTACCACATTAATACATATTTTCACCACAATCTTGTACAATATGAGAATAGTGTATTTACTCTTACAAGCAATGGTAGCACATAATGTGTGTCATTCCAAGCAATTTCAAACCATTAGTCGCGAAATCGGCATCTTTAACAAAAATCTCAGAACATTAAGCATACAGAGCACTGGATTTTTTGCTAGATAAACATGTAATGAGCTAACGAAGATTTCATGTAATTATTATACCCCCGCAAACGAAGTTTGGCAGGGGTATACTGGAATCAACCTGTCGGTCCAGTGGTTGGTTGGATGGTTGGATGGTTGGATGGTTGGTTTGTTGGTCTGTCTCCAAAACTTTGTCCGGACAACTCCTCCTACACTTGTGGACCGATTTAGTTCATACTTGGCACAATTGATCATTGTGACCTGTAGATGTGCAAGACGCAAATTTCATGAAAATCGAACCTATACTTTTTGAGTTATGGCCCCTGATTTGACCCAAAAATGCTTGTCCGGACAACTCCTACAGTTACTGTCCGATATGCTTCATAATTGGCACAGGTGTGCATTGGGACCTGTAGATGTGCAAGATGCAAATTTCATGAAAATCAGACCGATACTTTTTGAGTTATGGCCCCTGATTTGATGTAAAAATGCTTGTCCGGACAACTCCTCCTACAGTTAATGTCCGATTTGCTTCATACTTGGCACAGGTGTGCATTAGGACCTGTAGATGTGCAAGACGCAAATTTCGGAAAAATCCGACCATTACTTTTTGAGTTATGGCCCCTGATTTGACGTAAAAATTCTTGTCCGGACAACTCCTCCTACAGTTACTGTCCGATTTGCTTCATACTTGGCACAGGTGAGCATTTGGACCTGTAGATGTGCAAGACGCAAATTTCACGAAAATCCGACTGATACTTTTTGAGTTATGGCCCCTGATTTGATGTAAAAATGCTTGTCCGGACAACTCCTCCTACAATTACTGTCCGATTTGCTTCATACTTGGCACAGGTGAGCATTAGGACCTGTAGATGTACACGACGCAAATTTCACGAAAATCTGACCATTACTTTTTGAGTTATGGCCCCTGATTTGACGTAAAAATGCTTGTCCGGACAACTTATCCTACAGTTACTGTCCGATATGCTTCATACTTGGCACAGGTGTGCATTAGGACCTGTAGATGTGCAAGACGCAAATTTCACGAACTTCCGACCATTCCTTTTTGAGTTATGGCCCCTGATTTGACGTAAAAATGCTTGTCCGGACAACTCCTCCTACAGCTCCATACTTGGCATAGGTGAGCATTAGGACCTGTAGATGTGCAAGACGCAAATTTCATGAAAACCAGCAGTTTCTCCTTTTGTCTCAATATTTTCTATACCATATTTTACACAAATTGTGTCTTCAATAACATCCATTTTGTCACTTGTGGCAGTTTTTGAAGAAGATCACCCTAAAAATTTGCTGTTCGGGAAAAGGTTAACTTAGTCCAACATGTTTTACCAACTGTTTGAACAATCAGAAAAAATAGTGGTGCTGATTTGATAAAACATTATAGTAAATAACGTTCCAATTTCCATTAAACACTGTGTATAACCGTACAGTGAGCCAAACCGGAAGTGCCACTGACTGTACGCACAAATATCACTAGTTCACCTCAAATAATTCAACAGTCATTTTTTTCGTATCGAGGTAACTTTTTATCTATTCATCGCTTTTAAACGCGGTTTGCGATTATAAAAAGCGAACTGAACATACCTGTCATTTTTGTTCTTCGTTACACCCTGAAACGGCGCTTTTGTCTACAAATCAGGATTTAGCACTCGCAATCACCGAGTTTCGTTCCATTTTGGCCGTGGTTGTGACAGATTTTGCTCCCGAAAGGTATGTTTCGACACACAATACATAGTGTTTTACTGATGGAAGAGTCGTTTAATCTAATATTTTGACAACCCAATTCTCCGTTTTGCATCGGAAGCTCAGATATTTGAAAAAAAGTCTACTGAAAACAACCACCCTGTTGCCAACAACTGTACGACTAGTTTCCAAAATGTTTTTCGTTACCGTACGACTAGTTCTTCGTTACTGTATGACTAGTGTCCAGTATGTAATGCATGTTTAGGTTTGATTAATTGATGTTTTACGCCGTTTTCAATTGCTATGATCATATTGCGGTGGCTGGAGCACCTAACCATTGGTACCTGTTGTTTCTCATACTAGTACCGGCGCAACAACGTAACCGAGCCTCTAGCTGCTCGCCCACATAGGTTAACGATATCAAACCATTGGAGAGGGACATTTTTGTCAGAAAGGGCATTTGCCGCGGCCGGGTATCGAACCCGGGACCTTTCGAGTAAGAGGCAGATGCGCTACCAACTGCGCTATGGTCGCGGCCTACAGGCACTTTTGCTTCCATACCAATCATATTCATTTTGAAAATTGATATTTGTATTAGGGATCATTTTGGGGTGCGATTTGGACAAATTCTCTCTCTTTTTTTTTTTTTTTTTTTTTTTGCCAGAAATCTCACTCAAATTTGCTCAAATTTCATAGAAAAATGTAAAATATATAGTAAGAAATTTGATCAAATCTCTCACTGAAAATTCATTTTCTCTCATTAGTTTTGGCTGAATGAGACATTTTCTCTCAAGCAGTTTAAGAGACAGAATTATCCCTGTTGTATTATATATTTATCATACGAATAAAATAAATATGTTGAAACTAATCAAAGTTGGATTTTGGGTTTATAAAATTCTTTTTATAAAAATAGAGAATTGATACTCGTTTTTTCGACATCGGATAAGTCTATTTTTGCCTAAGTCGAAGTGAAGTAGGCCTATCGTCCTCATCAAATGGGTATCAAGTATGTTAAACAATATTATTTCACACCCGAAAGTAGTAAACCAATCAAATCACCCCATTCCTACCACGTGAGTATACAATACCTAGAGCCGTATTGTACGCACGAGATAATTGCGTGAACGCACGGGATTCTCGATACTCCAAAGCGGCCAAATCGATATTTGTACGATGCACCGGTTGAACCCTCCAAATATGCATCGCACTCATTTGAACCCTCCAAATACGCATCGCACTCAATTGAACCGTACAAATATGGATTTTTTTCCAAATCGAGGCTGCGATACCAAATATCGATATTTGCATCGAAGAACAATCTCCCTTAGTAGAGTTGATGTGCATTGGAGTTGAATGATTGTTTCAACATGCTATTTTGAAAACACTGTCCTAGGCAAAAGCTTAATTAAATAGGGATAGATTTTATCCAGTTATCCGTGACGTAATTTCGGACAAACAATATTATCGTGTGTGTTGTTATAGAATCTCGTAACTATGGCTTGAATAAAGCCGTAATTACGAGATATTACAACAACGCCGACTGTATATCAAAACAAAGCCGCAAACCAAGTCTAATTTTAGCATAAAATCCTTGAATATTCTGTGATTAAAAAAAAAATTTCTCTTGGCAAAACATTAAGGCAAAAGGAGAAAATGAATTTGAACATCATTTTCTCATTTTGTCTCCATATATTTACTATCTTTGACATAACTTCTGGTTTAACCAACATCTATTCCTATATTGTCTGCAGCAGCTTTCAAATGGGGATCGATTTTATCGAGTTAACAGTGACACAATTTCGGACAAACAATAGTATTTTGTAGGTGTCGGGATAAAATCTCGTAACTACGGCTTGATTCAATCCTTAGTCCCCTACGAGATTTTATAACAACACCCACAATTAATCAATTCATTATGGTAAAACGAATCTATTCTTAGCACAAAATTCACTGTCATTCTATCATCTCATTTTTTACGTTCGGAAAAGGATAAAAACTACCACAGAGTTGGTGTGAAATAAAGAGGTCATTTAACATGTCTTTGTACAATACTGAATTTCTATTGGATTCATACATTGCAGAACCAGTCTATATTTAGACTCGCCTATCGGCTCGTCCAAATATAGCCTCGTTCTGCAATGTATTCATCCAATAGAATTCAGTATTGTACAAAGACATGTTAAATAACCTCATATTATTTTGAAATAAATGTAGCGATTGAAATATATTTGAAGAATGATAGAATTTGTCCCTTTCGAACAAGTTATTTTCTTTTTCTTAAATATCATGATTGGAAATGACAAAATTCTTCAATGGTGCCAACACTGTTCATTAGGTCTATACGGGGATATGTATCCTTTATTTGCCCTCTCCTGCTTTTGTAAAACCAGCAGCTAGAGCTCAGATCTAAAATAACTTTAGACTTGTAGCAACATTCTCACAGATCGCCGATGAGTAGTCACCGACTGTTTATCGACTTAGTGTATCGGACAAGAAATGCCAAGACAATGCTGTTTGATCTGTTGGATTTCGTTGATCGATTTCTAGTTATGAGATAATAACGAGTTTAGAGGTCTTTATTCGCCAAATAAAAACCGATGTGCGACGGACTACATCATGAGTGTCGGTAAAAACCGAGGCGTTCAGCGCCGAGGTATTTGCCTTAAAGGGACATTTCATTCCGATTTCAATTTTTTAAAGTATGTCTTGATGCCAAGATTGGGTATTCTAATGAGTATAAGTACTATTAGTTTTTTGAAGTTGTTGCCAGTAAGCGAGATACACGCATTTAAAGTTGACACATAATCGATAAATTGCATATAAATCTGAACTGTTGTCCACAACAATTTGTTCAATTTTAACACAAAAATATAAATTTCTCGTAAACGGTGCACTATTTTGGCTTGAAATTTTCAGAAATTTCATAAGGAAATATGCTCTTTCAGATAAAAATAAAAGTCATATTTATGACAAAAAATTCTGAAATGTCACTTTAACATGTAGTTCAGAGCACAGAGGTTTTTATTTAGCAAATAAAGACCTCTAAACTTGTTATTATCTCCATTATAACACTCTAAATAATAATTCGAAATGTGTTGTTTTGTGTAAATTCTGCCATGATCTAGTTTTCAGCGTAGGAAACGCATTGGTGGTTTAGTGATATTATTCATGACGTCATTTGACGCAGGTAGTGTTTTTATCGTTGTTTTGTCATATTATGGAAATGGAAATTAACAGCAATTAATCCGAGATGCCTTGTCAAGTGAGCCGGGACTTCATGTCCGGGGAGTTAATGTCACAGCCCTTGTGTCTGCGCAGGTGTTGCTTTGCATCTTCAGGGGATTTCACATAAAAGTTCGGACGACCCGGAGATGTGGTACTGGCATAATTTATTAGAATCGGAGATGTTATTGAAAATTAGTTGGCGGTATGTCATTGATTGATAGAGGCATCAGCCAAACAAAAACAGAATATTTTCATGATCGGCAGCGTGTCTGCCAATATATACTGCTAGTTTAAACCAATCGATCAATCGGCTGAATTTTCTCTGTTTTGAAAAAGTCGGTGAAGTCTCATTGACTAGTTGCTGAAAATATGTCGGGATTCTGCCGAACATCTAACGGACTATAACTAAATATTTAAAACATCGCCGACGTTCCAACTTCCAGGCAATTTCATGTACCACCGACTTTCTTAAATCGGCCGGTATCAAAGAAATTAGCCGCCAACGCTGGGGCGTCGCTAATATGTGACTACTCGACCAAACCATTCCTCAGTCAAGTGACTACCTTGGTATACTTCTACATTGTAATTTGAGCATAGAAACAACCTAGAACCGCTCACATGCCCATACCACCAATGCCTATGTGACTCTACCAGGCAAAAATCACATAAAATTTGGTTGCGCGGTTTTTATCAGCGATTTCGGCCGTTTTGTTGCTTGTTACCCTTATTTTCCAATTAGGCTGGTATGCAGGTAATCGGATGAAACTGGTTGGGCATATGCAATACATCTGAATGGGACCCAGCGAGATGTCAACGATATGTCACTGATGATTGCAAAAATGAGTCAGACACTTCAGCAATGCGTAAAAATTCAGCTGTACAACGTCAGACTGTCGACAGTATCCCGTCAAATAGTCGGTGTGTAGTCACCGAGGCTTCATCGACTTCTTCAAACATTCAAAATGCCACTGATTGATCGGTTGATTTTAACTTGAGGTGCAAATTGGCCGACAAGTCGCCGATCGTACAAAAACTGCTGTTTCTGTCGGCCAATGCGACGATCCATCGACTATGCATCTCCGATTAATCGCCGAGAATTTCCCCGATATTACCAAAAACCCCATTGCAGGCGCGTCAGAGCGTTCATGTGACAGCAGCAACCGATCAAGCAAAAAACAAACAACCAATCCGCGGCATTTTTAGTCGGTAAAGCGTTGGCGACATCTCACCGGCGTTTGGACCGAATACTGTACTTCAATTATACACATCACAAACTCGTTTGATCTCTTTTGTCGTGTCGTGCATTAAATCGCCAATAAAAAAAAAAAAAAAAAAAAAAAAAAAGAACAAATTTAACACCAGATTTAAACTACCTAATCAACTGGGGGCATGTTAGATTTTGATTTTATTGGGTTTTACGCCGTTTTCAACTGCTATGGTCGTATCACAGTGGCTGGGACACCTAACCATAGTTTCCTGGTATTACACCAGTACCATCATAAAATCCAAACCTAGCCTCCAGCCTCCTCATATAGATGACACCCATTTTGTAAGTGACAAATGACTTTTGTCAAATGTCAGAATGGAAACTGACCAAGCTGGGGTTTCACCTCGCGACCCCTAACGGCATGTTAGATGTATAAAGAATTTAGTAAAGGGTCAAATACTTTTCACAGACAATTGGTCAGCATACAGTCATTCATCTGACAATGAACAGCCAACATTTCCAACATGTTCTTAAGGTAGTCAATCCCTAATGAGAATCACGCGACGTCGGAATTATTCAGGCAATTGTGGCAGTGGAACGTTCCACCGCCGAATGCTTACAATGATGCAGGCATAAGTACGGATTAGGTAACAAATTTGAACGATGTCCCTCGAAAAATTCCAATGTAGTATGATTCCCAGTAAGGGTGGTCTACCTTGATTCAGTTATCAGCAATTTCTTGATAAGTTGGCAAAGCGGACATGTATCATTCTACAATACGTCGGCAAAGCCATAAGTCATCAAAGCAGAATATCAGAATACAGTCATTCATCTGACAAAGTACAGTCGATATTTCCAACATATTCTTAAGGTAGTCCATCCCTAATGAGATTCACGCGACAAAGGAATTATTCCGTCAATGTGTTTTTATGCGGCGGTGCAACATTCCACCACCTCATGTTAACGACGTCACACATATAAGTTCGGATAAGGTAACATATGTGAACAATGTTGCATGAATATCATTACGGATGGACTACCTTAATTCAATTATCAGCAATTTCTTGATAAGTTGGCAAAGCGGACATGTATAATTCTACCATACGTCGGCAAAGCCATAAGCCATCAAAGCAGAATATCAGAATACAGCCATTCATCTTACAAAGCACAGTCGACATTTCAAACATGTTCTTAAGGCAGTTCATCCCTAAGGAGATTCACGCAACATAGGAGTTATTCCTGCGATGTCGTTAACATGCAGCTGTGGAACGTTTCACAGCGGAATGATTACAATGTCGCACATATAAATTCGGAAATATGTTACAAAGGTTATCGACGTCGCTCGAAAAATTTTGAAGGCGCTTGAATCTCATTTGGGATGGATTACCTTAATGCAATTATGAGCAATTTTTTCATAAGTTGGCAAAGCCGACATACACTTTCATCATTCTACCATATGTCGGCAAAGCCATAAGCCATCAAAGCAGAATCCCAGAAAACAGCCATTCATCTGACAAAGTACAGTCGACATTTCAAACATGTTCTTAAGGTAGTCCACCCCTAATGATATTCATGTGACATCAGAATTATTCCGGCAATGTCGTTTAAATGCAGGGATGCAACATTCCACCACCTCATGTTAACGATGTCACACGTATAAGTTCGGATTAGGTAATAAATGTTAACGATGTCGCATGAATCTCATTAGGATTGGACTACCTTAATACAATTACTAGCAATTTCTTGATAAGTTGGCAAAGCGGATATGTATCATTCTACCATACCTCAGCAAAGCCATAAGTCATCAAAGCAGAATATCCGAATACAGCCATTCATCTAACAAAGTACAGCCAACATCACCAACATATTCTTAAGGTAGTCCATCCCTAATGAGATTCACGGGACGTTTGAATTATTTGGGTATTGTTGTTAACATGTGGCTGTGGAACGTTTCACCGGGGAATGTTTACAACGTAATAAATGTTAATGATGTTGCTCGAAAAATTTTGAAGTTGCATGAATCTCATTAGGCTTGGACTACCTTAATTCAATTATCAGCAATTTCTTAATAAGTTGTATAAATGTATGTGGGCAGAAATAACACTTAAAGCCGTGTTCAGACGTCATTCTTCATCTGTGCTGAAACGAAACAAGATAAATTTAGACAGTTAGGATTATCATAATTATGTTTACAAAATGTATTACATAATTATGTATTTATTTTACATCGATTGGGAATCAAGTTAGTTCTTAAAGCTTAGATTGGTCCTTCTCGATACCTCTCCTTCGCGGACATGATATTGTAAACATGTCGCTATGCCAGAGCGAAACTACCCCCATTTCCCAAATTTTATAGGAGAGGAAAAATGCTGCTTAATTCTCTTAATGTTAAATAACAACTTGGATAACACACGTGACTTTTGGGAAGAGTTCACATTGTTTAATTTCGCAGCTTATACTCTATGGATTAAGACGAGATAAAGTTCGCCGTACGTGCATTTGAGAGGGCCATTCTATGTTGTAACTCGACTTTGCCCCGAATCCAGTGGTTTCTTAGATAACATTCTAGCGAAAAAAAAATCTGTGCACGTGAACGTTATCCACTTTCGTTTTTACCGAAAAATACTGACCTGATTATTTGAAAGAAGATCACTCAGATTATTTGACCTAGAGACATAGTGTCTGGCCATCACTCATACTCAGAATGCCTGCTTGATACATGTATAGCGGACGAGAATTGACCTGGCAGAGCTTTCCATTCGATTAGCATGGGCTGCTCTGCCAGGCCATTTCTCGTGAGGTATATATTGAGTATATGTAAAAAGCGTCAATTAACAAAAGGGTTGCTGGTTTACGGAGAAAGATCACATCTTGAAATGAAGTATAGGGCTGTTAATCAAATGCCTCATCCCTTTGCTTACATTTCCCAAGAAAAAATAAACGCAAAACTATAAAACAATTTGACTAGAGTAACGAAATCCAGCCCATCAATACATTGTTATGGTGACACTAGTCGTACAGTTGTTTGACGATAGATTGTGACTAGTGATTCTGTACATTTGTCGCTAGTCGTACAGTCAGTCGAAAGACAGGGGTGTAATTCTTCGCTAAATACTCAGGAGTGTATAATAACTAGGCGAAAACAGGGACATAGGGCTTCAAGAATAAAGATTGGCCTGTCTTTCTGTGCGTAATTCATCAAATTTCATGCACTCAGTAACGAAAAATGACATTGGAAACACAAATTTGATGGGTCGGAAAAATGAAAAGTCAGTGATTTGCAACCGAAATTACTGTTTAATGGGTAAAGTATACATACTATCACAAAAATCATCACCCAGGCTGAACAACGTTTACTTTTGCTCATCAACATCGAAAACCGCGTTTAGATTCGTTTCCTGAGCTTTCAACAATCTCGATATGAAAACGTGATCCTATTTGTTTATCGAGGTGAACTAGTGATATTTGTGCGTACAGTCGGTGGCACTTCCGGTTTGGCTCACTGTACGGTTATACACAGTGTTAAAAGCTTTTCTTCATGCCAAGAAAGGTGATGCTTTATGCATGAAGAAAAGCTTTAAATTGAAATTGGAAAAATACAACAAAGGTTGATGAAAGATTTTAATCTATTTTACCACATCAATACATATTTTCACCACAATCTTGTACAATATGAGAATAGTGGATTTACTCTTACAAGCAATGGCAGCACATAATGTGTGTCATTCCAAGCAATTTCAAACCATTAGTCGCGAAATTAGCATCTTTAACAAAAAGCTCAGAACATTAAGCATACAGAGCACTGGATTTTTTGCTAGATAAACATGTAATGAGCTAACAAAGATTTCATGTAATTATTATACCCCCGCAAACGAAGTTTGGAGGGGGTATACTGGAATCAACCTGTCGGTCCAGTGGTTGGTTGGATGGTTGGATGGTTGGTTTGTTGGTCTGTCTCCAAAACTTTGTCCGGACAACTCCTCCTACACTTGTGGACCGATTTAGTTCATACTTGGCACAATTGATCATTGTGACCTGTAGATGTGCAAGACGCAAATTTCATGAAAATCGAACCTATACTTTTTGAGTTATGGCCCCTGATTTGACCCAAAAATGCTTGTCCGGACAACTCCTACAGTTACTGTCCGATATGCTTCATAATTGGCACAGGTGTGCATTGGGACCTGTAGATGTGCAAGATGCAAATTTCATGAAAATCGGACCGATACTTTTTGAGTTATGGCCCCTGATTTGATGTAAAAATGCTTGTCCGGACAACTCCTCCTACAGTTAATGTCGGATTTGCTTCATACTTGGCACAGGTGTGCATTAGGACCTGTAGATGTGCAAGACGCAAATTTCGGAAAAATCCGACCATTACTTTTTGAGTTATGGCCCCTGATTTGACGTAAAAATGCTTGTCCGGACAACTCCTCCTACAGTTACTGTCCGATTTGCTTCATACTTGGCACAGGTGAGGGTCCTGATTCAACAAAAATGCTTGTCCGAACAAAGGTGGTGGCGGGGGTATTTTTATCACCTTCAGTGATAGATTTCTTTACAATTGGCGATATAACATGTTTAGGAAATTGTAACTTGAAACCATTGAAACACTTTAATTCATGTAGAGTGATTTAACATAAAAATCGCTAAAAATCACTGTGGTCTGCAGCATATATCAAATTGGAACAGTCCAAATTTAGGGGGTTCAGCTATAATTTTTAGACAGTTTTATTGGGAAAGTGTTTGCGCCATGTATCTGTATCTGTATACATGTATGTATGTTGCTGAATCCAATTCTGGCTCAAATGCAACGGTGGGGAGTGCAGCCTGTTGTTATTGGCTTGTCTGCCTGGTCGAGGGCGGATTTAAATGCCTCGACCTCTTTTGAGTTCACAATGTCTTCTTCTAGTTGGTTCCAATTTAAAACCGTTTGTACAAAGAACAAGCTTTTGTATTGGTTGGTGTTCATTTGTATCGGTTCAAAGCGTTTTGAGTTTCGCTTAACCTGAGAGATAATGACATTAGATTGTTCACAGTCTTTGAATGTTTTTACTTTGATCTTGTGCGAGGGTCTGGTTGACAAGTAACACTTACGCACTGGTTTAATTGATAAACAAGAAGCTGTCAAAAAGAGATTATCCGGCGATATGTGTGAAAACAAACAATAGAATTCAGGTAGATTTATTGGAAAACCCTTTGTTCGACTTTATGTGGTGAATAATATAGTAAATCAACGCACGGGACCGGAAAATGTGTTCGAAAGTTCGATCCTGAGGTGTGCGAGTTATCCGCGCTTAAAAATAAGGAATTAAGAACAAATTGTGTCGGGACCGAGATTCTATTTCGAATTTTCTGCGGTGTTCGAAGAGACCCGTGCCCGAG
Organism: Fragum sueziense; assembly: GCA_963680895.1. Lineage (NCBI taxonomy): Eukaryota > Metazoa > Mollusca > Bivalvia > Cardiida > Cardiidae > Fragum > Fragum sueziense. The sequence goes on from CAVMGG010000035.1 coordinate 63,364, forward strand.
AGATCGAGGTTTGACTGTATTTACAGTTGGTTTATTTACAACGTCCTCTGAAAGGCTGTCCCACAGGCTTACAACTCTTTGAGAAAAATTGAATTTTCTCACATTTGTTTTGCAGTGTCTTTTTTGTAGTTTATAGTTGTGTCCTCTGGTGTTGTGATGGGAGCGGATTTTTGGAAATATTTTATCCTTGTTTACTTTGTCAATCCCTTTCATTATCTTTAAAACTTGTACAACATCTCAGTGTTCTCCCCAGCCCAATAAGCTGTATCGGCCCCACTACAGCTTCATGGAAATCAGTGTAATGCCACTACAGCTTCAAAAGTACCCAACAGCTTAATTTCTTCAAAATGGTCACCAAAGAGAGACATTTAGAGATATTTCAAATTTATGTCAAAAACTGATTTGTGGGGCATTCTTTTAAACTAAAAAGTACTAATTCTGTATAAAAACATTATGGGAAAAGAAGAAATTGCTCAAATTGAGCAATTTCTTCTTTTCCCATTATGTTTTTATTCACAATTATTTGCATGAACACCATGTGTGGCAAGGTTTACCAATGCCACTACGGCTTCAAAATATTCTGCGGAGAACCCTGCATCTGATCTCTGCCTTCTGTATTCCAGTGTTGGTATACCAAGATGTCTTAAGCGATCGCTGTAACACAGGTCTCTAAGATATGGAAGTGTTTTTGTAGCACAGCGTTGAACATTCTCTATTTTCATCTGATCCTTTTTGTAACATGTTGTCCATACACAGGAACCATATTCTAGGTGAGGTCTTATAAGACTCTTGTACAGGGTAAGGAACATGTTTTTGTCCATATGATTGAAAGTACGTCTGATTAATCCTAGCATCTTGTTGGCTGTTTTGACTTTTGCATCTATGTGGTTTTTGAAACTTAATTTGTTGTCAATATGGACACCTAGATCTTTTTCAACTGTATCTTTTTGTATTTCTGTGTTCGACAGGTGGTAATTAGTATCCTTCTCTTTGCCAATTTGTAGATGTTTACACTTATCTTTGTTGAATTGTAGAAGCCATGTGTCTGACCAGGTTTGTATGTTATCCAAATCTTCTTGAAGTTTCTTTTGTTCATCGGCATTGTTGACAACTGAGTAGATTTTGGCATCATCGGCAAAGAGCTTTGTAATATTTTCTGTACAATTTGGCAGATCGTTGATGAAAATTGTGAATAAAATAGGTCCTAAGACACTTCCTTGAGGGATTCCACTGCTGACGTTTGCTGACTTTGAGTGTGATCCGTTCAAGATATCTGGTCATTTTTGATGAATCTTATGGCTCTGTTGGATTCTTTCAAGGCTGTCTTTGTCTTTTAGCAGGTATGGATCCCAGATGATAGACCCATAATCCATTGTTATGTCGGCATTGATTTATCATTTTCTTAAAAAATGGGGTACTCATTTCATTTATGCATAGATGTAGAGATACTAGACTTTAGTCGAGTTGTACGTGGGGTCGAACTGACTTAGCTGCGATATCGTAGCCACAAACTTGATGATGGGTATTTACTATGGGTTTGTGAAGCCCAGATCAAAATTCAAAAAGGTTTCGGTTACATTATTCATTGCAACTAGAGCTGACTGTCCGCGAGTTTCAAGTTTCATACACTACCGATCATGATCAAAATCTTATCTAATGCATATAGACTAACCGACTAGCAGTCTTAACACAGAAATCGGTTAAGTACGCCAATTAAAAGCCAATAATTCAATGGTCGTCTTAAATTTTTAGTTCTGTCCGATTACTACTCAACTTCCTCTTTTGTGGAGAGTTCAAAATAGACTAGAGACTTTTTTGTGTCCCTTATCGCTTTTTTTGTCGCCGTTTTTGGAAATTATTATGTGATTGCCTTAGCAACGACAAGCTGTATCTCATTTAACATGACAAGCATTGAAGAAGGTATTTAAACTCAACGTTTATCGTCTAACTAACGAATGTCTTTGACTTATTAGACATTTTATACTCACCTCGTACCCGGTATTATTCGTAACCTGATGTCCAATATGTTATGATCAAATGATGTATACTCTTTGATTTTTTGGTAAAACAGTGTGGGGAATGAAGAAATTTCTTGGCACATGCTATTCCTTCCTTTTTCCTCAATGTTTTCTAAAGCTCTATCTTCTGGGGCATTTAAAAGCGTCGGTGGTGTCCGTAGTAGAGGGGTAGAGCGTCGGCCTTGCGACTAAGAGGTTCCGAGTTCGATCTCCGGTAGCGGGGGTTGTTCAAGGCTTCTCATTGGCCCACACATTCGACGCGAGTACTGGTGGATTTCCAGCAAGCTCAATGAAGAGGGATTAAAATAAGTTGAAGAAACTTACTTCCCAATCGATGTAAAATAAATGCGTTCAAAGGAACGTTTGAAGAAGAAGAAGTGGGAAAGATTTAAGACTCAAGAAAGGGTTGCAGTACTGGGGATGTCAAAACCAAGTGATGTTTTTGTAAAAGAAAGGATTCAATTTATTTCAGGGGCCCATGGCGGCGTGAGTGACCACTTGAGTCCAATCAAGTACAAGAGGACATAACCTTTGCCTTTAGTAGCTTCTGTAGTCAAGAGGTAGAGGGTGTTCCGTGTGACTGAGGTTCCGAGTTCAATCCCCTGTCGATGCAAAGCTTAAGCTCACACCGAGAGGTGTTTATTTCCCGTTAAAATATACTAGAACAAACCATCTTATGTTACATAAATTTGACGGTCTACCTCATTTGCATATTGCGCTACAATGTTCCACTCTTCAAAAGATATAGGCTTTTGAAAACATTGTGGAAAATAAAGAAATTGCTTGTAACAAGCAATTTCTTCATTTTCCACAATATTTTCCAACCTAAAATGACCAAAAATTTGCAATCTAATTCACTTGAAATTGTCGTCTGCAATGTCTTTGAATTTAGACCAGTCCAAAATTTTGTTGTCTGGACAAGCAATTTCTCTTCATTTTCCACAATGTTTTCTACCCAAAAAGACCAAAAAATATTCAATTTAATTCACTTGAAATTGTCGTCTGCAATGTCTTTGAATTTTGACCAGTCCAAAATTTTGTCGTGTGATAAAGGTTTAAGAAAGGGTTGAATTTATTCCAGGGGCCCATGGGGGCGGCAGTGACCACAAGGTACACTTTGAGGCCAATCAAGTACAAGAACATGACTCGGAGATAACACTAAAATATGGTGAGAAAAGGATAGATGTTCATCTTGGCTTCCTACAAATTAACAGACACTATGAAGTGACCTTCACCTTGCAAGATGACCTTGGGGAGGACTTAACCTTTGATCCATTTCTACACATTGACTCTTTTTGACTCTTCAAAAGATAAAGGCTTTTGAAAACATTGTGGAAAATAAAGAAATTGCTTGTGACAAGCAATTTCTTCATTTTCCACAAAGTTTTCTTCCCCCAAAAGACTGAAAAAGTTTCAAATTAATTCACTTGGAATTGTCGTCTGCATTGTCTTTGAATATGAACCAGTCCAAAATTTTGTTTGTCTGATAAAGGGTTGAGAAAAGGTTGAATTTATTCCAGGGGCCCATGGGGGCGGGAGTGACCACAAGGTACACTTTGAGGCCAATCAAGTCCAAGAGCACGACTCGGAGATAACACTAAAATATGGCAAGAAAAGGATGGATGTACATCTTGGCTTCCTACAAATTAACAGACACTATGAAGTGACCTTCACCTTACAAGATGACCTTGGAGAGGACGTGACCTTTGACCCATTTCTGCACTTTGACTCTTTTTTGACTCCCTAAAAGATAAAGGCTTTTGAAAACATTGTGGAAAATGGAGAAATTGCTTGTGACAAGCAATTTCTTCATTTTCCACAAAGTTTTCTACCCCCAAAAGACCGAAAAAGTTTCAAATAAATTCACTTGAAATTGTCGTCTGCAATGTCTTTAAATTTGGACCAGTCCAAAATTTGTTTGTCTGCTAGAGGTTTAAGAAAGGGTTGAATTTATTCCAGGGGCCCATGGGGGCGGGAGTGACCACAAGGTACACTTTGAGGCCAATCAAGTCACAGAGCATGACTCGGAGATAACACTAAAATATGGCGAGAAAAGGATAGATGTACATCTTGGCTTCCTACAAATTAACAGACACTATGAAGTGACCTTCACCTTACCAGATGACCTTGGAGAGGACATAACCTTTGACCCATTTCTGCACATTGACTCTTTTTGACTCCTCAAAAGATAAAGGCTTTTGAAAATATTGTGGAAAATGGAGAAATTGCTTGTGACAAGCAATTTCTTCATTTTCCACAATGTTTTCTACCCCAAAATGACAAATAAAAGATAAATTTTGATTCACTTGAAATTGTCGTCTGCAGCTGCTATGTCTTTTGAAAGGTTTGAATATGGACCAGTCCTAAATATATTTGTCTGATAAATAATTAACCATTTCCCAAAAAAGACATGGTTTTGACATCCCTAAGAGACTAGACTTGTCTCAATATTTTCTATGCCTTATTTTACATAGATTTTTCTAAATCCCATCTTTAATTACTTCCATTTTGTGATTTGTGGCAGTTTTTGAAGTGGATTACCCTAAAATTTTGCTGTTTGGTAAAGGTTTAAGAAATGGTTGAATTTATTCCAGGGGCCCATGGGGGCGGGAGTGATCACAAGGTACACTTTGAGGCCAATCAAGTCCAAGAGCATGACTCGGAGATAACACTAAAATATGGCGAGAAAAGGATAGATGTACATCTTGGCTTCCTACAAATTAACAGACACTATGAAGTGACCTTCACCTTACAAGATGACCTTGGGGAGGATATAACCTTTGACCCCTTACAAAACCTGCATGCCAGAATTAAGTCATATGCTCCAACAGAAGATGGTATGTGATATTAGAAATTAGAGATACATAATATTATACATTGAAGTTATGATATTTAGAATTGTTTAGAAATTGTACATACAATGTTGGTAGCCTTGTATTTTCCTATCTACCAATGTTTCTTTGTATTCTTGATCAGCAGATTATTCTGTGTGTATAATCATGTAATGTTTGTAGTAGGAATGATAATTGAATTGATATTGCTTACAATTATTTTTCATACTTCATGCAATAGTTTGGACCACCAGATATTACAGGACTGAATGACTTGTTGAAAAATTTTCACTGTTTAAAAAAGGATTATTTACATCAGAAATTTCCTCTTTTGTTCAATGTTTTCGCAATTGATTGTCATAATAGGCTTAACCTTTTTCGAAATGACAAAATCACCGCTCATGCAGACAACAAAATGAATGTTGATAAAGATACGATTCATGTACAAATTAGCCTGCAAAATATTGAGGCAGATGGAAAAAATGCTGGTTATCAGCATTTTCTTCTGTTGCTCCAATGTTTTCCCAAATACTGTATATTACTATTAGGGAAGTCAAAACTAGGTTTTTAGGAGAGGAACAATTGCCATTGTTTTAATGATATAATGAAAACACTATGATCACTGAAATTAGGATGTTTTTATGAAGTACCCGGTATTTTACCCATTACTGCACAGTGACTCTTTTTGACTCTTTACGTGATAATTGCATAGGAAAACATTGTGGAAAATGAAGAAATTGCATGTTTTCTACCCAAAAAGACCAACAAATTTTAAATTTCATTCACTTGAATTTGTAGTCTGCAATATCTTTGAATTTTAACAAGAGTAAAATTTTGTCGTTTGGTAAGTTAAAATATTACCTTCATAATAATTTTGTGATATTGAATTATTTTATTGTAGGGCTAGGACATGAGCTTGTTTTGGATTTTCATGCACACAGAGAGAAGTTATTACAAGAAAAGTTGACTATAAAAGGACAGACTGATACATCTAATTACAGGGAGATAATTCTACATTGCAGAGTTTTGGGTATGTGTTGAAACTAGTATGAGTTGTCTCCCTTGTTATACAATGTAGGGGTGGACTTGATTGAACTACTCCACTCTCAGTTCGGAGTGCTCTGAGCTGGGATTTCCAATCAAGTGTTTTGGAGTGGTTTTGGAGTACAATACAGATAATTATTGCATTTAATAATAATTTCCCTATCGCAAAATCGCCAACGAACATGTCAAAGATGTTTGTTTAGTTTCTTCAGTAAATTGTGATGTCTTTTCAGTTGTAATTTTGTCTTTCATATCCGTTAAATTGATTGATAGAACATTATACCAAACTATTTCTATTTTTATCGTCTATCAGAAACCATGTTGATGACATCACACTCCCAAACGCCCCTGCTCGGTAGGTGGAGTGCTCCGAGTAGATCCGAGAGTGGATTTTCTGCACTTGATTGGATTTTGGAGTGAAAAAGTTACTCCGAGTAAAACGGAGTGGCCCAATCAAGTCCACCCTAGCATATCATTAAACTTAGTATTTTCACCTGAACTTGGTGATTACACATGTATCTTCGACATGTTTGTCATATATTGACACAAGGAGCTCATGCAGAATACAAAATCACAATGCATATGGAAAATATCTACTCTGCTTGACATTTGACAGATTGTGATTGCTGGCAAGTATTGATTATTCCACATTACATTATTATTCATTGCATATTCGCCGGGTTCAGTTGAAATTTTACTGACTGTGCTATAAGGATAATCTCATTTGAATGCAAGACCTGGCCCCGGTTTCTCGAAAAAACTTAAGTACAAACTCATGAGTCCATGCTCAAATTTACTACAACTTCAAAGGAATACTCTCCAATGTTGAAGGGTATTCGATTGAAGTTCATGTGGATTTCGTGCGATTTGAGCACGGTGCTCAGATTTGAGCATGAGAACGTACTTAAGTTTTTTCGAGAAACCGGGGCCTGGTTTTGATATCTGTAATAGAGAAAGCTAGTTAAAAAATTGTCCTAAAAAGTGTAAAATTCTTATAACTAGCATTTTCTCCATTTTGCCTCAATATTTTTGGTGTAATATTGTACATAAATCCTATACATTTCAATGATTTCATAGCCCTTAATCCATTACCACACAGTGACTCCTTTTGACTCCCCACAAGATAATGGTCTGGAAAACATTGTGGAAAATGAAGAAATTGCTTGTAACAGGCAATTTCTTCATTAGCCACAATGTTTTCTGACCCAAAATGCAAGGATTTTTAAAATTTCATGAACTTGAAATTGTCATCTGCAAATCCTCTCAAATTCGACCAATCCAAAACATTGCTGTCTGGTAATTGGTAAACAGCTATAAAAATGTATGTTGCGAAAGGATAAAGAAAATATAGATCTAATAAAGTTTTATCCAAACTTCAGGTAAAGGTAAAGGCACGCCAGCAGTACGGAATGGAATCAAGTGTACAAGCATAGACTATGATAATGATTCTGAGGCTACAGATTGGCAGGGGTTTGATTGAGCCTTTTCCAAAATGATCAATTACAGCTGCGTGAATTGACTTTTAAAAATAATCGCTAGGTAACAAATGCCTTCTTACCTAAGGATATGATTGAGAGAGACAGAGCAACTAATAAGAGTGGATGAAGACATTCTAACTTTGTTATTTCAAATCCTAACCTTAATGTTGTTGGCACTCTTTTGGAAACATCTCAATAAGATGATTCCAGTGAGTACCCACAAGATAGGGTTTGATACACAATAAGTGAATTGATTCACTTTGAAAAGCCCAAAACTCCTCCTATATGAAGCTCTGGAGAGGGTATGGAATCAGTATTTGTTGTTTTATACACTCGAATGTTATATTAATGTTTTGGCCCTAGGCGTCTGTCCAATACTGATTTCTTGTGTGCGCAATTATTCCTGCAGTTTCTTTTAAAATTCAAGTAACCCTTTCCCAAACAGGGCCTAGTTTTGACTTAGCTAATAGAAAGGGCTTTGGAAAACATTGAGACAAAAGACTGCTGATATCCAGCAGTTTCTCCTTTTGTTTCAATATTTTCTGTGCTATATTGTACACAATTACCTTCCCTTTTAACATCAATTGTGTCGTCTTCAGCAGCTTTTAAATACGACTGTCTTGAAATTTTGTTGTTTGGGAAAGGGGTTTAATAAAACTTGCCACAATAATGAATCTCAATGTTGTTTAGTTGTGCATGCCGCTTTTGAAATTCAGATAAAGAATTTTGTACTTGGATTATCTGTCCTTGAGTTAAAGAAAAACAGTTTTACTGATAAGCCCCTCTCATTTGTACATGACACGTTCCATGAAGCTGTTGTTTATTTCATCATATGACTGGTTTGATGATAAAGCTGCTGAACTAATGATCAGAGAGATGGCTGCTAGTGCTGTCAACTGTAAGTGGAAGAAGTGTAATCTCTGACAATAATATCTCCATTTCGGACTTTTTCTAACCAGAAAGGCCAAAAAATGTAAACATTTCATTCACTTGAAATTGCCGTCTGCAACATCTTTAAATTGCCAAGTCTATAATTTTGCCGTCTGCTAATTAGTGAACTCCTTTGATATTTGAAGCTCCATGTGGCTGACATTAAAAGTGCACTATTCTTGTAGAATGATTTATATACGGTACATATTTTCTATTTTGTTGTAATTATAAAGTTTACGCTGACAATTGCTACAATCTGCCATTGCTGCCTTTAATCCATTACCACACAGTGACTCTTTTTCACTCCTCCAAAGCAAAGGGCTTGGGAAAACATTGTGGACAATGAACAAATTGCAACAAGCAATTTCTTCATTTCCCACATTGTTTTCAGGACGAAAACACCTAAAAATGTAAAATTCCTTGCAATTGATATTGTCGTATGTAACACCTTTGAATTTGGACAAGCGTAAAAAAATCCGTTTGGTAATGGGTTAATTTGTTTTACCTGCTGTGTTTCGATGAAAAGGAGATGATTCTATTATCAATACTTTCTCCTTTCCCCCAACGCTTTTCATAGCTGTCTGTTTGAATATTGTTATACGTTTTGAACTAAATTCTATTTTTATGCCATGTAATGTCACTAAATTTAGAATATGTACATGTTTAACTTAAAATCTTTCCCAAACAATACTCGGTTTTTGACTTCCTTATAGCAAAAAGCTTTAGGCAGCTTTGGCGTAAAAGAAGAATATTCTGATCTTTAGTTATAACTACATTTTCTCTTTCATTTTTCCTAAAGACCTCGTTAACGCAGCTTGTATTAAGGTAGCAGTGGCGGATCCAGAGGGGGTTCGGGGGGGGGGGGGGGTGTTCAAACGAACCCCCTTTGCAGCCAGATTATTTCATTTTCATGCAGAAATTCAGTCAAAATTGTGCATTACTTGCAAAACGACCCCCCCCCCCCTTTTGTAAAAACGAACCCCCCTAACAGAAATCCTGGATCCGCCGCTGGGTAGTCTACCCCTAATGAGATTCGCGCGACATCGAAAATATTCGGCGGTGGTACTTTCCACCGCTGAATGTTTACGACCGCGCCTGAATAAGTTCGGATACGTTATGATGACTCTGAAAAAATCCGATATTTTATGAATGTCAAAATGGCCGCATTACGGGAATTCTAGCTTAAGCTGTAGGTACAAGGTCTTCGAAGAAAATCGACGATATGCTGATGGTCAGCATTTTCTTCTTTTGTCTAAAAGTTTCCCTAAGGGTAAATAAAGCTTGTTACTATAGAAGTCAAAACGGGGTCTTGTTTGGGAAAGGGATAATCTCTTTTGTAAGTGCTGTTTTTGTCTGTAATTTTGTTTTATATCCGTTTTAAAACAATTGAAATGGAAATAAAGTTACCTTTTAGTCTTGTACTTTGAATGTCATTAACGCCTTTCGAGGCAGCCGAGCAGCCGGAAAATCCATGTATTGTGGGTTCGAACCCTGACAAGGCATATATCCTCTCTCGCATTTGACAAGTCATTTGTCTCTCACCAAAGGATGTGAATCAACTAAGTGAAAGAATAGCTATAGACTGGGACTGGATACTGCGGTAGTACTACAGAGTGTCCCGAAAAAAAACCGGAACCCATTTTTGAAAGTACATTTCTCATGTATCAGGCAATATTTCCCCACCAAATTTACATTTGCAATAGCAACGACAGTTTTTTATTAGCACTTAAAATTTGGTTGAAAAATAATGATTAGTTTTGAAAATATTGACATTAAAATGAATATACCCGGAAAACCATTTTAACACGATATCGATCTTTTCGTTTTGCAGCGCACGCCTTCAATCATTGAATAAATTGACGCTATACAAATGGTTAATATATTCAATACAATACAAAAATGATTTTGAAACATTGTATTCACAATAGTGCATTTTCATTTCATCTTTTTTGCTAATAAATAAACTGTTAATGCTGCGAGCTGCGATGTAACTAAACTGAATACAAACAAAATATCCAAGTGCATCACATACTCATGAATAATAATCATAGGCACTTATTTTATTTCTGACCAACATGCCGGTCACCGCTCAATTTGAAGTATTACGGGTTTCATTTAACCTGACACTGACCTTTAGGCAAAACACAAATAACACAAAATTCACCAAAAAGAATAAAAATCATAGTCCACAGAAATGTATACTATGCAAGAAAATTAAGGCTGGACTAATTTGAGAAAGCATACCAAGCTTGTAATTTATGAAAATAAAAGTTAAAACTTCGCCATGTGAAATGAAACACATAATAATTTGAAATTAAATTAAACAACCACCCTATGGACTAAATTTGAACGTACAGAACGTGTACATACTAAATTTTGAGAAAATCGGTACATACATGATACATGTACAGCGGTACAGAATTCATTAGCTGACCGTTAGTGCGCTTTCACGAACAAACAAGACGCAAAAATCAATATCATGTCAGATCGGTTTTTTGGTGTCATTATTAATTTGCTTATAACTTTTGAACAGATGCATATTTTTCAGTGAAATTTGGAAGACAAATGCAAAAATAATGTATCTTTAGTACTGCAAATTCAAAAACTAGATTTTTTGCTTACGCTTTGAAATATTTGACTTTGAATTAGGGTTCCGTTTTTTTGGGACACTCTGTAGTGAGAGGAATTGTGAGAAACTGCTGACTATCTACAGTTCCTTCTTTTCCGTTTTCCAAGCATTATTATTGTACACTCGTTTGAAAAACGTACAACATTAGTTTTCAATTACAATGTGATTCTAGTTATGCGATTCAGTAAAATGAACATTTGAGGGAAGTCCACTATAATATAGGGGTAGAACTGAAGCGACATGTTGGTGAGCCGCCATGTAGTTAAACTAATGGTTACCGTAGACCCATCTCTGCCAGACGCCCGGCATCATGCAGGCACGTAGGAAGCGATTTCATATTGGGGGGGGGGGGCTAAAGCCTCATTGTCTGAATTTGGGGGGGGCTAAATTGAATTTTCCCAAAATTTTCAGTGTGAAATAAAGAAAATTTGGCATTTTTGGCCAACTTTGGGGGGGCTTAGCCCCCCCTAGCCCCCCCCCCCCCCCCCCCTGTTCCTACGGGCCTGTGGACATGAGTGGGGAATCGGGAGGTACTGTGCATTCAGAAGAGAGTGCCTCATAAGCCAAAACTGGCTGGTCCTTTATATAGGGGTTACACTATAGTAAACAAGCCTTTACCTTATAAGTGCTCCATCAGAAGCGATATGACCATAGCAGTTGAAAACGGAATTAATCCCAATCAACCATCTTAGCTGATTTCCCGACTATCGTACGGTTGTTTGTGCCTCATACTCAATTATGCAATCCCAGTTTCGATACATTACCAAGATATCCTTATTGACACCTGTCTCTCGCCAATAGGTGCATAATCTTAACCCATTACCACTCATTCACCATTTTTGACTCCCCCAGAATATTTATGCTCTGGAAAAAAAATGTGGAAAAAGAAGAAATTGCTTGTAACAAGCAATTTCTTCATTTCTCAGTGTTTTCTCCACCAAGAGACCAAAAAAGTGTAATTTCGTACACTTGAAAATGTCTTCTGCGTGATCTTTGAATTTGGACCATTGTAATATTTTGCCATCTAATAATGGGTTTCGGTACCCTACCAAGATATCCCTATTGATCGATGCGTGTCTACCGCCAATAGGTGCATAATCTTAAAGTAGTCTACCCCTAATGATATTCGCGCGACGTCGGTATCATTCGGGCGACGTCGAAAACATTCGACGGTGGAACTTTCCATCGCCGAATGTTTACGACCGCGCCTTAATAAGTTAAGATACATAACGACAACGCTCGAAACAAAAATCCGATGTTTTATTAATATCAAAATGGCCACATTTCGGGTGTTCTACCTAAAACAAGAATTGGATGAGCATCTAGACGATTGTAAAAGGATGTTCTGGTATGAATTGTGAGAGAAACGACGAGGATGTGTTACTAGGTATCCAAGTTATCGTTGGTGCTATTGCAAAACGTAACTCCAGCTTGATTAAAGCTTGAGTTACGAGGTTTTACAATAACAGGCCCGTAGGAAGCAATTTCATATTGGAGGCCTAAAGCCCTTGTCCAGAATATTGGGGGGGGGGGGGGGGGGGGGGGCTCATTTGGATTGTCCCAAAATTTTCAGTGTAAAATTAAGAAAATTCGGCATTTTTGGCCAACATTGGGGGGGTAGCCCCCTATTCCCCCCCCCCCCCTGTTCCTATGGGCCTGAATAAAACCGACGATATGAAACACATGGTTTAGACTGGTACCCATTCGTGTAAATAACTGAATTAAATCCGTAGTAGATTTCAGGTACGGGAACCAGACTACACATGGTTGTAAATGAACCCAATATAATGAATAGTTGATATCGTCGGTGTAAATGCAAAACCTCGTATGTCGATTCTTGCGATTTTCAAAGTACAAACTTTTGTGTCCAGTTTAGACAATTCGCACAGGTTTTGAGATATTTTTACCGATCAGTATCAATGATATATTATTTATGATCAATATGTCCAAATTTCAAGTAAAACATTTCAGTTTGGGAAAAGTCATTACTTTTTTTACCCTCCCCTTTTAAAAAAGTGGGGGCTTTTCATCGACTATTTGGCCGACACTACCAACACGGTGGGTAACCCACGTGACTTTTGGGAAGCGTCCACACCGGAAAAATCGTCCGCTTCAATGTATGTTTTGTTTAATTTCTCAGCTTATACGCTACGGATTTTGACGAGATAAAGTGCACGGAGCGCGCCTTTGAGAGGGCTATTCCCGGCTTTAACTCACTGTGCTCCAAATCCAGTGGTTTCTTCAAACATTCGAGCCAAAATATTTCAAGTGCAAAACGAAAGTGGGAAGCGTTCACATTCACCGAAAAAAACTTTCGCTTGAATGTTTGAAGAAACCATGGGATTTGGAGCAGATTGAGTTAGAGCCGGGAATAGCCCTCTCAAAGGCGCGTTCCGTGCACTTTATCTCGTCAAAATCCGTAGCGTATCGGCTGAGAAATTAAACAAAACATACCTTGAAGCGGACGATTTTTTCGGTGTGAACGCTTCCCAAAAGTCACGTGGGTTACCCACCTTGACCAAAATAATGTTATTTGTTACAGGCGATGTCAATGCCAAGTATGAAGTAGACCTTGTTCTTTACCTCCTTCCAGAAGAAGGCGCGTATTGACAAAATACTAAAACGTCGTTGTTAATAACTTTTTCCGAAACTGAAAGGTTTCACTTGAATTTCGGACGTATTGTTCACAGGAAAAAAGTTTAGCAATTTTGTAAGTTGTAGGTTATTTCTCCGAGATCTGGGCTCGGATTGAAATCAAAGTTTCAGACAATGCTATTTTTAAAATATGTTTACAACAATATTTTAAATTTTGGTTTGCATTCGAGTTCTGGCACGTCTAATGTGTGACGCCAAACAAGGTAGGGGTAGCACTCTGAAAATAACACATAAAATCAGTACCTTATATGTCCATTATCATCGTTTATAACAGTACAACACTGTTATGCTTGAAATGAGTCCTTAACCAAAGCCATTAGATTACGCCAAAGTTGCAGAACGAGAACGCGTACAAGATCTGTCACGCTATAGACGTCATCCCTGCTCCTACCGCCCATCCAAAGATGGTCTCAGAGGTGTTCGATTGGCGTATGATCGTACAATCTTGATAGTTAGACTACCACATCCACATTTTGTAACTAGAAAATTCAACGTTTGTCTAGCAACGTTTAGAGGGACGTAATCCTGCTGGAGAATAGTGGCATGCTCTAAAGTTTGAATGACAATACCACAGACTGGAAAATTTCAGTACAGAGTGTCCCAAAAAAAACGGAACCCTAATTCAAAGTCAAATATTTCAAAGCGTAAGCAAAAAATCTAATTTTTGAATTTGCAGTACTAAAGATACATTATTTTTGCATTTGTCTTCCAAATTTCACTGAAAAATATGCATCTGTTCAAAAGTTATAAGCAAATTAATAATGACACCAAAAAACCGATCTGACATGATATTGATTTTTGCGTCTTGTTTGTTCGTGAAAGCGCACTAACGGTCAGCTAATGAATTCTGTACCGCTGTACATGTATGTACCGATTTTCTCAAAATTTAGTATGTACACGTTCTGTACGTTCAAATTTAGTCCATAGGGTGGTTGTTTAATTTAATTTCAAATTATTATGTGTTTCATTTCACATGGCGAAGTTTTAACTTTTATTTTCATAAATTACAAGCTTGGTATGCTTTCTCAAATTAGTCCAGCCTTAATTTTCTTGCATAGTATACATTTCTGTGGACTATGATTTTATTCTTTTAGGTGAATTTTGTGTTATTTGTGTTTTGCCTAAAGGTCAGTGTCAGGTTAAATGAAACCCGTAATACTTCAAATTGAGCGGTGACCGGCATGTTGGTCAGAAATAAAATAAGTGCCTATGATTATTATTCATGAGTATGTGATGCACTTGGATATTTTGTTTGTATTCAGTTTAGTTACATCGCAGCTCGCAGCATTAACAGTTTATTTATTAGCAAAAAAGATGAAATGAAAATGCACTATTGTGAATACAATGTTTCAAAATCATTTTTGTATTGTATTGAATATATTAACCATTTGTATAGCGTCAATTTATTCAATGATTGAAGGCGCGCGCTGCAAAACGAAAAGATCGATATCGTGTTAAAATGGTTTTCCGGGTATATTCATTTTAATGTCAATATTTTCAAAACTAATCATTATTTTTCAACCAAATTTTAAGTGCTAATAAAAAACTGTCGTTGCTATTGCAAATGTAAATTTGGTGGGGAAATATTGCCTGATACATGAGAAATGTACTTTCAAAAATGGGTTCCGTTTTTTTTTGGGACACTCTGTAGAATGTCATACGCCATTAAAGTTTCATTGAATAATGGCCATTTAGATTTGCTCTGATATGAAATCCAGCCTAATCTCATGCTGTCGCCTAAAAAAACGGTCAATTTGAATGACGTTGACTAGTTAGATCCGTCCTTTCACAATCACGCCTTCTCAAATGTAACATTCAAACGGGTTTAATCCGCAAAAGTGACTTGATTCCACGTAAACGTAAATAGAGAAGTTTTTTCCTCACAAGAAGAACACAAATCCATATCCCTGTCGCATTTCTGATCAATCCGGCTGAACTTGTGCTGCTGGGAAACGATTACGTCATGAACACGTTACTACGTAATATTTTGTCCTTACGTCGGCTTGTTTTACGCGACCTGCTGGATCGCGTCATGTCTTGGGCGGTGCCTAATTGACAGTAATTTACCTTCAGTTGAGAAATGGCACTTTGACTCAAACAAAAACGTTGAGTACCCTCTTTGACCGTATCGCCACCAGTCAGCATGCCGATAGCCTTATCCCCTTGTTCTAAAGTTAGTCCTGAGCGACGTCCCTTTGGAATCGACTGGCAGTTTTTCGCAGTTAAGACCTGTCCAAAATACCAAAGACAGTATTGTCTAGCTAACCGTAAAGGTTTGGGAAGTACTAACCCTTTTCCAAATGACAAAATTTTAGCCTGGTCCACTTTGAAACAATCAGAAGACTAGCCTAATGAAAATGCAGGCTTCGCTTATCATAGATCTAGATCAGTATTTCTTCTTTTGCTTTGATTTTCCAAGCCTTTTCTATCTCGGGCGTCATTGTCAGGCGATTTTTGAAGGCAGTGTTCTCTCCAGCCCAATAAGCTGTATCGGTTCCACTACAGCTTCATCTAAATCAGCGTAAGGCCACTACGGCTTCAGAAGCACCCCACAGCTTAATTTCATCAAAATGGTCACCAAATACAGGAATTTGAGTTATTTAATGTCATATACTGATGAATTAAGGTATTTTGTACAATAAATATGCATAAAAACATATGGGGAAAGAAGAAATTGCTCAAAATGAGCAATTTCTTCTTTTTCCATTATGTTTTTATTTACAATTATTTGCATAAAGCTTTCAACGATACTGCCAATACAGTTTCAAATTATTCTGGGGAGATCCCTGGAAGAGTTCTACAAAATGATCGGTAACTAGCCCGAGTACCAAAATTCGTCCACCGTTCCATATGGCGAGATTATTTTCCGGCTCATTATAGGTCACGCCTAAGTGGGAGATAATTGATGTGTCCACGTTTTACACCAAACACTAATGGTAACCTGTCAAACTGAAAACATCTTGCGATGGAATTTTGACTTTTGTTCTCATTTTCGACTATTTCCCTGGTATATTATGTTTCAAAGGCACCGAGGACCTTATCGCCACTGTCCTTCCAAATCATCATAACTACAACTTTACACCAGCTGTGGTGACGAGGATTTGGAAGAAAGACATATAACAGATCTGAATTTATATCAGAGGTCAGGGTTCTCCGCAGAAACATTTGAAACCGTAGGGGCAAATAAAAACTGTGTCCATGCAAATGATTGTGGATAAAACATAATGGGAAAAGAAGAAATTGCTCAAATTGAGCAATTTCTTCTTTTCCCATAATGGTTTTAACCATTTTTGGAGAAATTAAGCTGTGGGGTAGGCTAATTTTGAAGGTGTATGGGCACAAGTGATTAACACGAAGCTGTAGCGGGGCTGATACAGCTTATCAGGCTTTGGAGAACACTAGAGGTTCAAAATGAACATGCTTTTTATGCACACGAAGGGTCGAATTATATTATAGCCCAGATCGTCCTTCCATTTGTCCGTCCGTTAGCAATTTCTTGTGTATGCGACTCCTCCTACAGTTTCAATCGACCTGGTTCATGTAACTGTTATTGAATCATTCTTCAATAGAGGGGCCTATTTGTTCTGATACGCTGTACATTGTATTAATGCTAATCTGAATAAATTATTTAATTGTGTAATTGTTAACTGAAGTTTGTTATACATTATCATCAAACATGCTATACCTCACTAAAATGACCTGGCAGAGCATCCCAGCCTATTGGTTAGGGTTGCTCTGCCAGTTCAATTATCGTGAGCTATACTGTATATGTAAAGGACATACATAACAAATCTGATCTGTAACGAATCGAGTGGAAAACGGGCACAGCGACGTATCCCAAAAGATTTTGAAACCGGTTTAAATTCAAAGGAGTTGCAGACACTTGGTTAATTAATGCTAACGCTACCAGATCTAAAAAATGTCTTTGTCACTGCTTTTGAAAAATTGAAGGAAATAGAGACAATGCTTGCTATCAGTATTTTCTTCAAACGTTTGTCTGGAGTAATGACGTCAAACAAGAATCAATGTTTGGAAAAGAGTTAATAGCAACACCACCTGAAAGATTTTTTTCTTAATAGAATTTTCGCCTGCTCACCTTAAGGTTCATGTAAATCCGGTATCAACATAAAATTTGAAGTTGATTTTTGCATTTATTCTTAACATATATTATGCCATATCATATATCAAATTAAAGCTCTACATGAGAGGAAGATGTTAAGCGACTTAATTCTGGTTTACCTTGTACAGCATAATCAAAATATTGCGAAAAAGGACAACTTCTTGGAAAACCGAGAATGTAATTATCATTGAATGAAGTTAGCTAGTTTTTCACAAAAACATACACCAAGGTCTGATCTAGGTAGTACTACTACTTACACGAAGTTTCTTTATTCAGAAAATCTGCCTTTACGAAAAAAAGTTTGACATTTCTTTATTTTTCATATGTAATTCAAGGTGGAACTATTTTTTTTGCAACATGAGGTATGGTTAGATAATGGGGTCATTTTTTCAAGCTGCCAAAGGCGGTTTTATCATAAATGATCATTTATTTTAAGTCTATCGATTAAATTCAAGTAAAAATTGTTGCCACAGCCACAACATATGTCACTTGACACGTTAGGCCTTATTTTATTTTTCAATTTACATGCTATCAAATTTTATCCCATAAATTCAAAAGTATAAGCCGTTATAAAAGTTCTTTGTTATCAAAATTATGTCAACAGTTAGTATAATATTCCCTTTGTTTGTTAAGCAGTATTGCTCAGTTATTGCATTGAAATTATACGGGAAAAAACGTGATACATAACTGGAAAATAAAATTTTGTAATGACCAACTTTGTACACCATACTATTCTTAATTCAAGTTGAAATATTATTTAATTTAATAATTCATTTAAAATGAAAATATGGGAATAGAAGACATTTAAATTGTGTTTAGTATGCGTAGAAGTTGTTTATTTACGAAATAATTAGTTTTTGAACCAATTTTCAAAATGTCAACAAACACGTGTTCCGGTTTCTTATCATTCATAATAACAAATGACGCGATCCATAATCTTTGAAAATCGAAGAAGGATCGTGTATTCATTGTCTTTAAACTTATAGATGCTCTTAATTCTGATCAATTGCCAGCGAATAAATACCTTTTTAAACCCCAAACTGTAAAATGTTTTCATCCGTTTTCATATTGTTTACACGTCCGGCGGATTACACACGGCATATGAGTAAGGCGCGTTAGCAATTAGTTCCGTATTTTCAGATGTCAAGTATCAAATTCCACGATCGGTTCTATCCTAAATTTTGTACATTTTATCATCAATACAATCGTTTATCAATGTTGTGCGATGTTTTGTCAAATGTTTTATTTTTTAAAAGATACGCATTTGCGGATTAATTTTCTCGTCTACCTCAGCAAGATGGAAACCGAAAATGAAAATAGGTAGACTCATTTTATAACAGAAAAAGTTGTTTACTGTCCATGGATCGTTGCTTTGTGCCATTGAAACACGCACTACAGATATCAGGTATGACAGCTGCAATGCAATAGCTTGTGTAAACCTTATAAGTACTTGTGAATTACATCGTGCAAATTTTGAAAACAATTTTTGCAAAATGGCCGACCCAAAAATCTTGGCATGCCATGTGTTTTCGTGAATATCTCGGTTACAGCTTTCACTATTCTGTGTCCGATGGTAGTAGTACCTCAATTAGAATTTGCACATTATATTAAAATATTTGAATGGAGAAAATTTGTTATGGGGAAAAAGTTGCTGGTTTTGGGAGAAATCCCAATTTTTCGACTTTTTCATTGGATTTTTCTTCTCTGTTTTGCTTTGTCTGGCAAATGACCTATGCCTATAACATGTTATTGTCATAATGTACAAGGACATGTAAGTAATTTTCATTGAAACAATTGTTTGAATTTTTGGCAGGAGTGAGTCCGAGCGACACAATATCAGCTGTTTTGGACTTTTCTAAACCCTTAATATATCATGAAAAGCAAATTATTAATTTTCTGCGACGGATCCAGGATTTATTTCAGGGGGTTCAAACATACATATACGATAGTTCGTTTTCCTAGTGTTACACAACTTTGACTGAATATCTGCAAGAAAATGAAAGAATCAGACTGAATTGCGGTTCGTTTGAACCTCAAAATTCCCTCTGGATCCGCCACTAGCTTTTATGCCATTAATTTCGCGTACAAAAAGGCGATCTGACAAAAATGTTTCAGAACGTCTAAAATCTTAGACTAGTCTAAATGTTGACTGATAGGAAGTATCATTTTCCTACGAAGGAAGGAAACCTGCAAAACAGTTATCATTCTGTCACGTGCGAGTAACCAAATATCGTCGGCGAGTGACAAACTCGTCGTAACTAGGACTTGAACAAGCCGCAGTTACGACGATTTGGTCGCGCGACGACGATATATCGTCACTGCTTGTATTTTGTCATACGCTGCATGGGCGCGTTTTTACCAACCCTTGTAATCCTTTAATGATTTACCTCGGCGAGATTTAAGACTGTTTTAATTGTGAGTTTTGCTATCAGAGCATTTCCGATAACAATTGGGCACCAGTCGATTCGTGCTATTGTATTTCTCCGCTGACAGTAACCCTATTGATTGGGCGGGGCGACCGCCAGAGGGCGCGCGCTGGGCCACGTGACTAGGTCACGTGATGTGCACAATGGCGCTCATCACCGCCCTTGAAACAAGAGATGCTTTAAATTACCGGATAAAATTGTATTTTGAGCGAACGGCGTGCACAATAAATTACCCACATTGTGACGAAAACAAATCATACAGGATTACTCGATTAGAAGACTTCCTATCTCGACTGTTTATCGTAAACATCGTCTTTGTGAGTCAATTTGGCCTTTTCTAAGACCAGTCCTGGTTTTGACCCATATAGAAAAGAAATATTAAGAAAAAAAAATAAGAAAATGTTGATTACTACCATTAATGTTTACATTTCCCAAACCATTTTTAATATGAATTTTAGAGGTCTACAGGAGTTTCGTTTCTAGAGGAATGTGTCATTATAAAGACCAGTCTAAAACTTGTCGTTAAGGAGGGATTGAATGATATTTTTTCAAAATAGTGATCCGTACTTTGAATTCTACGCAGACTTTTCATTTGCTAAATGCAAAGTTCAAATAAATTTGTGACCCGTCGCGCTAAAAGGGACTTTACAGAAAGTCCATAAAACCGAAATTGTAGAAATAGATCAGAGGTCAACCAGATGTCGTATTTGAAAAATCAACATAGGCCTATATCAAGAAAGGGGAAATTTTACATTTCAAAAATTATATCATAGTGAAAAGTTTCGATCGTAGTCAGGTTGCACGGAATGTGCAGACTGACTAGGGTCGATACTGATCACACTTACAGTAAGGTCCCTTTTAGTGTCACGGATCACATATTTTTTTCGCAAAAAAGTAGATCTAAAATCTCATAATTAAGTTCCACCTGTAGGTTGAAGTACATCTAGCAGTGTGTCAGCACGCAAATTTAATCCGACGTCGCGTGAATCTCATTAGTGTGGAGTACGTTAGACGGTAGACCTATTTCTAAAAATAAAAAATAAAAAATGAAAAATCAGACATAACATTTCTTTAATAATAAATACATTGTACTCGATTGTCATAATGCACCAAATAGATAGATCATAATATATAAATTACTTTAAAATGTGAACTTAGGTAAAATGATAATAAACTATGATTGTGGAAAAACGAATCGTAGTCAATGCCAGTAAAAAGTATTGCTGATAAGGTTTCCGCCGCGGTTAAGAATATTAAGAATATAGTGCAATGGACAATTACTCACATTTTTTACTCTGCAGAACCATGAAGAATAAACCTACAATTTGATTAAACACATCTAAATATCAAATGCACTGTTCTTGTTAAACAAGTCAGACGACAATAGTGTGTGAACAAAATGTACACGTATTCTGTACAGTCAAAAGAACACTCAATTCTGTTGCAACGAATAACTGCACTTCCAGGTAGGCCTACTCCTTATTACGATTCTACGACTTTTAACATCATTCTTTCTGTTTATTTTTATAATACAATAAGTACAACGCCACAAAATGTTTGTTTATTGTAAAAGTAAATTTTCCACACGTCGTAAGATTGTACAACAATGCAGCATTTCTACAAACATTTCTGTCGCTCCATTCAAAATCGTTAACGAAAATAAATACAGAATCAATAAAACTAGCCTACTATAATTATGCTGGAATGTATCCTCATATGCTTGTTCAAGTTTCCAAAATGAGAAAATCGTAGCAATCACACCGTCTCTTTTCTTCAAAAACCTCGTAATTGCAGCTTAAAGTGACATTTCACATTTATTTCATTCTTTAAACGTATGTCTTGATGCAAAGATTGTTAATTCTAATGCGTAGAAATGCTATCTTTTTTTTTTTTTTTTTTTTTTTTTTTTTTTTTTTTTTTTTGAAGTTGTTATTTATAACCGAAAAATACGCCTACAAAGTTGAGACAGAAATGACAAATTCTATATGAATGTGAACTGTTGTCCACAACAATTGGTTTAATTTTAGCACACAAATATATAGGCCATATTTCTTGTAAACGGTTCAATATTTTGGCTTGAAAATTTCAGAACTTTCATAAAAAACATGCTCTTTCAGATAGAATAAGAGTAAAATTTATTTAAAAATAATTGTGAAATGTCACTTTAAGACAAGCTGCAGTTACGAGGTTTTCGAAGAAAAGTGACTACATATATTACATCGGTGTGGCTCTTAAATACAGATTACAGAATCTCCCACTAGTAGCCACTGCTAACTAGAATGTACAGTATGTACCTTCATTGTGTCTAGTCAAGTTTCCAGACTGTGAAAATCGTAACAAGCATAATTATTTTGATCGTCGCCTTTCTTCAAACAGGCCTACTTCGTAAAGTTCTACAGCTTAAAGTAAGCTTTCGAAGAAAAGTGACTATAATTTACATCGATAGATCTAGGGGTATTAAATATTGAATTATTACGCACTACTAGAATGCACCCTCATATGTCTATTCAAGTTTCCGGACTGGGAGAACCGTAACAAGCATATTTTACATTGATACGGTTTCTCACCAGAGTGTATTCGTAAATGTTTGGTCAAGGTCGAACTGTCCGAGAACGCCTTCTTACACAAGCGACATCTATACGGACGGTCACCACTGTGTGTGCGCATGTGCGTCGTTACTGAGGAACTCTGGGAAAACTGACGGTCACAGATCGGACACCGGAAGGGCTTCTCACCGCTATGTGTCCGCGCATGCGCTGTCAGATTGGCTGCTTGTGAGAATGACTTGTTGCAGGAGTTACATTTATACGGCTTTTCACCAGAATGCGTCCGCAGGTGGGTTTTCAGAGTACTCGGTCGTGCGTACGTCTTACCGCAGATACGACATAAGTTGAGTTTGGCGTTGTCAGGGTTCTGAGCCAAGTGGAGCGGTTTCTCGTCGATAAATTTAGACCTCTTGAAGTGAGATGATGCCCCGTATAATCTCGAGTTTGACTTGAAGTCGTCTGCAGTTTTGTAGTACAAGTTCCGATTATCTGTCACTGCACATCTGAAGTCAGGAGGTATTGAGTAAGTTTGAGTGTAGTAATTCTGCTGGTAAGGGCTATATTGGGGCTGTAAGGGCTCTTGAGGGCTGTGAGGATATTCCTGGTTCATGCTGTAGTGCTGGGGAGATGTCTGCCACTGATTACCCGGGTTGTATTGATTGTTGCCAAAATTAGGCGGAACTACATTCATGCTCATTGATACATTAACGCTCATCGCCGGAAACACGCCGTGTTGCTGATGTCCATGCGTATTTATATGGTCGCCATGGATCTGCGCATGAAGTGCCGGATACTGTGGGCTATTTCTCCCAGAATAACTCATCGGGTGCACCTGATTCACGGTGTAGGATACAGGCTGGTTACACTGGGTACCCACGCCATTAGGGGTCAGGGGTCCGAGATGCATGTTGGGTGAGAGCGGAGAGAGCTGACCGCCGAATGATGTGTGAACAACCGCGTTCTTCAGTGACAGAAGTGCGTCTGTGACGTCATGGTTAGATTTGTCCTTGAATACTGCAAACTCCCTGAAAATTGTAATAAATAGTTGACATTTCGTCTTGTCGAAATCACAATGATTGTCAAATTTCTTCAAGGTAGGCCTATCCTAACTAGTTTGAAAATATAACAATATCATACACATGTATCATTGCAAAAAAATATCCCCAACAAAATTAAATGTGTGTTGTTGTTAATTGTAAGTTATGCCTGTAGGGCCTATTTGTAGCCTAGTTGACATTCATCGATAAAAGAAAATGCAGATAAATTGCTCGATGGAAGCGATTGTTCTCCTTTTCTAGGCCCTAATTCGATGACATCTTTTTTCTAATAGTTATAATAATTGAATCATACTATCAAATGTTAGTATCCATAAAAAGAAATTGATCAAATTAAGACCCCTACCCTACGTAAAAGATTGTGGATGAAGATTGTAGATGTCGAGGCAACGACTATCATCAAATTTTCCTGGTGATGTATTCTACATAGTTACGTAGTACCAGGCATTTGCAAGAAATAAATGATTATAATAAAATGCAGCAAGACTTTTTTTTCACTGTTTGTACATAACTAGAAAAGTTTAACAAAGTCGTTTGAAAAAAAAAAGCAACAACTTTCAAACAAAATTTCAAGGGGGGGGGGGGGGGGGGGGGGTCGATTTATTAGATTTTTCAAACCTAAATCAGACTCAAGTAATTCTTAATATACAAGAGGAAAGAAGAATTTTTTGTTATTTCTCTTAATTCTTTTATGTTATTGAGTCAAAGCTGTTACTGATTATTTCAGGGAATGGTATCTTGATATTGATCATCGTGTTTACATTAAAAATTGTCTTACGTGTAAGATAACGTCAAAATAGACGTTTACGCGTTTCTCACGTGCAAACCTTAAAATATCCAAACTTTACATAAAACTCTTTTAATTTGTGAAAATGCACTTCGACTCAAAAAATGCAATGATTTTCGTGTGGGTTCAATCACTCATATCATTTTGCATCTTATTCAAAAACGTCGTCCGGTAGTAATCGTGATGTTTACAAATGGAACATCTCAAACCGCAGTTGCTGCTGACTTGAGTGTACATTGGTTGAC
>CAVMGG010000036.1:0-62472 GCA_963680895.1 Fragum sueziense
AAGTAACAAATTTCAAAGAAGCCATGTATTAAGGTAGTGAATCCCAATGAGATTATAGCGACATTAAATTATTCCGGCTGTGTCATAAACATTCGGCGGTGGAACAATATACACAGTCGGATCTTTACGGCACCCAAATAGATTGGGATACATAAAATTTTTAACGATGTCACGAAAAATTATGACCTTGCATGAATCTCATTTGGGATGGATTACCTTAACATAACTAAAACATTATAGGGATGTAAAGATGTTGGACTGTTCAGATTTATAAGCTGATGCAGAGAACAAAATGCATTAAGGTAGTCCACCCATAATGTGATTCGCACAACGTCTAAATTATTCGGGCCCGGTCGAAAGCATTCGGCAGTTGAAACTTTCCACCTCCGAATGTTTAAGATAATGCCCGAATAGGTTCGGACACGAAAAGACGACACTCGAAAAAAGCTGATGTTTTATGAATCTCAAAATGGCCGCATTGCGGATATTCTACCTTAAAACACAGACAATGTCCAGGCAAAAGTAGAAAATGTGGGTTATAAGCAATTTTTTGCGTTTCTCTCAATGTTTCCCGAAAACGATTTTTATAAGGGATCTCAAAACCATGTCTTGTTTCAGAAAGGGCTAACTAAAAAAATAAGTAAACAATATCATGGTTTCCCAACATTTAAATGCTAATTATCAGCATAATTTTCTTTTGCCCCAATGTTTTATGAAGCCTTCTAAAAATGGAAGGCATACAAGAATGAATGACATGAATTTGTATAAAATAATCTGTGTACTTTCAGCTGTATTACTACAAGAATTTCTGGTCCTGCTGTCTTAAACAGCATATGAAAGGAGAAATTGGTCCAACAAATACTGGGATAATAAGGATGCCAGGAGTACAGATAAAGAACAGTCTGAACAGAAGAAAATCCTCATAGTGTCTATGTTGTCTCTTTGTTACTGTCAAAACCTACATGTATTAAAAATGCAAAAAATATTGCTTGTTTTGTATATATTGAATTAGTTGCAACAGTATTTAATAAAAAGTTTCATTTCCAACAAAACCTCTTCCTGTTCAAGCCTCAGGGTACCAGGTTTTGCAATTACCATTGTTGAAACATGTTCTGGTTTGATCCTTGACCCCCTTGGTTTATCTCACTGTTGTGTAGGACTTTATGCATGAGTTGTTTTCTGTGACAGGACTTTGTGGGTCAAGTGAATTAAACCTTTCTCAAAAATTAAAATTTCAGACTGGTTCAATTTGAAAATTGTTGCATATGACAATATATTTATAATCAATAAAAGTAAAATGCATTAAGACAAATGCAGAAAATGCTGGTTATCAGCATTTTCTTTTGCCTCATTGTTTTCCTAGATCTTTTCTATTTGGACAATAAAACATTTGTACCAGTTACCCTACCCCTTCACCCCAACCCGGCCAAAAGATAGTTCTGGAAATTGCTGTGAAGATGAATGGGCTGTACTTTTTAACCATTTCCCAAACATGACCAACAATACAACAGGATTGGGAAAAATATGCTGATGAAGAAACTGTTGATAATTATGGGCAACTTATAATATTGGCACATCCAAAAGTTTTGCTTTTGAGGAAAGGGTTTTCTTCTTTTGTCTGAATGTTTTCACAAATCTTGTTAAGTGTCAAAAGGCGTCATTGTTTGGGGAAGAATTAAATGACATGCTTAGTTTATAATATGATAGGACGTTTACGCTTCACTGATTACTTACACAAGTACGTGTACAGTCTACATAATGGAGGAAGAAGATATTGATGTCCGAATTTCTTTACTGCCGAACACAGAGTACACTTGCAAAACAAATGTATGCGTGCTAAACGTCCTTAATGTTGGGACGAAGCTCAGGGAAAATTTTCATTTATTTGAAATGAAAAATAACAACCCTTGCAGCTTTCGCTTCTGCAACAGTTTTCTTTTGTGTGTCAACCAACTTTGTGTTGATCTGCATTCCGTATCTTGCTTCGACAAACACTCGCCTTTATAGCGATGTTGTTGTTATTTTTTCTTCGAAATTTATCCCCATCAACGTAGCTTTCTTTAGCAAACTTCCTGCCGTATCGGCGTTGTTTAAGCGTCGTCGATATTAGCACAAATAGCTGACATGTACCGATACCGGCCAGTAAACCCTTCAGTTTGTTTACATCCGCCATGTGTATTATTGAACCGTTCGAAGTATAGTCCACCCAAATTAACCCGGGACAACTTAATTTTCGTGTGCAAAGTCCGTTAGTTGAGTGCCTTAACAAAACATTGCCGAAGTGGGGTCATTACATATGCAGATGTCTCGGGTTAATCTTGCTGGACAATAACCTTGCGCTCATTATTCACGGCCACCAATCCCTCTCATTCATTGCAAAATGCTATGAGCGAAATCTCAGAAGAGGGACTTCCGGCTATGAAGAAACGGGGCCCATTTTGAGTAAGTAAACACACGTTGTTACTTTAAATCGGTTATTTTGCCAGTTTTTTTGGCTGATTCTCAAAAATCGGGGAATGCTATTCGATGGTGAGTGTATTTAAATTTCTTTTTGAGTATGTCTCCTCGGCATGGTCTCACCGTGTTCGCTTCAAACTGCTTTGTCATGCGATCACAGTGCTGTGTTTTGAAGATGTGTCAAAATTGATCGAAAAATTATGGTTTAAATACTACTATAATTCCCTTCTATATAGGTCCCATAAGCTTTTAATGCTTTATCTTATATATATATCCATTAAAATCCAAAGACTGATTTTCTGATAGAGAGAAAAAGCAAAAATAGTAATATGCTATGAAGAAGAGAGGTCAGCTATGAAGAAGATATAATAAGCTATGAATAAGAGCTCGGATATTCAAAGCGTCGGGTTTTGACTTAATTTTGCCTTTTCGCTATAATTTTCGCTCGGAAAGTGATACGAATTTATTATTTCACATTAGGGATTGTAAGATCAATCTAATTTCCAGATTAGCCTACTTCAAGACTTTTCAGTATACAATGTGGTTATATTTGGAATGATGATATATAATTATGTAAATAACATAGGCCTGCACATATTGTAAACTATTTAGGCAAAACCTGGCAAACCGTATAAGAACCCTAACATTTTAATAATTTTTAGCCTACGCAAGATACATTGTATGTATTTTGAAAGAAAACAGGTCTTATTTACATATTTTTAGCGGCCAGTCGAGCTTTTGTCATTGCGTTGTGTCCGTCATGCGTCCGTCGATTATTTTTTTCTTGTATGCACTCTAGATGCCACATTTTTGTAAGATCAATCTGAAAGTTGGTCAGAATTAGGTTATTTCCTCTAAGACCCCCCCCCCCCCCCCACACACACACACACGACAGCCTCCGGAAGTCGTCCTTAGGGGCAAAAGTCGAAATTTTTAAACGGGGAACGGTTGACCGTATAACCATCTTACCGGCTATTAACGAATTCATTCAATTCTATCATTTTTGTTCCACTTAAAACTTCGCTTTATTACTGTATATTGAATGCACGTGCGCTTTATCGCTGTATATTGATTGAATGCACGTGCGGCGTCATTGTTTTCTCCGCATGTTTTGGGAGCCTCGTTTTGGTAATGTCGATTTGTTACTATTTTAGGTAACAATTCTCATGTATGTTCTAAAAATGCATTTCCACGTGATGATAAGTCAGGCCCGTAGTAACAAGTGGGGGCATGGAGGGGCTAAGACCCCCAACCCAAAAAGGTCTGCCCAAAATACTGAACTGTCATTATTTTGCACTGAAATTTTTTGGGGAAATCCAATTCAGTTCCTCCAAAATTCCGACAATAGCCAGAACAGGGGCTTTAGCCCCCCCCCCCCCCATTAAAAATGTTTCCAGTCCTACGCGCCTGTAAGTTACCGGTCGGTATTAAATACATGTTTAAGCTGCATAACAATAAATATCGTTCTATCGTCTAGAATTTGATTTTTCAAATGGAAATTTGTAAAAAATATTGGAGTTTCTGTCTTCAATTCTTCCTAAACGCATAACCATTCAGTATATTTGAGTGCCAAGAAAGAATTATGAAGTCCGCGCTTCTTCATAGCTTGCTCCCTCTTATTCATAGCTACTCTCGCTTCTTCATAGCTTACTGCTCTTCTTCATTGCGTACTTGTTTTTCTCATAAATAAACAAAGGTTTTCAAAATCGTACGTGCGGAATACTAAAAGAGACCATAAAATAGTAAACTGAACATGTGTCATTCGAAAAATGCATATGATAGCGCCGTAGGAGTCGTTTATGTGTCGTTTATGTGTCGTTTGGTTTGTAAACATAAGTGTGTGCACTCACTTCGAAAGTAATAGCAAGTTTACTCTGCAAGCTAGAACAAAGGGCTTTGGCAATATAACAAATCATTCATTACCCCATCGAATAGCATTCCGCGATTTTTGAGATTCAACCCATAACTAGCAAAATAACCGATTTAAAGTAACAACGTGTGTTTACTTACTCAAAATGGGCCCCGTTTCTTCATAGCCGGAAGTCCCTCTTCTGAGATTTCGCTCATAGCATTTTGCAATGAATGAGAGGGATTGGTGGCCGTGATTATTGTCAATATTGCAGACGATTACGTTTGTTTATAAATATTCATAGCGCACGGTCACTTCGGTTTAACAATACAATCCAATCCAACCATTGTTGATATACGAATTTATTGACGGCGAGATTTGACCCGGCAGAGCAGACCAAGCGGAAAGGTCAACAGACTTATCGTCCAGGGGTAATAGGTGTGCCGGAACCCCTCGTGATTTGCCGAACACTTCGCATGCTTCGCTATTTACAGCTAACAATCATACTATTCAACGACTTAACAGTATTTGCACGTGCATACATTTGTCGCGTCATTTTAAAATGGTAATTGGTTAACTGAATATGCAAAAATACCGATCCTGGTCAGCCTGTGCCATATGTAGGGTATGACCTAGATGTGAACTGTATCTAAATATTTTCATTTTTTTTTTGGAAATAACGCCTATTTTAATGATTAGCTTTACTGAAAATTTCGATCCAAACAGGCCACTGTAGCTTAACACTTTTATTTGACTAGATAAGATAAAATCTTATTTTCACATGGCGGCACAATGTTGTATAACGGATACAGTGCACGCTTTTACGTAAATTAACTACGGACCATTCCCATCTAAACTGGACAATAAACTTTTCCACTTTTGTGAACAGTTAAGGTCACTCTGCCGGGTCAATTATTTTCCTCTATAGTCATATGCAATGGTATACTGCACAGAGAGACTTGTGACGCCCAACACCCGCCCAATAAAACATGTATAACTCATCGGCTATAACTGTAGACTTGTATACAAACACTTTACTTCTTGTTGTTGATAAATGGCCCAACACAAACACTTCCTCTTTTGGAAATAAAATATTTAGGACATTAATTTGCTCGTAAATCTTACGATAAATGGTTTGGTAAATGTTAAAAGTATGTATTTGGTTTTTAGTGTTTGTATACAACTCTACTTTTATAACCGATGAGTTATATCTCGTGGGACATATAGTCTATTACTCTCTTAGAACGCCGTTCAAACGTTTATAGTACACATGTAACAATGAATCATGACCCCTGCTTGGAGGGTATTGTTAAACCGAAGTGACCGTGCGCTATGAATATTTATAAACAAACGTAATCGTCTGCAATGTTGACAATAATGAGCGCAAGGTTCAATAATAATAGTCTATCGGCTATAACTGTAGACCTGTATACAAACACTGAAAACAAATACATAGTTTTAACATTTGTCAAAACATTTATTGTGAGCTATACCAGAGAATTAATGTCCTTACTCGTTTATTTTCAAAAGAGGAAGTGTTTGTGTTGGGCCATTTATCAACAACAAGAAGTAAAGTGTTTGTATACAAGTCTACTTTTATAGCCGATGAGTTATACAGCATGTATTGTCCAGCAAGATTAACCCGGGACATCTGCATATGTAATGACCTCACTTCGGCATTGTTTTGTTTAGACGCTCAACTAACGGACTTTGCGCACGAAAATTAAGTTGTCCCGGATTAATCTTGTTGGACAATACGAGGCTTTATGAAAACATATTACCTTATAAGGAAAACTCCAAATATGTCACCACATAAATAAACAAATCACATGTGCAATCATGATATTTTATAATCGATTCTCCAAACGAGAATAATTTCAGTTGAACTGCTTTATCAAAACAACTGAAATTATTCTCGTTTATTGCGGACGAGAATTCACCTGGCAGAGCATTCCATTCGATTAGCATGGGCTGCTCTGCCAGGTCGATTCTCGTCCTCTATAATAGTGAATCTATTATATCACGGTAAAACAAATCCGATATTTTGACTGCTGTGTTCAACGCGTAAACGCTTTCGATTATTAATTAGCCGTCTATGCATTATACTGAAACCCATTTCCAAACGATTTATGAGAAAACCATTTCATTTGCGCGTAGTTGACCTTTAAACATGGATCTCCTATTTTAGCACCATTGGCGTGTCAGTTAAACATGGATCTCCTATTTTGAGCAACATTGGCGTGTCAGTTAAACATGGATCTCCTATTTTGAGCAACATTGGCGTGTCAGTTAAACATGGATCTCCTATTTTGAGCAACATTGGCGTGTCAGTTAAACATGGATCTCCTATTTTCAGCACCATTGGCGTGTCAGTTAAACATGGATCTCCTATTTTGAGCACCATTGGCGTGTCAGATAAACATGGATCTCCTATTTTGAGCACCATTGGCGTGTCAGTTAAACATGAATCTCTTATTTTGAGCACCATTGGCGTGTCAGATAAACATGGATCTCCTATTTTGAGCACCATTGGCGTGTCAGTTAAACATGGATCTCCTATTTTGAGCACCATTGGCGTGTCAGGTAAACATGGATCTCCTATTTCGAGCACTATTGGCGTGTCAGTTAAACATGGATCTCCTATTTTGAGCACCATTGGCGTGTCAATACACCTAGCATGCAATGGTTGCGAAAATACCAGACAATGTCCATCATTGCCAAAAGAAATAAAAGCGCAGCAAAAGTTTTGTACGCGTTTTTTTTCAAACGTGATGAGCATATTGTTCTTATTGCTGTTCCAAACAGAAGCACTGTCAATGGTCATTTATAAAATAATGGAATGTCGGCAAAAGTGAAGAAATATCGCAAAAAATGTTATTGGACCGGCTAAAGAAGCATGTGCCTAATCCATGGCAACGGAGCTGTCCACGGGTGTCTTTTTTTTCTAAGACTTCCAGAAAGAGAAAAATGTTACACACCGTCCTCATCCACCCTTATTGCCTGGCTTAATGTTGTGTGGCTCTTATGTCTTCCCTATGCCGACGAAATCCCTGTCTGGCTGTCGGTATAGGTCCCGGTGTTTCTTAGGCAGTGACACTGCCAGTGTCTGCTGGGTTTTCCAAAAGAGGCGCATTTATTGACATATAAGTAATTGATTTCAAACCTCAAAAAGCAAAAGGATGTCAAAGAGGAATACTTCGAAAGATTGTAGAAATTCGAAATTAAATTGCGACAAAAAACTGCTTATAGAACCTATGTTCTAAAATTAATTGAACGCCCCTCGTACATGTTCTAGACACAAACGTAGTCAGATCTTTGGATGTAAATCTTTCTGGTACATCGAGGATAGCTAAACCCACCAGTAGACAAATTTGTTCAGTGATGAATCACGCTTCACACATGAAAAAGTCAAAGGACGGACACAGATCTGTCGATGCATATGCGAGCGCTACTCATGCCATATCGAAGTCGACACTTTTCCGTTGAGGGTCGGCCATGGTTTATGGCAGGATCAAACACCATATGAAACAGAACTCGTCGTGTTTTCGAAATCAACACAAAAGGTGGATATCCCTCTTCTGACGTTTATTTGTTTTTAAATATATCCGTCTGTGACGTAATGTTTAACCCTTCAACTGAGAACGAGCTTTTCGATGTACAGATGCCGTCTGCAGTTTGTATGATTCCATTATCGACTGTTCAAATTTCGCTTTCTTTCGATGAAATAATAAATGCAATATACAAAATTAAACAAGTATATTCCTTTGAAGTGGGCTTTAGTACGTATATTTCAATGACATCCATTATTACAAGTGAATACCGGCACTTAAGGGGGAATGCTCCAGTTTCCTATTTTTTCCCCAGTAATAGAATTTATTTATATTTTGTGTTGAAATTACATGTTATTACCAAATGAAAATGAAATAAAATGGATGGTCAGCGATCTTGTTTGAATCTTATAGGCATTCGTATCACATACCTCTACAGCGAATAAATGCACAATTTCTTGCACCTGTCCAATGTCACTAAAATCCTGAAAAAAATGCAGCATAATCATCGTTCAGTCGCGAAAACGGATTTAAAGTAACGTCTTACATTCAATAAGAACAGAAACCCCAAAATATATTCCATGTGCGGATCTAGAGGGGGTGGGGGTTCGGACCGCCCTTTGGCATTGGCCTAAAATTAAATTTCGACTTTTTAAATTTAGTGTAACGTTACATGTCTATGACATTTTAAGCCATGATTTTGGCTTTGACCCTCCCCCCCCCCCTGGAAAAAAGTCTTGAGCTTGGACCCCCCATGGAAAAAAATCCTGGATCTCATGTGCTATTATAAACGCATAAATGTATAAAACAGCATGCTCACTTGTTCGGTTAGATCAACGAAACTGAAGTGTTTTATGTCGAAATTTGCATAATTTGGGAAATATTTCAAGTTCTACATAATAGAATTACTCCCTCATTGTATTAAGCAACATGTCCTGGTAATAATTCAAAAAGAAAATGTATAGGTCAGAAGTCAGCGCACTTATTTGTTTACAACAATCTTTATCAGCTACACATGACTAAAATGACACAAAACAGTGGTAACTGCATACATACTTACAACTGTCTTGCTCTAAATAATCGATTCCCATCTTGAGGAAATCAGTTTTGCATAATAAATACGCTTTTACCGTCGAAAATGGTAAAATGTAATGACGTGTAATATCATTGAAAATATGGAAGCGAAACATATATGGTACGAAACATTTAATTTTCTACAATAATGACCGAGTGTTCCGAAAAACTGGAGCATTCCCCCTTAAAAAGAAAAAAAAGAGAAAAAGACAACGTAGGATTTGAACCCACCACCTCAGAATTTAGACATGCTTAATTAACACAGAAGTAGGGGAACCATCATCACGTATATTAAGATGCCCCATCCCCCTCTACAATCTATTTTGATCTACTATTCATATTCTATTTCATACTAATTCGTAAATCTCTATTAGGGCAACGACCTGCGAATGATACAAGATCAGCGAGTCTCAATTGACGGGGGAAGAGGGATTTCGATTTTTAGAAATATATGACTCGAGTCCATCTCCCTGTAAAAAATCGAATAATACATTCTGGAGACAGCTGCTGTACCACACCGTACAACCGGCTGCGTCGAAGACAGATGAGAGTCATCGAAGACAGATTTGGCAACTGATGTCAGGTGCACGGTAGGTCAAATTAATTAATTCTCATAAATCAGCAAAAGGATCTATGTTATCGTATAGTTGATAAATACACGTGCAAATGTTCAGTGCTTCTACAAAATAAACTTTTCTAAGTACCCCTCGCAATTAAGGCCACAGTCATTGATTATTTCGGAGGTTTCCCACAAAAAGTTACGAAATTTGACTTCGTGCTCGAATATTTCGCATATCTCTCAATATGTACCAGTTTAAGTTGTACACGATTACAGTTTAACCATCCAACGATATTTATTCCAAATTTGAAGCCGTAATTCCAAACAATAAACGAACTGTGTGTCCTGAAAGACGACATGTAGTCCAAAAAATGTTGCCTCTGTGGACAGATTCCAGTTTACGGAGTTGCTGGAGAAGACAGATAGGGAAATATTTGATTGTCGACGTCGACAGATCTGCATTGACTTATGCAATCGTTGCTAATTAGTTATAGGTGTATAAAATGGATTTGATGAAACGCCGCTACAGAGAAAGGACGCGTGACACCCCTCTCCCACATAAAAAACTACAAACGAACAAACAACAACAACAAGCAAACAAAAAAACCAAACATCAAAAATTTGTTTTGGTGATATAATTATGCCATTTCCCGTTGGTTAAATGAAATGCTTTTGAATATTATAAACGAAATGAAAATGTATCGTGGATTGACTGGCTTTTAGCTCCACTGGCCGAACGCCAGCGGGGCTTATGTCATGACCCTGTGTCCGTCGTGCGTGCGTCCGTCCGTACAACTTTTTCTTTAAACATCTTCTTCTCCAAAACTACTGGACCAATTTCAATCAACTTTCACAGAAACCTTCCTTGCATATACCTATTCCAGATTCCTTCCGTGTAAAACTTAAATTTCAATCAATTGAATTAATTCAATTTTTCGAAAAATCTTTGATAATCTTCTTCTCCCAAAGTACTGAACCAATTTCAACCAAACTTCACAGAAATCTTCATTGCATGCATCTCTTCCAAATCAAATCTTTTCAAAAAGTAAATTACGTTTAGAACATAAATTTTAATTGGATTAATTAATTTATTTTTTTTTTAAATCTTTGAAAATCTTTTTCTCCAAAACTGCTGGACCAATTTCAACCAAATTTCATATGAATCTTCCTTGCAATAATCTATTTGAAATTCCTTCCAAATGTACAGTTCTCCATTAGATTCATTGAAAAAAAAAATGATCGGGTGAAACAAATGTGCTTATTGTTTTGCTATATGAATCATAGTGTAATTCTAAGAAAAAAAAAAGTACATAACAACTTATTGGATTTCATTGTGTAAACATGATTAGGATAGAACTCTAATTAATTCCTTGAAGAAATTCGTAGTTTACACGTCTAGAGTCTAAAAGGTAGTGGGGCGATAAAGGGCCATGATGACCCTCTTGCCGATACCCTTACGGTCCCGGATAAACGATGGGGAATATAGGGAATAACCCTGCAAATTTTGGCCGAATCACACACATCTAATGATCTTACCTATTAAGTCTACAGAAATCCCATTTTCGCAGATATTTATTGAACAAAGGTTGAAAATACAGTGATTGTAAAACGGACGGTAAATAGGCATTTTTTGTAAAGTTGACCGGTTTTCGTGACCTTTCATATCTCTAGTGTTGAAGAGTATTTTTGTCCAGCATGGCCTAAAAGGTATGCAACATGCAAAATGGGGGCCAACTTGGTTTATACAAATGGAATTAGTTTGTAAATGCCTCTAGGCACTTGCGATTTCTAACTCATTACCGTTGTCAATAACTTCTTAGCAGCTACTTCTTTTTTAAAAAAAATCCACTTCCAGTTAACCTCTGACGTATTTCCGCCTTCCCAGCTTCAAACTATTTTCTAATCGGTCAAGTATTACCATAATTTTTGAACGATTAAAAATCGACACAAACACGATTATTCACAGTTTTTTCTTTAATTTCTATCCAACGTTTCGCCCTTATGGGCTCCTTCAGTGATCATAATTATTGAAGAAATTCTTGAATTTTTGTGTCACTTAATACCATACATTGTTTCCTCTCATTGTCAATTCCATTGTCAAAACGATGACACAAAATACAAAAACAATTTATACACTTGGGCCCGATTGTAAATTGTAAAAAAAAAAAAAACACTTGTGTTAGCACTGACAAAGAGATAAAACACATGATTTGGTTAGATATCCCTATAACAACAAAGTAAATTAACCAAAACAGGTATATAATCATTTGGTTAGCGCTAACCAATGTTTATAAACCAATGTTGTATAAAAACAACCGGAATATTGAGTTGGGGGTAGAGGATTCAGTCTAAATCAGTACCACAAATCCTAGAAAAGTTTCACCCATTGTCCCAGATTCCATTGAAAAAATATGGTATGTACATGCATATATGTCAATCTACATTGTTTCCATATGTTATTTGGAATCCGACATTAGAAATCACCACTTTTTTCTGTATATAAGTCAATGCAGATCTGTCGACGTCGACAATCAAATATTTCCCTATCTGTCTTCTCCAGCAACTCCGTAAACTCGAATCTGTCCACAGAGGCAACATTTTTTGGACTACATGTCGTCTTTCAGGACACACAGTTCGTTTATTGTTTGGAATTACGGCTTCAAATTTGGCATAATATATCGTTGGATAGTTAAACTGTAATCGTGTACAACTTAAACTGGTACATATTGAGAGATATGCGAAATATTCGAGCACGAAGTCAAATTTCGTAACTTTTTGTGGGAAACCTCCGAAATAATCAATGACTGTGGCCTTATTTGCGAGGGGTACGTAGAAAGGTTTATTTTGTAGAAGCAATGAACATTTGCACGTGTATTTATCAACTATACAATACCATAGATCCTTTTGTTGATCTATAAGAATTAATGAATTTGACCTACCGTGCACCTGACATCAGTTGCCGAATCTGTCTTCGACGACTCTCATCTGTCTTCGACGCAGCCGGTTGTACGGTGTGAGTACTATCATGGCCACTGCGGACAACACGCAAAATGTGTCATTATTCGCTTCTATTCGATAGGAAACATGCCTCTCTCCCAATTTACATGTATTGGAATATATAGAATACAGTAACCTTTCGTCACGACTCATGATTCGATCTAAACATGTAGACATGGAAACATTCGACAATCTTTTGTGACCCATCAAAAATAAAATTGTCAAGGAAGTATGCGCTTGTTGTGGCTTATTCTCTAAAGTCAAGGT
The DNA here is from genome assembly GCA_963680895.1 of Fragum sueziense. Lineage (NCBI taxonomy): Eukaryota > Metazoa > Mollusca > Bivalvia > Cardiida > Cardiidae > Fragum > Fragum sueziense. Next base: position 12,752 of record CAVMGG010000036.1, read on the forward strand.
CTATTGATTAAACCATCAAATATTACCTCTGTCGTTTTTGATACACCAACAGCCTATTTGGTCGTCATAATCTAATTATAACACATCAATTGAATTATCGAATCAAAACCGTTCAGTTTAATCTTGTATAATCATTACGTATACATACATTACGTCGCTTCTATTTTTGGCTGAAGCCCGTAATTTTTGAATTGTCGAATCAAAATCATTCAGTTTTATCTTGTATGATTACGGATACATTATGTCGCTTCTATTTTTGGCTGAAGCCAGTAATTTGAAGCGTCAGCCAATAAAAATTTATATCGGATTATTCAAATGTTTTGTTGTTTAAGCCAACGATTGGACAACGAAATCCCGCGAAGGCCCCGAGATTAGACGTGAAATGATCCCATGAGAACAGAGTATCATATTATCGAAATGGAATGAAGAGATAACGTGCTCTGTTTTAAGAGAGTAGTTGTGGCTAAACAGTACATGGTTATTTGCTTGAAGTGCAGTATGTTTGCACGTTTTTGCTCATACTTTAATAACTAGCAATTTTACCCGTCTCGAAATTTGACCTTTGACCTCGATGACCTTGACCCCTCGATGACCTTGACCTATCCGGGGCTGTACTCCACCTAATCCCGTCCCGTAACCCGTAAGCAATCCCGTCCCGTAACCCGTAAAAACGATACCCGTAACCCGTAAAAACATAAATTTGACCTTTGACCTCGATGACCTTGACCTTTCAAAAAATGAACCCCTCAAGCTAATACCCGGGGCCGCCCTCCACCTTCCCTCCAAGTTTGGTGAAGATCGGCCCAAGGACCTGGGAGGAGTAGGGGAACAAACGGACAAACATTGCTCAAATTATAGTATGATGTAAACCGTTCGTATAGGGGTCGGTTTTCCGTGTGAACAAATACGTCATCGTCACGCCTCACTGGTCTAAAAATAGATTGGGAATCCCTTATCGTACAAATATGGTTGTGAATTTCGCGAAGTTTTTTCCACGTTCAACTTGCCGAAGATAACATTCTAAGAGCTTGATTGCTGTAATCATTTGTTGAGAAACATTCTAATTCCGAGTTGAGAAGGTTGCTGCACTGTCGTGTATTTCTTAAGATCGGTAACTATGAAATAAGCAGTTGAAAAGTAATGTTTACACATACGCATGATACGGTCCTGCCTTAGCTTCGTCGTGCCGCTCGTGCGTGCTCGCTTACCCTTTCCAAAGCGACATAATGTCATGTGGGGCCAAATTGAAAAAAAGTCTGCAGACGACAAATCGGATGTGAATATTTTTAATGTTTTACCTCGGAAAAAATATTGAGGCAAAAGAAGAATGATCATCAATATCCAAAGAAGTTATTCACACCCATTTTGTCTGCTGTGCATGCCTTTTCGATTTTGTCGATTATCATTTTCTTCTTTTGCCTCAATGTTTTCCCAAGAATTTTCTGTTGGGGACGTCAAAACCGGTCTTGTTTGGGAAAGGGTTAATATGGAAAAAACTAGAATTTGTCGCTGAATGTGATTTGATACCCCCCATAGGCTTTCACTACAGCAATGGGCAATAACTCACAAAATAAGCAAGATAGAGTTATGTTCCTTGTACGTTGCACTTCTCCTTGGTGAGATCTATCTACCAGAGAAGTTTCATGATCATAGCTACTTTACTTTCAGACTTTTCGATGTTTTTTCTGGTTAAGCTGCTGAGGAATCTCAAGAAAAAACGTTTGTCATTTCTGGTCTGTCTCCGTATCTGGAAGCAATGTTGCATGTTGCATATGCGCAATGTTTCGTAGTTTTAGTTCCCGCCTGCATTATCTAAGATCGACTAATATCGCGCATGAAAATAATAATTTTTTGCTAACACGGTTACGAAAAATTGTCCGATTCATGACCGATAAACAAAATTTAAGACTGGTACCCGGCAAACGTTGTTGGGGGTTTTCCAATCGGAAATCTATTTTTAGCACACGAAAGCGGGAAAACTGTTCGCTATTTCGGGTAAATGGACATTTTTCACCGATTTCCTGGTGTCAGTATACCTTTAAATACACCTCGACCCCAGTCTGTCTTGTGGCAGTTGATTCAAGATTGTTCTTCTATCGTTTATCGTTTCCTCTGTTTTCAGGCAACATTACTACAATCATCGGATTGTTACGCTGGGTTAAACATTCCTCCCCGACATTTGCCTTCATCATTAGCCTTTCTTGCTCCGATCTGCTACTGCTGTGTGTTTGTATGCCGCTGAAGGTAAGTCATTTTTTTTCTATGATATTATTCACCAAACAAAATAATGTAAAGATTATACAATCAATACAATTTCCAGACATACGCTTCGTTGATTTCATTCAAAAGACTTTAAAATTAATCGATCTACCGTAATTAGTTAATTTACCGAATCTTCTAAATACGTATACTGGCATGACACTCTAAGAACATTTCATCGCTTACAATTTCCCTCGAGGTCTAAACTGAACTAAATCAATATGGAGCGATGTTAAACCAGCATAATCACCCAAGAGTCAACACATGGAGAATTTGTCATCAGGAGATATGTTCATAAGACAAGTTATTTCTATCTATGAAGTCCCACTGTCCTGGTTGGCAGTTTTACATCTGTACTAATCTGACTTCATAACCATAAGTGCTAGCGACTTTAAAAAAATTCGGGGGAGCATAGAGTCGCCACACTGTTCGTCCGTCCATCCGTGCGTCTGTCCGTCCTTCCGTCCGTCCACAGCCGGATCTCAGCGACCCTGGGACCAAATTCAATGAAACCTCACATGTGAACGCCCTGAGATAATCCTTAGGGACCATTTTCTCCGTTTCTGAGGCTGCGTCGTGGAAAAAGGGGCCTTAAAGTAAAAATTAGTTTTTCTCTATTTTCTCATCATCTAATGGGCAGAATTTTGTGAAATTTTGTACTTATGTGATTATTGAGGTGTTTTAGATCATATTCTATGAATAATGTGTGTACAAAAACTGTCATGAGAAAAGGGGGCTTAATGTACGATAGTTTTAATTTTGTGACAAACACTTATTCAGTGAGAATAATCCGTCTATGATGACTCTTGTTACGTTTTGTTAAAGCAACTTAAAGCAAAAATGTATCTGAATTTTGGACATAAACACATTCGATGTGTCTAGATTTTGGTTTTTATTATCAAAAACATGTTTACCCATCGACTGATGTGAAATGATATGACCCTTGTGCGCATACGACAGATATTTTGTTTAATTACTGCGTGCTTATTTAAAAATAAAGCCTCTTTATTTCCTAGTTTGAAATTTATGCCTCTGAAACAAATGTTGACAGTGCCAGAAATAAGTTCATGCACTCTCTAAAACCGATATCAAAATTATTCTTATATGTGTCGGAACACGATAGAATCCTCACATGTACATTTGGCCGTCAAAATTTGAAAATATATAAAGGTAATTCTTAGTGCCCTCATACTTTCGAACGCACTATTTCTTTCCCAAAAGAAGTCAATGCCCCAAATGAAGGGAACCGTAGCCCATATCTAATTATATGCTTATAAATAAAACCCAAACGTTGTATTAGAATTTCAGAAGTTGGCAGATGATAACATATCAATTGTGATTTCGTATGACTTTCACCATTTTAACCCTTTACCTAGTAACCAATTGAACATCGCTATTTGTAAAAAGTAAAGCAAATTCTAAAGACGAAATTGTACTTAATCTTTTTTATAGTCTATTACAGCTGCCTTTTACCACTGCTTCTGAATTGCATATGTAATCTAAGGACTTAAATGGAAAAAGAATCTTAAAAAAAGGATCAAATTACGGATCAAACCACGTTACAATTAACTGACAACGAGTTTGCACATTTAAATAAGGATCACCGGCGAAGAAGTGATAAAAATCGAGTGCAAATGTCTGAACAATGATGATCTCATCCACCCGTCGTTCTCAAACGATAGGCGTTTGATCACCACTTCATATATTTCATTAGAATACATGTATGTGTCTACTACTGTAGGGTTTTATCAGTCAATCAAAATCATATAAAATTACACGAAAATGTCTCTGGAAAAAATTGATGTAAAACGGAGAATCATTCCAGAAAAAGATATTCGGGGTGTATTCGGGGAATTTTATTTACAAAGGGAAGTAATATTTAGCAATATTGTTGCTAAAAAATGATACGGAAACTGTCGACATTTGTCGAAAATGTACGACAATAGTAAATAATGCATTAGAATTATTCTACCTTAAGTGGGAATTGTAAGACATATTTTTCCAATCTAAATCTGATGGTCTGACCCCGCAATCACCAGACTGTACAAGTTTTTTTTTTAAACATTTTTACTAACATCAAAATCAAATTTTAGAACTCTTTGCACCCCGAAATTAAATGACCAAGTTTTCTGCAAAAAATGATATCGTGCGTTCTTCTTGAAATATGCATATCTGTCTGACCTTAGTCCGTCAAACTACGAGTGACTTTTTTGTGTTTAATTTGTTCATTTGCACCTATAGCCTTCTTTTAATATGGCCTGCCACGCGGTCGATATTTTTGCGACTATCAAAAGGTTTGTCTCAATTGACACGTGCCATTTTTGGGAATGGCCTAGCCTATCATTGCATTGTCATCTAGTGGCACTAGATTGTTTTCTTTTACTTTTTTTGGAATTTCGACAATTGACGATCCGTTTTCTGATCTTGTTTTTAACTGAAAGAACCGGCGGCGTGTAAAAACGCTATGTTTTGTTTGTTCTTTGTCTGGTCGGTTGGGATCAATTTTTGGGAAAGGTACAAGGATTCCATTGACATGTCATATATCTGAGGAAATATCTCAATAAGGCGGGATACATGCAACAAACCGCTTGGAAATTGACGCAGAAATTTAGAAAGTTATTGCACAAAATTTCTTAACTGAAGCGGGGGCAAATATGTCCGTATTCGGTACCCATCCCATGATGCACAATCTCCACCGTGTTTATGCTGTTCTAATCCAATCTGAATGAATCCAGATAACATAATTTCATAATGTTGCATCTGAAGATCGCGCATTAGGGGTCATCTTCTGTGACCTTGGAATTTCCAGTTTTTCTATTTTTACACCAACCAATCAAAACGCTCGTTGCCAACGTAGGTCTGTTGTCCCTGACAACAACACCAAAATGGCTGCGACCGATAGACACGCGCTTGACACGGAGCAAAGAGCAAAGTCCGTTAGTTTTGAGAGCAAAGATATGGCATTTATTAAAGGGGCTCATTCTATGTTTTTATGCTTCATAACTGTTCGGGAACTCATATTTGTGCATGGAAAAACAATTAGCAATGCATAAAAACCTCAATCTCGGCGAAAAACATATTTCCTTTGCTATACAGAGTGTCCCAAAAAAAAAAAACGGAACCCATTTTTGAAAGTACATTTCTCATGTATCAATTAATATTTCTCCACCAAATTTACATATACAATAGCAACGGCAGTTTTCTATTAGCAGTTAAAATTTGGTTGAACAATTATGATTAGTTTTGAAAATATTGACATTCAAATGAATATACCCGGAAAACCATTTTAACACGATATCGATCTTTTCGTTTTGCAGCGCGCGCCTACACTCATTGAATAAATTGACACCATACAATTGGTTCATCGATTCAATACAATACAAAAATGATTTTGAAACATTGTATTAATAATAGTGCATTTTCATTTCATCTTTTTTGCTAATAAATAAACTGTTAATGCTGCGAACTGCGATGTGACTAAAATGAATACAAACAAAATATCCAAGTGCATCACAGACTCATGAATATTAATCATAGGCACTTATCTTATTTCGGACCAACATGCCGGTCAGCGCTCAATTGAAAAGTATTACGGGTTTCATTTGACCTGACACTGACTTTTAAGCAAAAAAAAAAAAACAAATAACACAAAATTCACTAAAAAGAATTAAATCATAGTCCACAGAAATGTATACTATGCAAGAAAATTAAGACTGGACTAATTTTAGGAAACATATCAAACTTGTGATTTATGAAAATAAAAGTTAAAACTGCGCCAGGTGCATTGAATCAATTCAAACAACCACCCTATGGACTCAATTTGAATGTACAAAACGTGTACACAGTACATATTTAAAATCTTTGAGAAAATCGGTACATACATGTACAACGGTACAGAATTCAACAGCTGACCGTTAGTGCGCTTTCACGAATAAACAAGACGCAAAATCAATATCATGTCAGATCGTTTTTTTAGTGTCATTATTAAATTGCTTATAACTTTTGAACCGATGCATATTTTTAAGTGAAATTTGGAACACAAATGCAAAAATAATTTATCTATAGTATTGCAAATTCAAAAATTAGATGTTTTGATTACGCTTTTAAATAATTGACTTTGAATTAGGGTTCCGTTTTTTTTTGGACACTCTGTAGATCAATCCTTTACAAACGTGTTTACACATTCTATTTTTACTTCAAAACAAGACAATGTCAAGGTCAACGAGACACACCTCCGCGATATTAACACACCGTACAACCGGCTGTGTCGATGACTGTGACCTTATTTGCGAGGAATACGTGAAAAGGTTTATTTTGTACAAGCACTGAACATTTATACGCGTATTTATCAACTATAGAATACCAAAGATCATTTCGTTTATTTATAAAAGTAAATTCATTTGACCTACCATGCACATGACATCAGATACCGAATCTGTCTTCGCTGACTTTCTACACAGCCGGTTGTACGGTGTGTTAAATCTCGCTGAGCACAGATGACGTATCTCTGACGTAATTGATTTTTGAAGGTTGGGCATATGTAGCCGTTACAAAACAAAAACAAGGACGACCAGCATGTTATTAATTGACTTGGATTTTAATACTTAATAAAGCTCGACGAGTGGTAACAATGGGCATGAATGATCTACCCCTTCAGGTTGGTAATTTCATACGTTATTTCTGGTTTGTAATTATTGTGCCATTTGCATTTTCGACAGCCTAGCTCGTCCCCCTTTAATGAAGTGGATAGGTTTCGGTATATTTTTGGCACTGTACTAAGTGGCAGTTTTGTGCGATCATTGTGCTAACTCGAAGTAGAGCGCTGTGTAATTTTGAACATAAATAAACTATATATTGACAATTGGTTTACAATTTCAGCAGTAGTCAGATTAGCTCAGTTGGTAGAGCTGCCGTCTTGAAAACCGTAATTTAGAGGATCGAACCTCGCGCCTACTACATATTTTTGTCCCCCTATTTTAATCATCTTAATTACATTTTTTCCATACCAAATTATTCTAGAAATTGCAAAAACGAAATAAAGATACAATTACCAATTATCTTTTTATATCCGTGATTTCTAGAAACTTTTAGTTTGAAAAATATAAAATACATAGTAGGAAAAAGAATATGAAGCCAAGGTGGGAGTCGATGCCTGGTCATCAGGTTCATGGGTCGGACGCTTTACCAACTGAGCTATTCGGGAATCTGTTTTACGTCGATTTAAATTGCCAATATATAGTTTATACGTTTATAAGTTAACATCGCTTTGTTTCGGGTTGGAGTAATGATCGTGTTGAACTGTTGCTGCCATGCAGAAGACTATCTGCTTCATAAATGCCATTTCTTTGCTCTCAAAATTAACGGACTTTGGTCTTTGTCTTTGTAGTGAAATCACCACACTGGAAGCGGCCATGGATACTAATCTTGTTATCGTTAGAAACGGAATTGTAGTGTGCACGGTAGTGCGCATGCCCGTGCGCATGCGAAAAATCTTTCAACTTTTCCAATGTAAAATCTAATTGGTCCAAAGAAAGGTCACAGAAGATGACCCTCAACGCGTCGTCGTTATATCCTACTGAAAGATAGGATCTATATTTCAATTAGATTGGTTCTAATCATATTTGACTATAAAATGGATTCATGTTAGCTTTAAGTAAAAAACTTATTGCTTATTCTACCTTTTACAACTTTTGAGAGCAGCATGAATATTACTCTGATGTTAGTGCATGTCAATCACAAATGGGTTCTTTTTTCCTGATACAAACTTATTTATGTTTCCGTATGAAAGTCTGGAGTCAATATTTACATCATTTATTTTTCTAGGTATTGGAGTATTTTCATCTCGGCGACGTATTCACAGAATTTACGTGCAAGCTGTCTTATTATCTTCGAGATTTCACGCTTATATGTTCTGTACTGACACTTACAGTTATAAGCTTCGAGAGGTATGGTGTATGGCGTGTGGAACGTTGCAAAATTCGATAAATATTTTTATGTGATATAATTTTATATTTATATTCTATAATTTTTTTATTTATATTCTAAAAATATTTTTATGTGATATAATTTTATATTTATATTCTATAATTTTTATTTATATTGTATATTTTTTTAATTTATGTTCTTTATTTTTTATTTATGTTCGATAACGCGAAAAAAAATTATGTGATATAATTTTTTATTTATATTGTATATTTTTTTATTTATGTTCTATATTTTTTATTTATGTTCGATAACGCGAAAAAAAATATGTGATATAATTTTTTATTTACGTTCTATAATTTTTATTTATGTTCGATGATAGCGCGAAAAAAACTTATGTGGTATAATTGCATCATGGGATTCTCGTTACATTGATTGGACAACGGTCGATTTGATCGGATTGACAGATGAAGCAGAGGACGAGTTAATCGCAATAGTGTCTGGATTCACTCGAATATCAGTCGAGGTAGTCTAGTTTAGGTTGGGTGCTGGTCGAGTGAAAGATATTAACCAGACCACACTCGATTCCCAGACACTATCATTTCCTGATCGGGTCGATTTTCTACCCGATCAACACAAAATCAACACAAAGCCGCTTTCCGATCGATTTTATACTCCATCGCACGCCAATTTGTTTACACCCGATCGAATTCGATCTGAACTCGATCGCTTGCTTGGGCTTGATCGAGTTGATCTGGTCGGCAGTCGGAACCTAGGATTCTGGATCTGTAGACAATCAAAACATAACATCTACAGTCGTTTTGAGAGGGTGAATCGAGTACAAGTCGGCATGACCGAATGCAGGTTGGGTACAGGCCGGGTAGAAATTATCAATCCGATCACACTTGACCTTTAGACACAACTGACTCTCGAGTAGATCCATCTTCTAAGCGACCAATACACAGTCGTTTCCAGATCAATCTCCTACTCGATCGCAAACGATAATTTTTGACATGTCAAAATATTTGAGTTGGAGGTCCTAGCGATGTAGATAAAGGTCGATCATCCAAACTACTCCCCATCACCAAATGTCACTAGTATCCCATGATGCAATTATACCACATAAATTTTTTTCGTGCTATTATCGAATATAAATAAAAATATAGAAGATAAATAAAAAATATAGAATATAAATAAAAAATTATATCACATAATTTTTTTTCGTGTTATCGAATATAAATAAAAAATATAGAACATAAATAAAAAATATACAATATAAATTAAAAATTATATCACATATTTTTTTTCGCGTTATCGAATATAAATAGAAATACCGGTATAGAACATAAATAAAAAATATAGAATATAAATAAAAAATTATATCACATAAAAATAATTTTAGAATATAAATAAAAAAAATATAGAATGTAAATATAAAATTTTATCACATAAAAATATTTATCGAATTTTGCAACGTTCCACACGCCATACTGGTGTGGTATTTTTTATTTCTTACACATAGTCCAATCATACATTCAGATAGAACAATGACGCTTTATTGTGGCGACACTTACAGTGAGTTCATGTCGCAACACGGATACGACGTGAATGACCATTGTTCACATAAACTGCTTCTCTGCGCATGCAGAATTTACTTTTAGATAGTAAGGTTAAGATCATAATACCATTCCCAGATTAAACTCGCGTCGTCATGAACTCAATCTAATTGTCGTATGTATATTCTAATTGTAGAAATTACTTCATGGGGGATTATTGTTTGTAATTGAAATTCGTAAATATACTGAACATCAGTGAAAACGCTGCACCTTCATTGCTTGTCAGATTTCTTCTAAATACAACAAGTAAAAAAATCAAATGAAAGTGCTTCACATTGTTCATTGACTTGGTTGTGCCAAATACTAAACGTTTTGTGGATCTTAATTACGGACAGCGGACTGTTTTTCAGGTGTATACTTTAATCTGGATTTGTTTCATTATTTAAACCTTCAGATATCCACAGAAGAATGCAAATCATGCTAGACTGCACGGAATGGTAGTCTGACAACTTACCTGTCAGGAAATGTAAAAAAGCTTGCATAAAATTGTTTGAGCATTTAGAAAATGATATTTGAAAGGCACAATTTTTCATTATGTTGCAAAGCTTGAAAATTTTACAATGTAATCTTCATAGGAAATTGAATTCGCTATTGTATGGACATCTTGGAGCAATTCTAGTCGAAGATAGGGTTCAAAAATCCCCATATAAGGCTTGCATGATGATGTTAAAAATCATTCGAAAACCGTGATAAATTTGTGATTATCAAACATTTTAAATTCCCGATTTGTTTATGTCAAAGGGAGGTAATTCACAAAATTGACAGAATAGACCTTGAATTTAGGTCTCGCTGCAAGAAATATTAAGTGAGATTTTGTGTTTTCAGGCTTTTAATTCGATGCTTTTCTAGAAATAAAAAATCTTGCAGTGTAGCGTTTTCACTTTTGTTCAGTATATGTAGCCTACCTATAGATATTTACAAGATATATATTTTTAAGCAGTACTAAATTTGAAGTTCGTCTAAAATTCATGAAAACAAAACTTTAATTGTTTTTAGCTCACCTGAGCACGAAGTGCTCAAGTAGAGCTATTGAGGTCACTCAATGTCGTCGTCCGTCCGTTTGTCCGTCTGTCTGTCAACAATTTGGTGTTTACACTCTTGCATCCACAAAAGTTGGCCAATCTTGATCAAGCTTTGTCAAAGCAAGTATGGACATAAGTATTCCGATGAGTTCGATTATGGGCCAGATCGGACCAAAATGTGCTGAGATATTTGCCCTTGAATATAAAAAATGCTGTTTTTAACTTACTAACTTGCTGTTCTAGCACCTACAATTATTGATCAATCAAGACAAAACTTGGATATCATGTTGGAGATTATAAGATCTCGGATGAGTTTGATTTCAGTCTGATACAACCAGAAAAACGAGAGTTATGTGTCCTTGAATTTGACAAAATTGCTGTTTTCGGCTGTTTTCGACCTTGTTTACACTCTAGAACCGACAGTTATTATTCAAGCAAGACAAAACTTGGACACATTTTGATTTTCAGTCTGATCTGTATAGATCGTTGAGAGTTATATGCCTTTGAATTTGACAAAATTGCCGTTTTTGACTGTTTTCGACCTTGTTTACACTCTAGAATCTACAATTATTGACCAATCAAGACAAAAATTGGACACATTGTTGGAGACCATAAGATCTCAAATGAATTAGATGTTTGGTCTGATTGAACCAGAAAGACAAGAGTAACGTGCCCTTGAATTTTACAAAATTTGCGTTTTCGGCTGTTTTCGACCTTGTTTACTCTCTAGAATCTACAATTATTGATCAATCAAGACTTAGCCTAGACACATTGTTGGGGACCATAACATTTCGGATGAGTTTGATTTTCAGTCTGATCTGTTTAGAAAGTCTATAGTTATGTGCCCTTGAGTTTGACAAAATTGCCGTTTTTGACTGTTTTCGACTTTGTTTACACTCTAGAATCTACAAATATTGATCAACCAAGACAAAACTTTGACACTATGCTGCTGATTATAAGACCTTGCATGAGTTTGATTTTTTGGAATTTTATTCCAATCAAATGAGAAAGTGGTCAGTCATGCATGTGCCCTTGAATCTGCTGTTTCGACTCTTACAACCACAAATAAGGAACAATCAAGACGAAATTTGGATTAAGGGGGAATGCTCCAGTTTTTCGGAACACTCGGTCATTACTGTAGTAAATCAAATGTTTCGTACCAATATGTTCCTCTACCATATTTTCAATAATATAACACATCATTACAATTTATCATTTTCGACGGTAAAAGTGTATTTATTATGCGAAACTGATTTCCTCAAGATGAAAATCGATTATTTATAGCAAGACAGTCGTAAGTGTGTATGCAGTTACCACTGTTTTGCGTCATTTTATTCATGTGTAGCTGATAAAGATTGTTGTAATTCACTAATAAGTGCGCTGACCTATACATTTTCTTTTTGAATTATTACCAGGACATGTTGCTTAATACAATGAGGGAGTTTTATCAAATTCGATTATGTAGAACTTGAAATATTTCCAAAAATATGCAAATTTTGGCATAAAACACTCCAGCTTCGTTGATCTAACCGAACACATGAGCATGCTATTTTATACATTTACGCGTTTATAATAGCACATATTTTGGGTTTCCTATTCTTATTAAATGTAAGACGTTACTTTAAATCCGTTTTTGGGACTAAACGATGAATATACAGCATTTTATTAGCATTTTAGTGACCTTGGACAGGTGCAAGAAATTGTGCATTTTTTCGCTGAAGGGGTATGTGATACAAATGCCTATAACATTCAATCGAGATCGCTGACCATCCATTTTTATTTCATTTTTCAATTGGCAACAACATGTTATTTCAACATACAAAATATGAATAAATTCTATTATTGCGAAAAAAAAATAGGAAACTGGAGCATTCCCCCTTAAGATATTTACAGCGATAATATCTTTGATTAATGAATTTGAGGATAGTCAGAATAGAATTTGCTCAGTTATCTGCCTTTCAAATTTTACTCTAACAACCTCAAATAGTGACCAATCAAGACAAAACTTGACACAATGTTATTGACCGTAAGTTTGTTTTCAGTCTTAAATATCAATTGAATTAAACAAAACCGTGGCTCATATCATTTTGGTTCAGGTGAGAGATATAGGACCATCATGGTCCTCTTGTTTCTTTTTTGAAGGCATGGAAACGCCCTACTTCCAGTTTGCCCATGGATGTGTCTTTATCATCATCCGATTTACTGCAATATTCTCAATGACTACTTGTCAGTCCAGTCTATTGTTATGGTATCCAGTCAAACATTCCAAAATGGACTGACTGATTTGACGCATCACTTTATCCTATTTTGGCTTAATCACTATGCAGTGCGCATAACTCCGAAATCCCGTCGCCAAAAAGTAGCAGCAAGCAGAAAATTGCAATAAAAACTGCATTTACTACAAAATAAAGTTTACTTTTCGTCTCAATTTTGTGGAATAAAAAATCAATTCAAATCAGATTATTAATTTTACTTGATGTAAGCGTGTGAAACAAATGTGCCATGTAACAGTATGCACCACGTGTATGCATTTTCAGGTCGCTGGCTTCTTGAAAATAGTTAGCCCAGAATGCCCAAATGAGATAAATGGGTAATCGACTTTGGCGACCTCTATTGGTAGATATTAGCAATATTCTTATGCATACCACAAGAATCGCTAATCGTGATTTATAAAAGAAATCAAAGTACTTTAAGTACTTAAATATTTAATGAACACTGCATGTACAATTTTGGCTGATCAACTTGCCTAATTTCAAAGGATTGTCTCAACCGAATAGGTCTGTGTATTGAAAGAAGAATAAATAGGGTTTCTTAAACCTTTAGACGGTTCAGGCGTTCCCCACACTAAAGTAATTAAAGTAAAAGAACAACAATACCAATATATTAACATTGTTGGTTGGATTTCAAAATCATACTTTACGATCAACAAATTCGCCGCCGCACTTATTACTTACATCACAATTTCGTTTTGTACATTTTGTTACACTTTACTTAATTTCAAATTGTGTTGAGCTAGTTATTATGCCCCCTTTCGAAGAAAATGGGGGTAAATTGGTTTGCAAGTGCCGGTCGGTCGATTGGTCAATCGGTCGGTCGGTCGGTAGGTAGGTCGGTCGGTCCGTAGACCAATCCTTTTCCGGAGCATAACTTAAAACGTATGTAAGGTAGAATCCTGAAACTTTACAGGTGGATAAATCTCATTGTGGAGAGGTGCAGTGAACAAGAATCGTAGCTCTGCTGATCAATTTTTTGGAGTTATTGCCCTTTGTTGATTTTCAAACTTGATTCTTGTCCGGAGCATAACTCAACAAGTATCTGGTGTTGTATGCAACACATAAAGTCCCCTACCGGCTTCACATTGACTCAATATGGTAATCAATAATAGATTAAGATGAACAAGTCATCAAAATAATTGTCAAACATATGAAATGTTATGCCCAAAATTTCGGAAATATAATTCAAATGACTTGAATAAAGTTACTAAAAGATCAATGACTAACATGGCTTATAAATTTTTTTACATTTTAAAACAGGTTTCATCAAGTTAGCTTGCTTAGTTATTAAGTTATTGCAGGATCCATTTTTTTGCCATATTTTCACCATTTCCGTTACCATAGCAACCGCACTTTTCGTCAAAGAACAAAGATAAAATGATGTGCATAATCTACACATTGTCATCTAGTCATATACCAAGTCTCATCAAATTAGCTTGCTTACTTATTAACTTATCGCAGGATCCAATATTTTTTGCCATATTTTCACTATTTCCGTAACCATAGCAACAACAATTTTAGTCTAAAAACAAAAATAAAATGATGTGCATAATCTACACATTGCCATATAGTCATATACCAAGTCTCATCAAACTAGCTTGCTTAGTTATTATCTTATCGCAGGATCCCATTTTTGGCCATATTTTCACTATTTCTGTAACCATAGCAACCTCAATTTAAGTCGAAAAACAAAAATAAAATGATGTGCATAATCTACACATTGCCATCTAGTCATATACCAACTTTCATCAAAAACGCTTGCTTAGTTATTAAGTTATCGCGGGATCCAGATTTGAGCGGACAGACGGACGGACAGACGGACGGACGGACAGACAGACGGACGGACAGACGGAGGGCAAACCTATAGTCCCCTCCGGTGTGAACACCGGTAGGGGACTAAAAAGTATGTTAGGTAGAATCATGAAACTTCATATGTATATAGATCTCATTATGGAGAGGTGCAATGTAAGAACCGTAACTCCGCCTATCAAATCTTTGGTGTTATTGCCCTTTGCTGATTTTCACACTTTATTAGCTCACCTGAGCACGAAGTGCTCAAGGTGAGCTTTTGTGGTCCCTTTTTGTCCTTCGGCGTCCGTCTGTCTGTCCGTCTGTTCACATTTTGTTGTTACCACTCTAGCACCCACAAATATTTGCCAATCTTAACCAAATTTGGTCAAAACATGTATGACCATAATTCCCTGGATGAGTTCGAAGTTGAGTCAGATCGGACCAGGAAGTCCAGAGCTTTGTGCCCTTGAACGTCAAAAATGGATAGTTTTGACATTGTTACCACTCTAGTATCTACAAATATTGACCAATCTAAACCAAACTAAGTCAAAACATGTATGACAATAACTTCTTGGATGAGTTTGATTTTGGGTCAGATCGGATTAGGAAGTCCGGAGTTATGCGCCCTTGAATATCAAAAATAGCTAGTTTTGACTTTGTTACCACTCTAGCATCTACAAATATTGACCAATCTTAACCAAACTTGGTCAAAACATGTATGACAATAAGCTCTTGGACGACTTTGATTTTGGGTCAGATCGAATGTGGAAGTCCGGAGTTATGCGCCCTTGAATATCAAAAATAGCTAGTTTCGACTTCGTTACCATTCTAGCATCTACAAATATTGACCAAACAATACAAAACTTGGCTAGAATGTTGGTAACCATACAATAATGAATGAGTTCGATTTTCAGTGTCATCGAAGTAGGAAGTCTGGAGTTATGTGCCCTTGAATTTGACGAATTTGCCCACTTCGACTTTGTTTACACTTAAGCACCTACATTTATTGACCAATCAAGACAAAACTTGGCAACAATATTGGTACAACAATCATGCTGAATGAGTTTAATTTTCAGCTTGATCAGACCAGGAAAAACAGAGTTATTGGCCCTTTAATTTCACAAAATTGCCGTTTTCGACTTTATTTTCACTCTAAAACACAAATATTGACCAATCAAGACACAACTTGGTCACAATGTTGGTGACCTTAAGATATTATGTGATTTCATTTTTTATATTGATCGGACTAGAAAAACAAGAGTTGTGTACCCTTGATGGTGACAAAATTGACGATTTCGTTTTTAATTTCACTCAAACAGAAATAAATATTGACCAATCAAAAAACAACTTGGACATAAGGTTGATGAGAATATCTTTATCAGAACAGAGTTATGTGCCCTGGATTATGACAAAATTGATGTTTTTTTATCGACTTGGTTTTCACTTTAACAGCCACAAATATTGATCATTAAAGATTAAGAATGCTGATTTCAGCTGGATCATAATCTCGCATCTTAAGTTTCGTGTTCTTGTCTTAGAGCTACCTAGGTCATGTAAAAGGTGGGTCTTATTCTGCATGGAGAAAGTTTCAAACTTCTATCAGGTGAGCGATCCAGGGCCATCTTGGCCCTCTTGTTATTAACCTGACCTATATCTCATGTCCTTTTACACACAAAGCCTTGATATTTTACACATGGACACCTACTACCAAGACCTTTCATATTTTACCATGACCTTGGACCTTGTGACCTTGACGTTTGATCTACTTTTAAAAAACTGAAACTGGGCCTATATCTCACGTCCTATAACACCTACAGCCTTGATATTTGACACATGGACACCTCCGACCAAGACCTTTCACTTTTGACCATGACCTTGGACTTTGACCTTGGAGTTTGACCTACTTTTTAAAAACTTTAACCTGGCCGATATATCATGTCCTTTTGCACATACAGCCTTGACACATGAACACCTCAGACCAAGAACTTTCACATTTGACCATGACCTTGGACCTTGAAGTTCGACCTATTTTTAAAAAGAAAAATAAACTGGGCCTATATCTCATGCCCTATTACAGATACAGCTTTGTTATTTGACACATGGACACCTCCGATAAAGACCTTTCACATTTGACCATGACCTTGGACCTTGTGACCTTAACATTGGAGTTTGACTTACTTTTAAAAAACTTTAACCTGGCCTATATCTCATGTCTTATTACACCTACAGCCTTGATATTTCACACATGCACACCTCCTACCAAAATGTTTCACATTTGACCATGACCTTGGACCTTGACTTTGGAGTTTGACCTACTTTTAACAAACTTAAGCTGGCCTATATTTCATGATCTTTTACACATACAGCCTTGATATTTCCCACATGGACAACTCCCAACTAGGCATTTCACTTGTGACCATGGCCTTGGACCTTGACGTTTGAGGGGTGATCCAAAAGTAATGTCACAAACGTTGTTTTCGGTGATTTTGTGATCGTATCGTTATGTATTTTTACATACCGAAAGATTAACATTCATGTAATACATACACAAATTTTCATAAAATTTTGTGTAATATTACAAAAATAAACCACATTTGTATATGGCGCATTGGTGTCCAGCGCCGCACAACACACAACGTCATTGACGTCAAAGTCTACTCCTTCTCAAAATATCGCCTTCTATGTTTAATCCATCATTCGTGGCGTTCGGTCCACTTCATAAATACATTTACAAACAAACTCATCCAACACTTTTATGAATGCATTCCTTGAATCAATTTGCTATCAGTTGGTTAAGGTCGACGTGATGAATTCCTCTTAAATCTAGCTTAAGATGCGGAATTAGCGCAAAGTCACATGGACGTTGGCGTCATTCCGCCACCCCGCATGTCTTCCGGCTCTTTTTTAATCTTCAACCGACTCGTCCTCACCACCAAAAGCGCTTGCACCAACTTAGGCGAGACTCCGATTGGCGGTTCGTTCTTTTAGGTTGAATTCATGGTTTCTGTTGCTTCAATCGGCTATTTTCAAATCATTTAGCAAATGCTCAGAACTGCACGTTGTGGGCTTTTATCTAATTCTGCCATTTTCCCCAATGCGAGTGATAAATTCAATGAGTCTTATTTAGTATTTCAACGCACCGATTTTATTGCAACGTTCTAAAATAGTTTAGCAACATCATGACCTCGCGTCATTCAAATTTCAGCTCAATTGTCGTGGTTTTTATTTTGATATAAAGATAAAAAACAAAGTAAAAATAATCGTCAAACGCAAAGTCTAATGCGTGCGGCGCACATGCGCGATACGGATATTTTATATCATTTTATTTTCTCGGATACATAAATAATATTCAAGTCATACATAAAAACATATTTCCAATAGGATAAGCTTGAATGACAAGTCTTTACTTGTACAAGAATACGTCGAATAACCAAACTATAGACACTGTGACATTACTTTTGGATCATCCCACGTACTTTTAAAAAGCCTTAACCTGGCCTATTTCTCATGTCCTATTACCTACACAGCCTTGATATTTCACACATGGACACCTCCTACCAAGACATTGCACATTTGACCATGGCCTCGGATCTTGTGACTTGGACCTTGGAGTTTGACATACATCAAATATAGGCCCTTGAGGGGGTATACATGTATATTTTACAAACATCTCTTGTTTATGCATTCAGCCCGTTCTTTATACATCGTACAGATATAATTATGGTTCCGATAAATGACCTGTCAGAGCAGTATCCCTAACTGATAGCTAGAGATGCTCTGCCAGGTAAATCATAAGGCATATCCATTGCATTGTTTATATTGTGTTACATCTAATTCCTAAGCCCGAAACAATACCAATCAATCTGGTTAACGATTTAACCCGTCGCTGGTAATTATCACTTTGTGCTGTTTCTGGCTTTCCTTTTGTTTTTGGCTCCACTGGACAAAAATAATTTGGCTGTTGTCGTGGCGTTATGGCTGTTCACGCATGTCTGTTATCATAAATTTTCACATTCCTGATATTCACAGAGCATTTTCTTATTGCACAGACAAAGACCGGGCTAGAGTGACATGCAGTCTGATCTTGGCCACACCGCCTGTTCTCTACTGAATATATGAAAATTACATGCACTGAACAGATCTTCTAAACCGGCACCTTTTGACTCAGTTTTTTGGAATAAATATAAAACGGAAAACTCGTTTGGAACAATATTTTACACAGTATATTTTATGCTTACACTCTATCGATTTAAAGATACACATTTACTGTTACTTACTTATTTTCGGGATAAATTGATTGCTGTAAAAATAACTACAGCTCTGTCTGATCTGTATTGGCTTAGATTACGACGGATTTAAAACCCAATATAGCTCACAATAAATGACCTGGCAGAGCAGCCCATGCTAAACGAATGAGATGCTCTGCCAGGTCATTTATCGTCCGCTATATCACATCATTTCGTAAACACTATCAACCCACTTTGAATATTTTACATAGTTTTACATCGCTGCATGATTATCGATTTATGTCATTTTCTGTTTGAATCTCGTATTCTGTCTCATAAAGTCTATAAACGGTGCGACAACATGCTAAAAGCCAACTTCTGTGGACCATAAGAGATTTAGGCCTATGGATACCAATGTCACTTTAACGCAACGAAGTCAAAATTGAAACAACTTTTTGTGTGTAGAGCCTTTGATATAAAACCGGTTTTGCACGTGGCGCTCGACGGGAAGAGTTAAAATGCATAGCATTTCTTCAAACTTTAATTAATATCGATCCGACATACAGATGTTGCAAAGAAAAGACAAAACAATGGACAGGATGCACTTAAGTGATTTGCGTCGGACTGTGGGACCTATCAAAAACGACGTCAACATGAATACATGTAAGAGATGTACCCTTTTCAGTAATGTGGACATGTTTCAAAACGTTACTCATGACACTGCCAAATGCAATGATTGTTATCCGATTTATTTCTTTATTGCGAGTTTTATGGACCTCAAGCCATTTCAAAGTACACCACAGAGTATGGTCCCTAAAGTCCACCATACAAATATAATTATTCCACATGTACATTCTTCGAGATAAGACATGTCTCTTTCACCAATTAAGCATGTCAGTAATGGGTGTTTGAAGCGTGTGTGCTGCTAGGGAGGATTTAAAGATATGTTTACAAATTGCATTTTCGGGTTCTTTTAGCACATATTGTATTCCGTCGAAGACCATAATATAAAGCATCAAAAGGCGATGATATGCCGAATTGTTGTTAAATATATCGTTTGTTTTCCTGTCGTTGTCTTTATAACGAGTTCTGTTGTGCCAAAACCATGTCAAAGTGCACTACAGAGCATTTCCATACAGTCCACCATATAAATTATCATTGATCCATGTGTACATTAATTTACGAAAGACACGAATTGTGAATAAGTTGTTCACATCATAAAAGGATTTTGGACATACTACTGTAGTGGATACAAAGTAATGTTTACAAACTGTGTTTTCGTGGTCTTTTATAACATGAATTGTATTTCGTAGAAAAAACATCAAAACATTCAAAGATGAAGATTTGCCGACATTGTTGTTAACATTCATCAAATATAACTTATGTTCTGCGCAAAGTAAGAATTAGTACAATTCCGGAATTGTCCTGTGCAAAGTAGGAATTCTTACTTTGTCGGGCGAAGTTAGAATTCCTAAATTGCGCGGACAATTCTGGAATTGGCCGTGCGCAAAGTAAGAATCGGGACAAAGTAAGAATCGATTATCGATTTTTACTACCTGCGCAATGTAAGAATGGTGGGTACAAAGTAAGAATATTTTATTACGTATAATAAATATTATTATACGTATGCGTATTTTTAATTGATTGGAAAAATATATTTAATGTATATTATGAAATAGTTTTTAGCGGTTAAATGTGCTTAATGAATGACGAATGTACATGTATGACATTGTATGTTCGTATTATAGTCCAAGATCTATTTTGTGTAAATCATAATTTATAAGCTGTGACAAACTACTCATATAAAGATTGAGAAGTTAGCGATATCATTGTTACACAATTTAATCTGAAGATTGTTATTATAATACTTAAACCCTTACCCAAAAGTAACTACAAATAAACCATAACCTCTGGACAGACGAGTCAAACTGAACAGGTAAACCAGGTATGTAAACGCGGTGGTTTTAAGAAGGCGTTTACCGTTAGATGTAATCACAACACCCCTCTCACGCAGGACAGTCAATAGTTAAAAGTACATTTGAGTCTCAATGTTGATGGTACCACTATAGTTTGAAGTCCTTTACAGAGAGAACCTAACAAACTTTTAGCCAAGAGACGAAAATGCTTATCACCAGCATCTTCTCCTTTTATCTCAATATCTTCTTCGCTATATTGTAAATAAATCATATCTCCTTCAATATTTAATTTGTTGACGAAAGAAATTGATAGGTTTAAGCAATAACAAAAACACCAGACAAAGACCGAGCAGAGGGAAGAAATGAAAATTCGATTGATTCATTTGATTGCAGATCACTCGAAAATCAACAACTATTACTTTCACACGCTAAATCAATAGTTTTCCGCTGAAAATTCTGTTTCTTTAGCCGTGTGCGATTTAGGCCGGTAGAGCTCTTCCAGAAGAGAGTGGTTCCCGCCTCTGATACACTACGTAGTAGAAAAAATACTACGTATTGTATCAGAGGCGGGAACCAGACTGCATCTTCTTCTTCCAGAAGACAACTTCTGGCCTAAATCGCACGCGGCTCTTAACAAATCTGTAGTTTGTTGTTGTTGTTTTTATTGGTAACTTAGACTGGACTTTTGGAAAATTTAGACTAGAAAGGTTGAAATTTGTTCAGTTCGCTTTTATTCGTTCATTACGAGTATTTTTGATAATTTAATGTCCAGATAGATGCTTCATTCTTTGCTTGCTTCAAAATTTAAAACAAAATGGTGGCCTTTTTTCTGAATATACAATGAACATGTACACATGCGCGTGTAAAGCCTTGGAATAAGAACGTTTTTTTTAAAAAAAGATTTTACCCCAAATTGAGGGTTAAATTCCCAAAATAGGTATGTAATGAATAGATTAACTAACTGAACAAATGTGATATGAAAATTATTTCACTCGAATGGGGTGAGATGCGGTTAAAAAACTCGTCCTAGCTGTTTGGGAAGGTGGGTCAAGCAAAACCGCGAAAACCCATAGCAAGTCGCCTAGTGTATGAAATTACCAATTAAAAAGCTGCAAATTAACCCTTTCCCAAACAAGACCTGGTTTTGACGTCCCTAATAGGAAAGGCTTGAGAAAACATTGAAACAAAAGAAGAAACTGCTGATAACCAGCAGTTTCTCCTTTTGTCTAAATATTTTCTGTATTATATTGTACACAAATCCCTTCTTTTTAAACTTAAATTTTGTCGTCGACAGCAGCTTTTAAATAGGACCACCCTAAAATTTTGTCGTTTGGGAAAGGGTTAAAAGAAACGTATAAAAATAAGCGATCTGGGTTCGAAATTTTGATGCATTAGCATTATGTACACATTTAAAGCCAAATATATACTGACATGTCGCCTTACTCGGTTACGCACTCATTAGATCTGTTTTCGATATAGGGCGATTTCCTTAGAGACCCCAGTAACATAAGTAGGTTCCTATGCTTTAATTTCGTTTACTTTAAGTCCAGAACAATTTACTTACCCTGCAGCGGATCCTAGATTTATGTGAATGTCGTTCAAACATACATAGAGGCAGTGGCGAATCTAGAGGGGGGGTCGGGGTTCAAACTCATAGCTCGATTATTTCATTTTCACGCAAAAATTCAATTTCAAATTAAAAAACACCACTAAAAACACACCGTTCATCCAGATACAAAAACACGGATTGGTCTTCCAAACGCGGATGTAAACAGTTTTATTTTGAAGGGCGGGTAAAAAAATGAGTATTTATTATCTTTAATTACAACGAATTACAACGTTTTCATTGTATGTCACACAAGAATCAACTCAGACGATAGGCTGAGTTGATTTTTGTGTGACATACAATGAAAACGTACATAACTTTGCCAATGTTTAGCTAAATCCTGTCTCATAAAATCTGTAAGTAAGAGAAATATATGCTACTGATTCTGAATTTGATGCACGAAAAGAGAAAATTCTTGGTAAGAATGTCTGTAAATCATTATTAAAGCACATGATTATTGTCAAATTGACGTTTCACGGAGGATCGGAGATCGCTTCAAGTGTTTTCTTTACAAAAACCCATAAAAAGTATAGAAAAAGAACAAGAACTATTTAAAATTGGGTACTTTCAGTTGCTATGGTGCAACATACCACGGTGAAAATTCACACGGTGTTGTGTGGTATCAACATCCGTGGTAAGTTGTACCTTGAAACAAACTAGGCTAATTTTTAAACATGCCTTTGGACAACCAACTTTTTTCCAGTTTGATGAATGGTATGGATTTATTCCATAAATGTCGAGAACTTATTTTGAAGAGATATTTGCTGGAAACCAGTTAAAAAATTTCTACAAATATAAAACAAAACGGGAAGTAGGCGAGAAAATAGTTATTTGCGATTTAAAATCGCTTGTATCTATAGTTTACTCAAATCTTTTGTTATGAAACTGCAGCACCCTGAAGATAAACCATTTTGCATAAGCTCTACACAAACACTTTTTATATAGCAACAATTAAAAGGCTATGTGTTGATGTTGTCTTACCTTGTGTATTCCCACGTTGTTGTTTTTCACATCCGCGTTTGGAAGACCAATCCGTGTCTTTTTATATCTGGATGAACTGTGTGTAAAATCGGAGTTCGTTTATGGCACAATTTGAACGGAATTTCTGTATGAATAATAATCAAGCTACAGTTTGTATCCCGAGTTCACACCCTCTGGATCCGCCACTGTCATATCAGAAGTTCCGTGAGTATGTGGACTATCCCGAGACTTGTAACGTAACTCTCATTTTAACAGACGGAATATTTTAAACGGGACAAAACTCAAAGAATTTTGTAGAGACAATGTTAAAACAAAACAAATGGTCTTTTGGGACAGAAAACATCGCGGAAATTGAGGAATGTCGTTGACAATTACTTCATTTCCACGATGTTTGCTCAAGCCATCTCTCCACGGGTGTCAAAAACGTAAGTACCTAAGGAAATTATAGGTTAGAAAAGACCAGAACACTTACCGTTTCGATATTCGATTTCAAAAGTGCAGCTATTATTTCTGATTGACACAGTTTTCATTTGACATATTAGAGTTATATAAAAAAATCTAAATGAACACGTAAAAAGACCTTTCAGTCATTGTTTGATTTAAATATCAATAATTCAGTGAAAATTAACAGTCTGAATGGTTCTGCATAACATACAGAACTCATGCATATGCAGTTTTAAAACTGGGCATACAGTTTTGAAACTGGACAGAGTTCGGTATACCAGTTTTAAAACTGACCAAGTTCTTAATTTGTGCACAACATATACAGTAGAATTAAAAATAAATATCGATTAAACATATTCAATCAAGGTAAGACCTAGGTAATGGGCTATGTGATTTGTTATGGAACTAAATCTGTATGGTGCGAATAGACGATTTCAATTGATGTAATTTCTAGTGCTCTCAAATTTTGAATTTTTGACTTTTGTTGTTTTTTTCCGACTCTTCATACAATTAAGAAACATTTTTTACAAAAACTGTTTAGAATATTTCTCGGAAATCTTAGCACGCTCAATTATTTCCGTTGTTACGGAAACAGGCGATATTGCATCTAACGGTACTTTAAAAATTCTCGGGCTTAAGGATGTCACGGAAAAACGCGAATTATAACGATTATACAGTAAGTGCATTACCCAGGTCTTACCTTAAAGATATTTGCATACCTGAACTGAGGAAAGTGGGATGTCCAAGCTTCATTTTGATACAAAAATTGGTCTGCTACATAAGTGAGCAATGACTGATTTTCTTGCCAATACCACCTATGCCTTTTATGGTCACGAATTGCCACAAAAACATACCCCAATCACATTGGGAAAGATTTGAATCTTGAGAAAATTTCGTCTGTTTTTCCTGCGATCCAAAATGAATAATTTTGCACTCATGTCATGGGAGCAGGAAATCCCTCTCAGCTCCGGGCCTTGATCCAGCATTCCATTTTCTGTATTGTTTGTTCGTTTCAGATATTACGCAATATGTCACCCACTGGTTGTACAATATAGATGTACGTGGATTAGAGCTAGAAACATCATCCTGGTCACGTGGTCCCTCTCACTCTGTCTAGCTTCACCGACAATATTCATGACCGTAAGTCATCTGAAAAGTCTACTTCATATGATTGCTATTTAATACAGAATTTATTTTCTGAATATTGATAAGTGCTTTATTAACTTACGTCATAGTCCCTGAGCTAGAAACATGTTTGCTCCCCCATTGGGAATTTTGTAGACATGGTTTATCATAAAGTACATTATCTTAAAAACATTTTGAGCGCCGTTAGTACTCTGGCCGTTGGGGCTTTATCTAACCCGTATCTAAAACCAATAACCCTATCATTTTTTTTCATTCAAATTCACAAAAGTTGGTCATATCTTGCTTGAATATTGATACAGATGTGAGAATGGTTTCAATTGAAAGCTTATGACTTGCATTTGCAGGCATTTCATGCAAATTAACTCATTTGCGTATTCAGAAACATAAATGATTTCCCTTAAAAGTACGATTTTTTGGCTTAAATTTGGTAAATACTTTCCAAAACAATGTGTTTCTGTTCGGGGGAAATTTTGTAAACTTGGTTCATCTTAAAGAACATTATATAAGAAACATTTTGAGCAATGTTTGCACTCTAGCGGTTGGGCCTTTTTGGCTGTAACCAACAGAATGTTAGAATGCTATCAAATGAAAGCTTATGACTAACTAATTAGTCCATTTTCATATTCATAAATATTAATGATTGTCCTTAAAATTGCGAATTCTTTTAGCTAAAATTAGGTAAAATACTTTCAATACGTGTACATTTACCTTACAAGACATTATTGCTCGGGGGAGGTTGTTTCGGTTTACATGGTTTATTTTGAAGAACATCAAATTAGAATCAACTTTTGCACGCTGGTGTTTTTTTTTTTTTGCCTTAACCCTTATTGTATCTAAACCCCTAACTCCATCAAAGTCTTCATTCAAATTTTCAGAACGTTTTCGGTCATATCAAGATTGAATATAGGCCGCGGCCTTAGCGCAGTTGGTAGAGCATCTGACCCTCATTCGAGAGGTCCCGGGTTCGATACCCGGCCGCGGCTACATTTTCTGACAAAATTGTCACCCACTAATGGGTTTGAAATCGTTAACCTAAGTGGGCGAGCAGCTGGAGGCTCGGTAAGGGTGTTGTGGTAGTACTGGTTTGAGAAACAACAGGAATCAATGAGTAGGTGCTCCAGCCGCCGCGATATGACCCTGGTAGTTGAAAACGGCGTAAAACCCCAATAAACTCAAACTCAAGATTGAATATTGCTCCAGAGATGTCAGAATGGTATATAATAAAGTGTATAACGTTCTCTTTCATCTGCAGTTATTTTGCAAATTAGCTCATTTGCATATTCATAAATAATATGAATATTGATGAATTTCCTTAAAATGTTTTTTTCACCAACCAATTTGTAAATAATATCTAAAATAATGTGTTTCTTTTAAGGGGGAATTTGTAAGTATGAATAACATTATATTAGAAAATGACTTTATCACGCTGTTAATTCAAATTTGTAAAATTATTTGGTCACATCTTAATTGAATATAGACATACAAATGTCAAAATGGTATCAATGAAAGCTTATGAAATGCGAATTTAATTGCAATTACTTTTTCTCATGGTTGTTAATGATTTGACATAAATAAATTTGATTATTTTTCTTCAGTTAAGGTTCTGGAACTGTAATGGTAATATTTGGTACGCACACTGCTAGTGTATAGATCTCTTATAAGGTGGATATGTTGTAGGCATCGGAGAATATGTTACCATCTTACTGTATGAATTTTGTAAAAACAAGGGTAGATAACTGGCTTTAAAGTTTGTATTGCAGTCAATGAGAAAATCTTTTTGTCACTAGTTTCAAAATTAAGCAAATTCAAACTATTTAAATGGTAGAAAGTTGCCGATTATCATTTCGCTCCATAACATACGATAAAATAGGTCGTTAAGTAAGTCGCACTGTGAAACAAGGCAGTCTGGAAATCTTGTCAAACGTAGTAGTCTAGGAGCCAGGTCCTGGTATGGAACTTTTCTTGCAACCGGTGCCCTATAAAAATTGGAGTGGTATTTTTCAATACGTTAGGGTCCCACGCTTTGGTTAAGGGTGGATGACATGCTTAAAAGTGGTAGGATTTTTTTAAAATCAAGGTCAAAGGTCATTCGGTGCACTTTTCATACATACCTCCTAAAATACCCCATAACTTACTCATTTATTAAGCTAAAACAATTATTTTGGTATCAAAATAAAGCTGATAAATTGCACTTTGACTTACATGAATAATAAACAGCTTTTTGATTTTGTATTTTTGTGAATATTCATAAATATAGCAAAAATTGGCGAAAAATCACCAAAATAAGTTTTGTCTACACTTGAAAAAAAAGTTTTTAAAATACAAAAGGTATGTTTGTGTGGTTGAAGTCATACTTAAAAATTGCCCAGAAACCTGTTCTTGAGTTATATGTATTTCTTCACAGAATTAGTCTTTAGCTTAGGCTTGTAGTCCTAGCTAAAAGTGGGTGGGGTAAATTTTACCAAAAATTACAAAATATGCAAACGTTGATGTAACAAAAAATCTTACACATAAATGTGATGTTTTAGTAGAAATTATGCTTTTGAAATCATATTTGCAGTGATTTGTAAAGCTTTTAATGCATTTTCCTAGAAATAAATTAGAATTTTAAGAGCCAAAATAACAATTCAATAAAACAACATATGAGATGGATACAGATTATATCAACGCCATAATGTCAAAGCAATGACTCTTAAAACAAATATTTATCAAGCATCAACATTTTTTTTTATATAAAGCAAGACTCAAATTAGCATAATCGACAGCTGAACATATTCCTCTTTCTATCTTACGGGCATATGACATTAGACCCATGCCAGATTTTCAGGAATCAGAACGACATGGGGACAGTCAGAATTTGCTTTGTTGTGTAGTGCATTGCTTTTATAGAGCCAAAAGGAAAGCAATTTTAGCGCTGGAACTACATTTTTCACTATCAAGGTTCAGTGACACATAAATGT
Organism: Fragum sueziense; assembly: GCA_963680895.1. Lineage (NCBI taxonomy): Eukaryota > Metazoa > Mollusca > Bivalvia > Cardiida > Cardiidae > Fragum > Fragum sueziense. The sequence goes on from CAVMGG010000036.1 coordinate 40,914, forward strand.
TACTATAAATATAAAGTGCGGGTAAGTTAATTATTTACACTTGATTTAGAAGAACAGACTTAATTTAGAAGAACTAAATGAACTTCATTTGAAATTTACTTGTGCAGAAATGATCTAGCTATCCAGGTCGACCATTCCATACAATATTTCGTGAACATATTTCATATATGTTTGTATGCCCGACAACCTAGCATGGGTCTCTTTAAAGATAATTACAAAGCTGCCATCATTACAATGCTTACACCTAGTGGCGAACATTCGAACATGTATACATAAAATGTAACTAGGAACAGAATATTGCAAATTGTGAATACATATCACTATCATCAGTCTGGAATCTGGTTGTTATGATGTGTGGTTATGAAGATCTCCAAGAGTAACCATGAACATCTTAGTACCGTATATTCGTTTATGTACATGCCTTCAAAAGGGACAACAGAGTATCTGGTCTTTTAATTAATTTTGTGACCAAATAAGCTTTAATTGTATAAGAAACTGACCCCAATAGTCCCTATATCTTTTATTATGCTAACCCCTCTTTAGAGTATATGCCTATGTTATGAAATCAGCGACCTGTGACTGCACAATATTTTCACACAAAGCAAAAGTAATGATAGTTTTATCAAAAAAGTATAACAGCTTCCAATAACCGTAAAATTTTAATTTTTATTTATCATTGAGATTCATTATCCCTATATTGTTGTGCTTAGTATAGTAGAAAATAAAGATACCACAGTTGTTGATCCATCCTTCACAATCCCATCATGATAACATAACTGTGTTTATTGATTCACGACTAATACATATTTGACTAGACACAAAGAAACTTTTGGTATAAAAATAGTGGAAATCTTCGGACCTACGGTTGTTATAGCTCTAACCCCCCAAAAATATACCTAACAAAAATCTGGACAATGTTTTACTTATTACATGGCTAAAACTATTCCTGGTAATAACTTTTGTTGTAATCAATTGTGCATCTATCATTTGTAAGTATCTATGTAATCTATATCAAAGAAATCATTAACCTTTCCCCAAACAAGACCTCGTTTTGACGTCCCTAGGAGAAAGGCTTGGGCAAAATTAATGCAAAAGGAGAAAATTATGATTATCAGCATTTTCTTTTGCCTCAATGTTTTCTAGGCTACATTGTACACAAATCAAATGTTTTAAATCTGCCATTTTGTCGTTTGCAGTAGCATGGCTTTTTGACTTTTAAACCAACAGAGATGAAATTTAGAACACATATGCTTTGAAGAATTACATGTATACATTTGCTCCTGCAACAAAAACGCTGCTGTTTTGATAAGGGCGCATTCGACAGTTGCTATGGAAACATAGGGTCAAGTTGAGCGGGAAAGCTTTGGATAATTTGCAAAAATATGACTTATCAATCGCTTTTAAAGCGATCATATTTTGTATTTTTCACTTCAATAGTTGTCAAAAATGCTTGCTACCTTTGAGCGGACATTTTTCGCGGGAAACGTAACATCGTCAGCTGACATTTGGAGTCAATTTCCGTAAACAACCATAGGTGAATACATCGTTTAGCTTATATAGCAAATATGGTGCTAGGGCAATGGTATTCAATAATGATTTGAGTGTAAATTGGAAAATTAAAATCCGAGACGATCTTTATGATTATGAACACGTACAGCAATACTTCTATGAGAAAAAAAAACAAGAATTTATGAGTGGTATAATGCATTTAAAAATGATTTTACCCATGATGCTTCTGACCTCAATAGATCTGGACGTCGGCGAAATCGTCAATGACTTGCCAATTGTTTCCCAGAAACTATCTTTAGAATTTCCCAAGTACAGTTCAGACGCTTCTTTGAGGAATAAATTCATATGTGGGAAATGTGGATATCGTGCAGTGGCAAATTTATAGAAAAGATGTAAATATTAGATGTGTAAGACAGACGTTCCTGATGTAGCCATCTCAGACCTAAGTTGCGCCGCTCAATATGACCCTACGTTGCAATAACAACTGTAGAATGCACCTTAATGCAAAAAACTTAGATTTTGTTGCTGGATCAAAAGCATCATTTCCTAAATTTTAAGTTTTGAAAATATCCTAACAGTTAGTACACGAAAAAGTTATGACATTATTCCGGATTCTTTATTAACAGCCCCCAAACAAACCAAATGAGCTTTTTATGTTAAATACTTTTGGAGAAAATGCCAATGTTAATGAAAACAACAATTTAGTTCCTATAAGAATGCGTAAAGATCCTGCACCTCTAGCTTTGATTGACATCACAAAATGCTCGTGTTAAAGTGACTGCCACACGCGAAGGTGTAAGTGTCAAAGAGAAGATCTTTTATGCACTGATGCATGTGTTTGTGAGTCAGAACTGTGTATAAATAGACGTATCTTGGTGCATTAGACAGTGATAATAATTAGTATATATGGCCTGAATTAAGTGTATTGAAGTGTTTAGTATTGGGTAGCTATGGATATTTAAAGTCTGGTTATTGCTTCATTTGTCTTGTTGTTTTTCTTGTTGCTGCTGTTGATGGTGATGATGAGGATAGTGTTATATATATTATATTTGGTAAAGTATGCAAGATACATAAAATGAACAAAACAATGAGTTTATGCACGACTTCTGCTTTACGCAACTATCATGCAGAAGACATTTTGGTCATCATTTGACAAATTGAACTCTTTATATTGGTCTTTCTTTCTAAAATGCACATCACTGGCTATCTCTCAAGAATTCATATATAATTCAGCCCAATCTTGAAACAAGATGTGTTTGTGAAGCACGAATGCCTCTGAAAAGACCAATGATAAGTTTTCATGTTAAGCTTTTCAATAAATGGTTGATAAGGGTTAATGGATGAGCTTGAGGAAGGTCATATTGTATGGAACAGATAGATATTATTAAAAGAAGGTTACATACCAAATTTGAGCTTTGTGTGTGGAATACTTTTGGAGAAAAGGCAAAGGTTAAGTTTTCACGTTGATTAGTTTTAATGTTAAGATTTCATGTTAAGGGTTGATAAGGGTTAATGGATAACCTTGAGGAAGTTCATATTGCAAGGAACAGATGAATATCATTGCAAGAAGGTTACATACCAAATTTGAGCTTTGCGTGTGGAATATTTTTGGAGAAAAGGCCAATGTTAAGTTTTCGTGTTCAGTTTCAAACTGACGGACGGATGGACAGACATATGGCTGACTAGACGGACGGACAGACAGACCGACAACGTGAAACATTATGCCATCGATCTAACGATAGGGGGCATCAACATGACTAATCTGTGGTCTTATTTTTATCTATATTAAATTTTCGACATATACATAATTATGGGGGTCAACTTGAATTTAGTTGGCCATTTTTGACAAAACACAAAGATGATTTTGAAAAAAAAAGATATATCTGTATCCCTTATAAGTATGTAATACCAGAGATATTGTTTTATTCACTTAAACTGTAAACTGTGTTTCAAGTGATGTGTTATTCATCATATTTAAAATTACATGATAGAACCGCAAAATTTTGTGTATGAGCTTTTTGGTTCCAGCGCTAAATTCCTTTCCCTTTGGCTAAATAAAAGCAATGCATTACCCAACAATGCAAACTCTGACCGTCCCATGTTGTTCTGATTCCTAAAAAATCTGGCACGGGTCTGGGGAATATTTTCAGCTGCCGATTTCTAGTACATAGATACTTGATAAATATTCGTTTTAAGAGTCATTGCTTTGACTTTATGGTGTTGATATAATCTGTATCCATCTCACATGCTGTTTTATTGAATTGTTATTTTGGCTCTTAAAATTCTAATTTATTTCCAAGAATATGTATTAAAAGCTTTACAAATCACTGCAAATATGATTTCAAAAGCATAATTTCTACTAAAACATCACATTTATGTGTAAGATTTTTTGTTACATCAATGTTTGCATATTTTGTAATTTTGGGGAAAATTTACCCCACCCACTTTTAGCTATGACTACAAGCCTAAGCTAAAGACTAATTCTGTGAAGAAATACATATAACTCAAGAACAGGTTTCTGGGCAATTTTTAAGTATGACTTCAACCACACAAACATACCTTTTGTATTTTAAATTATTTTTTTTCACTTGTAGACAAAACTTATTTTGGTGATTTTTCGCCAATTTTTGCTATATTTATGAATATTCACAAAAATACAAAATCAAAAAGCTGTTTATTATTTATGTAAGTCAAAGTGCAATTTATCAGCTTTATTTTGATACCAAAAAAATTGTTTTAGCTTAATAAATGAGTAAGTTATGGGGTATTTTAGGAGGTATGTATGAAAAGTGCACCGAATGACCTTTGACCTTGATTTTAAAAAAATCCTACCACAATTAAGCATGTCATCCACCCTTAACCAAAGCGTGGGACCCTAACGTATTGAAAAATACCACTGCAATTTTTATAGGGCACCAGTTGCAAGAACTTTTAATTTAACCCCCTTTGTAAAAGCTGGCTCCTAGACTATAGTCCAACACCTTGTACCAGCCAATCCCCAAGCTGAAACGACCGTGCAAACCGGGAATATGGTCTATAGTGGAGCAAGTATGGTACGTTAAATTACAAAAAAATCGCATAATGTTAATATGGCCTGAATCGCTTCCAACGGAAGAAATCTTAGAAACGCTCGACTATATTAAACTAACGAAAAGGAGTCTAATCTACCGCAACGGACAAAACATGGCAACGCCATTTCCGTTACACTTCAGTCAAATCCAACAAAGGACGCCTGAAGTTACTGATTACGCCGTTAGCACGGAATCCCCGGACCAGAAAGACTCAGTAACTAAACCAATTAGTATTCACAGTCAAAATCTTTCTTTCCTCTACAGAGGAAATGTTTCTTAGCCCTTTTCTTAATTAAACCTTTTACAACCCTTCATACTTGTTTCCTCTAAACATTGCTTGAAAGTGAAAGTAAAACCATTGCTTTTCGATTAGTTATTCATGTCATCATAGATAAATCCGGTCAGACAAAATACAAAAATTTCATCCTCTGACATAGAACAATGCTTCTGAAAACTTTCTTATGAAAAGAAATGTTATACAGATTTCAAGCACACGTCTTTTCTTATTATGTTTTCACAAAATAGCAGAACCTCACAGCTCCAACGATAACGTTGAAATCTGTTGATTGAATTTTGATAGTTGATACAGAAGACAAAATATTTGATGTATTAAACAGAAAATTATTAGGTTATGATATAGAATATATCAAGACAAAAGAGAAACTGCTGACTATCAGTAATTTTCTCTTTTCTCTAAAAGTTTTCCGATTCCATTTTGTCTTATTTATAATATTAGTATGAATGGCGTACGTTTGAAACAGGACTCGTCTAAATTTAAACAAATAAAATAAAAATTTAAAATGTGACAAAAGAAGGTGCGTTTGGCCTTTTCAAAAACTGAAGATTTTACTTTTATATTTCAAGAACTTGTTTTTATGGAAGAATATGTTTCAAAAGAATAAATTCCAACATCTTTTCAGAAATCTGTAAAATGAGTGAGAAAATAAGCAAAAGTTTATTTCAAGGTCCGACCTTCTTCCGACCTCGAGAAATCAGTACTTTCCCTGCAGGCTTTGTTTAAATTCTATCAGGTATTTTTCAGCAATTCTACCTTCCAGCAGGAATGAATAGAAAAGAATGTCTCCAGCAGTCAGAGAACGACCTTCACCTTCAGTTGTATTTCATCTATTTTCTGGGAATATTGTTCGTGCTCCCCGTACTTATCATGACATTTACCTACGGCAGGAGTTGTTACGTTCTGTGGAAGAGCACTCAGATATCTTCACAGCTTCAGGGAAAGGACCAAATCAACAGGTAACATTCACCAGTCAACCATTTATTTGCATTAGACCTTTCCGAATCAACACGCATTTTCACGCACCAAGTAAAGCTTGGGAAACACTCAATCTACAGAAGAAATTTATGTAAAATAAGAACTTTCTTCTTTTACCTCAAGTATTTCATGTCCTATATTTTGAAACAAACCTTAGCTTTATTGACACTAATATTGTTGTGTGAAGCAGTTTTCAAATTACAATGTATAACTGAATTTATTTTCACTATTGGGACATGGTAAAGGAAATGTTTATAATTAAATAAATATCAGACAATATTCGCTAAAAATCCGGAAGTTGCAGGTTTGTGGTTTCAGGCCTGGAATATAATTTATCAAAGGCATTAAGCTTATTGCCTAATTTTACTTATTGCCGGTAACATATACTGACTGACATTAAAAACACATCACTTAAGTTCTTCCGGCAATACAATGCGTAATATAAAATAGATAATATAAAATCAAATATGTAGTGTTGTATATAAAACACACACATGGTATCTTCCTAATATTTTCGGAAAATTTCAGACAAAAAATCGATTCAATGTCTGAGATTTAGCGATCTAAAGAGAGCAGGAATGAGGATTTTGAGAGTTTTCTCTATTTTTTACTTTCTTTAATTTTTCCGCTTTGATTATCAAAAGCGTTCATTGACCACTGAGTTGAAATTTATTATATATTTGTTTGGGCTAGAATTATGTACCATATATTACTGGAGAGTATTCCAAAGTTTTGACGTCCGTTTTTCAGCATGTCTAGACCCTACGCACCCAGATTTGATAATGACTTTCTGTAAGGATCTATACCGGGCATATTCGCCAGTAGTGAAAACCACAATCTCTCAACCGTTAATTCATTGTTCTGGCACGAGTTTGTCAATGGCAAAGTCTTTGTATTACAATTGCAGAAGAAACCGTCGTTGTTAACCAATTACGTAGTTGACGTTGACGTATTTTATTATCCCGACATTGGCTCGTTATAAACGACTGATCAAGACGCTGAATCTCAGCAACAATCCCTGTCTATTGGGCACGTTAATGAACGTGATAAAACGTTCATTGATTTAAACGCATATTGCTCATTCTCATTGACTAACCATCGCTTAGAATAATCGAACAAAGTGCGTACGTCTATATAACTTTGGTCTCTTGTCTTAATTTTTTGTATAATCAAAATGATTGAGAAATAAAAATAAATTCTGTTGGGATATGGAATATGAAAACAAAACCTCAGTTGGTGACCTAAGGTGTAGTTACGTAGACGCTATCCATATTTTTCCCGTTGACGTCGTGCGAAATAACGTGGTAACTGATTGCAACAAATTTTATTGGATATCGTGTCTTATTCGTTGAAATGTATAGCAAAAGTACAATTTGATCTTATTGACTGTAAGTACGGAAATATTTGAAAAAAAAATGATGCGTTTTTAAAGTCAGTCAGTATAGATCTAGCCGATGTATAATATCCGCACGTAGGAGTATCAATATCTTAAACAAAAGCTCATTTAAATTCCTATTTAGGAATATTGGATTTTGATAGATATTGTGAATATATTGCACTAAAATAGATTTGTTTAGACCTATGTAGATAAGTTGTCATTGTGGTTTTTCGAATCTGCGTCACTGTTTTCACGATAAAATCGACCCATATTAAAGCATTCGACCAACTGATCGTGACTGTAAAGTCTTAAAAATAATTTGTATTTCACAGAAAGTTCCAATCAAAAACCAAATATCAAAAGCCTAAACCAAAAGATGCTGATGACCACAAAACAAGAAGAAAGGTAACTACGGTTTTGTACACTCTGACCGACGTCTGCGTATTTATTTCCCTTGTGTCACATTTTGCTTCAAACTGTCAATCAATTCTTTCGTGAACTAAGCGTTCAGATATTATGCTCACCAGGCGCGTAGGAACAGGAGGGTTGTCCGAAAATGCGGATGTTTCTTAATTTTACACTAAAAATTTTGGGATAATTCAAGTTAGCCCCCCAATATTCAGGACAAAGGCTTTAGCACCCCTACCCCCTCCCCCCGAATATGAAATTGCTTCCTACGGACCTAGATTACGTATGTAGGCTTACGCTTAATCATAAATTTGTCGAACTCGCTGTACGCCAATTTCAACTTGTTACAATTTTGCTTGATTGCGGTGTGTAGATTATTGCTCGACGCCTGCAGCGTCGAGCAATTATGGCATACGAATTCAAGTTAGCTACTCACCCAGTTATTTTAGTGACTCCAAAGCCATCAATTCTGATTCAGGTGTACAGTTAGCCGTTTGCATAACCAATCCATTAGCAAGTGCTTATCAGTATGTAGCATCTCAGAGTGGACGGTCAGTCCCAGCATAAAAACAAATCACCCAGCTTAAATAAACAAAGCATGGCCAGGGTCAGATGAATTTTTCACCGACCATATTATATAGAAATACATGTAGTTGTGGTGCTTATGATACAATACAAATTGTGGCTTCATGTTTTCTTTTCCTCCAATATTTTCTTCAACACCAACTTTTGATGTTATGGGTAGCCTTAATGTGATTTTGAACTCTGGAACACCTCTTGATTTCGACAATTTTGTTTTAAAAGTTTTTTCATTAATAGGTTTAACTCTTTCAAAAACTTGACCTGGTCTAGACATCCCTTATAGAAATCGTTGAGGAATCATTACGACAAAAGAAGAGCATGGTTATAATCATTATTTTCTTCTTGTGTCTTATTTTTTCTGTGCTATATTGTTTATCGTCTGCAAAAACTTTTTCTAAAATTGTATATACTACCCTAAACTTTACTAGTTGTTTGGGATAGGCTTAGAATAACAAAGTTTTGGCATTTTATGGGCTTGTATTATAAAATTTTCAAGTCAAAATGTAACATTTGACTTTGTAAACCTGGAACCAAATTTCAATAACTGGGGACCTTCTATGGCGTGTGGAACGTTGCAAAATTCGAAAAATATTTTTATGTGATAATATTTTATATTTATATTCTATAATTTTTTATTTATATTATAAAAATATTTTTATGTGATATAATTTTTTATTTATATTCTATATTTTTTTTTATTTATGTTCTATATTTTTATTTATGTTCGATAACGCGAAAAAAATTATGTGATATAATTTTTAATTTATATTGTATATTTTTTATTTATGTTCTATATTTTTTATTTATATTCGATAACGCGTAAAAAATTTATGTGATACAATTTATTATTTATATTCTATATTTTTTTATTATGTTCTATATTTTTTTATTTATATTCGATAATAGCGCGAAAAAAAATTATGTGGTATAATTGCATCATAGGTTCCAACTGCCGACCAGATCAACTCGATCAAGCCCAAGCAAGCGATCAAGTTCAGATCGAATTCGATCGGCATAGGTAATCGGAAATTGTCTGGTAATCAAGTTTGATCGGAAACGCCACGGCTTTTATCTCGGATTTCTTTAATTGTAAACAAATTGGCGTGCGATGGAGTATAAAATCGATCGGAAAGCGGCTTTGTGTTGATTTTGTGTTGATCGGGTAGAAAATTGACCCGATCAGGAAATGATAGTGTCTGGGAATCGAGTGTGGTCTGGTTAATATCTTTCACTCGACCAGCACCCAACCTAAACTAGACTACCTCGACTGATATTCGAGTGAATCCAGACACTATTGCGATTAACTCGTCCTCTGCTTCATCTGTCAATCCGATCAAATCGACTGTTGAAGTCGGGTTGATCCGCTAGAGATCGAGAAAAAGTTGTTTGGTCGGGGAATTCAAGCAATCGAGTTGATTTGACCGGCAGTGGTAACTAAAATTAATTGGGTTTTGTCGGGTGAACTTAATTCTAGAGACACTGCCGATCAGATCAACTAAGTCGAGCTAATTGGGATGCAGTTCAGGATGCTTGTTTAGTCGAGGAGATCAACTACAGGTTTGGTGCAGATCGTGTAAAATATATCAACTCCATCGCACTCATTCTCCAGACATAATTAATTCTTGATCAGATATATCTTCTACCCGATCAAAAATCGCTTCCCGATCAATTTTCTACGCGATCGCTCACGAATATTTTGAAATGCAAAATAAGAGGATGACACCTGGGCAGTGCACGATCCATACACGATTAATTATCGATCAGCTATATCTTCTACCCGACTAAAAATCGCTTCTCGATCATTTTTTACGCGATATCCAACGAATATTTTGATATGCAAACAACCAAGTAAGAAGCCTTAGCTTATCGACCACGCTCGACAACCCCGACCAATTCTTATTACCCATGTCGACCAAACTCGATATGTAATCGAACAATTGGTCGGGTTTCATCGAGTTAAATTGAACATAAATAAAAATTATAGAACAAAAATAAAAAATATAGAATACAAGAGCCGTCACAGACGGATTATGCTCCCCGAATAAGTGTTTGTCACAAGATAAAAACTATCATACATTAAGCCCCCTTTTCCCATGACAGCTTTTTTGTACACACACATTATTCATAGAATATGGTCTAGAACATCCTATTTATTACATGAGCACAAAATTTCATTAAATTTTGCCCATTAGATGAAGAGAAATAAGAGAAAAACTAATTTTTACACTAAGGCCCCTTTTTCCATGACGCAGCCTTAGATTAATAAACGGAGAAAAAGATCCCTAGATATTGACCCAGGGAGTTCACATGTGAAGTTTCATTGAATTTGGTCCAAGGGTTGCTGAGATATGGCTGTGGACGGACGGACGGACGGACACACGGACGGACGGACGGACGGACGGACAGCGTGGCGACTATATGCTCCCCCGAAATTTTTTCGGGGAGCATAACAAATAAAAAATTATATCACATAATTTTTTTCGCGTTATCGAACATAACTAAAAAATATAGAACATAAATAAAAAAATATATACAATATAAATAAAAAATTATATCACATAAATTTTTTTCGTGTTATCGAACATAAATAAAAAATAAAGACCATAAATAAAAAATATACAATATAAATAAAAATTATAGAATATAAATATAAAATTATATCACATAAAAATATTTTTAGAATATAAATAAAAAAAAATATAGAATATAAATATAAAATTATATCACATAAAAATATTTATCGAATTTTGCAACGTTCCACACGCCATTACCTTCAAATAAGTAAAAATATTTCAGAGGAAAATTTGAAAATTTCTTCCTTATCATAGCTAGGCTGAATTTAATCCAGTGGATTCCCCCAGCATATGTCAGCATTTGTGTGCACTTCCTGATCTTTTGAAACGGTCTAATTTCGCCATGTTATTCTAGTTTACCCTTTCTCAAATGAAAAACCTTGTGAGAAAAAAAATCTGGGTGAATTCTTTGTGGAAAGAAGAAATTAATTGAGATCAGCATTTTCTCAGTTTCCTTCATTATTTTCTTGGCTACGGTGTACAAAAGAGCCAATCTTCGTCAATATTTGTAATGTCGTCTGTAACAGCTTTCAATTCAAAACTGTCAAAAAGCCTTTTAGATAAGATCCTCTTAATCTGAACAAAAACTTATCAAACTCCAAAATAATTCTACATGTCTATATTTCATTGCTGAATTTGAATGCAACAGATATCACAAAAATGCTTATTTTCATAACGACAAAATAAATAACTTATGGAAAAGAAAAAAACACTGTTTTAAAAAAAGAGTCACTGTGTTTTAAAAAGAGTCACTAGTACTACACTTTCCATTATGACTAGATATGATTAACACATTTCTGAAAAAATGATGCATTGTACTACTTCAGTTGCGATTCACTATCAATGCGACATTGAGAAATTATTTTGATAAAATAAGATATAATTTTTTGTTGAAACAGAAACATTGAGAAACAAGATGTGTTTGTGAAACACAAATGCCCCCGAAATGGCTATTTTTCTATAATTATGACCTAAATTGATATTTGACCTTGACCTATATAATACTTTTGGAATACTTTTGGAGAAAAGGCCAACGTTAAGTTGTTGCGTTAAGTTGCCGCGTTAAGTTGCATGTTAAGGGTGGATGAGGGTTAAATGGTGACCTTGAGGAAGGTCAAATTGCATGGAGCAGATAGATATCATTGAAAGAAGTTTACATACCAAATTTCACTCTCTTGCACACGGTTCATTCATTACATTCACCTCTGTATGTGCCTCAGACAGTATTGCGTCATCATCTGCTAGATTACGTCACTTTCTATCACATCAAAACGGCAATAACAAATAATTTTTCTTTTCCAAAGTCCAAAATATGTCATACTTCACGTTGCTTAAAATTTAATATCATTTTCCAACGAAAATAATTTATTTTTTTTAGATTGATGTCATTCATTCAAATTTTCTGTACGTTTCATTCTAATAGGGAACGATTTTATCCAGCTAACCGTGACGTATTTCGGACAAACAATAGTATTTCGTAAGTGTTGTTATAAAATCTCGCAACTACGACTTGATTCAAGCCGTAGGTACGATATTATATAACAACACCGACGATCTATCAAAACAAAACATTAAACCTAGTCTATTTTTAGCACAAAATTCCTGCCATTGGTAAGGAGGCTTGAGAAAATAGTTCCATTGTATATGGGTTATTTCATCAGTTATAGTGCCTTTCAAATGTAACCAGAATCATCATTTCTTTGTCTACTTTATTATGTTACACATGAAACAGTTAAACAGTAATAATACACGTTTTCCTCGGTTTGACAAGATTCTTGTCATTCATACGCCCAGGCGGTTGCAGAGATGTATGTGAGAGTAACGAACGACAACTCTGCTCGGAGATTGACCAAATTTGAGCTTTGTATATGGAATACTTTTGAAGAAAAGGCCAACGTTAAGTTGTTGCGTTAAGTTGGCGCGTTAAGTTGCATGTTAAGGGTAGATAAGGGTTAAACGATGACCTTGAGGAAGGTCAAATTGCATGGGGCAGATAGATATCATTGAAAGAAGTTTACATACCAAATTTGAGCTTTGTATGCATACATGTAATGGTTGTCGAGAAAAGGACAATGTTAAGTTTCGGACTGACAGACAGACGGACAGACAGACGGACGGACAGACGGACAGACAGACATGAGTAAAACAATATGCCCCCGATCTCTCGATACGGGGGCATGAAAAAATCAATCAATATTTTAAAACAATGTTTGGAAAGGCAAAAGTTATGATGTTCTAATTACTATTTATGTTAATTCCCATTCCCAAACAAGACACTGTTTTGACATCCATAAGGCTTGGGAAGTCATTGAGAATGGAGCAGAAAATGATGATAACCAGCATTTTATCCCTTCAAGGTTCTCCAAACTTTTCAACTTTTATAGAAAAGACAATGGTGTCTGATAATCAACATTTTCTCCTTTTGCTTTAATATTTTCTGAGCTATATGTTACACAAATAGTTTTGTAATGAATTACCATTTTGTTGCTTACAAGGGCTTTCAAATCGGAGCAATCTACAAATTGTGTGGTTTGGAAAAGTGCTAAAGTGAATATAATGCCCAGTCTTATTTATTGGTACTCTCTGAACCCTCTCCCAAACAAGACCTGGTTTTGACGTCTGCTACAGAGAAGGCTCGGGAAAACATTGAGGCAAAAGAAAATGCTGATAACCAACATTTTCTCCTTTTGTCTCAATATTTCCATTGCTTTATTGTACACATATCATAATTTTATGATAATCATTTTTGTCGTTTGAAGCATCTTTGTAATTGGTCTTCCCTGAAATTTTGTGGTTTGGTAAAGGGTTAAAACAGAGTGTATTGTCTGCTTCGTTCTACCTTCATGCAACGATGCGTTGTATTTGATGATTTATTCAATGAACTCTGGTTAAATTATTGGCGAAAAAGATTTTTTTCTGAAATTGAACCAGCACATCATGGCTTAAGCTGAAGCTATAGGAAATCTGAAAGCAATGAAGGCTATGTAATTGTCTATTAGCACATTCAGTAGGCAGTTTTTGCTGTGAATTTATCAGTTAAATACTGGCCATGTGGTGTTCGGTTACAGCTAATCAGATAGTGTCCGTCATTATGATAACATACTTCTTATGCTGACTGGGTCAAGATGGGGTTACGGCTACATGCCTTAAATTGCTGCTAATGCTGTGTACCGTTATCCCTAAGGTTTGGGTCTTCATGGGAGAGGTACTTAAATAACAGAGTGTACTGGAGAGTCAATTTGTAAATGTAAAAGGGGTAATGAATAGTTTCATGTGCACACGTGGTAATGAACAGTTTCGTGTATATAATAAAAATGTCTTAGATTTATGTAAATGTCTATGCATATCAAACGTTGTTCTTGGATAGGATAGATGTGCAGTCAAAATTCAACATAATATATTGCATGAAGAAAGGTAAAATATACAAATTCATTATGTAAAGCCAGATTAGTAATGACGTATATTTATTCAATGAGCGTCTGCTAAAGCATATTTATCGCTTACAAAACGTTGGTATATAGTATAATTTATTCGTAGGAATCGTTGTCGTCTTTATACTTGTCAGTAAAATACACCAACGTATGGCTAGTATAACGGACGAGAATTGACCTGGCAGAGCATTCCCTTCGATTAGCATGGGCTGCTCTGCCAGGTCAATTCTTGTGAGGTATACCTTATTACACATACGATTGGGTTGATCAACTTGCATGATATCAAGAGGTCGTCTCAAACTGATCGGGCTGGTGAATTGCTCGAGGAACAAGTGGGGTTTTCAAACTTTTCAACTTTATTGATTGCTAGATCTAGTACTTTTTCACTTTGTTTTTTAACCAGATCAAAAGACTACATTCTGGCAAATTAATTCGGCGTCGAGCATAATACTTGCATCACCAATTAGTCTTGTTTTTGTCTGGCCAACATCTCCTAAACCGTAGTTGCTAGCGAGTACAAACTTCACAAATTTTGATACATCACTCTGAGGAGAAGTGCCGTTTGCAAAATACAACTATGACATCCTTATTTACTGAGTTATCGTCTTTGTTTACTTTGACTTAAATTTTAAATCAAATTCTTAACACTCGAAATTGAGAAACATGCCATTCGATACGTCATACTCTCCGGTCCATTTTGATATCAAGATCTTCCCCACAATCCATGTCAAAGCTGAGAACATTCGTGCAAAGCATTTTTGAATGCCGTAATATATTTTCTTAAGAAATATTTGCACTTTGCACGAATGTTCTCAGCTTCGACAGGGATTTAAGGGTATGCCTTGGTATCAAAACAAATCGGAGACTACGACGTATCGAATGGTTTCTTATCTCAATACTGGTTGTTAAGTATTTGATTTAAAATTTTAGACAAATATGTACTTACCGAGTGTTTTTGTTAACATAAGTTAGGAAAGCATATCATAACAAAGTCTCGTGATTGCCGCCTGTGCACATGTGCTATCATGTTTACATTTAAAAAAAATTATTGCTCCTGACAAGACCTGACATTTCGTACATGGAAAAACTTTAACATGGCCTAATATGGTTTGCCCTATTAGAGAAAGAGATGTGATATTTCACATTTGGATGCCTCCTGCCAATCCCTTTCAATCGATAATCACAAAATTTTACATTGTGAATTTATCCTTGGAGCTGACCTACTTTTCGAGATCCTCAACCCAGTCTATATCTTATGCACTATAAGAAATAGAGTCGTGGTATTTCAAACACTTAGATACTTCTTGCTAAGACATATTTGATACCTATATTGTGATCTTGGAGTTTGACCTACTTTTCAAAAACTTAAACCTGGCCTATACATGTTTTTACACACTATAAGACATGTAAAATATGAAGACTTGTTATTTCACACATGGATATATGTATCTCCTGGCATTACATTTGGCATTGTAACTTTAATCTTGAGATTTGACCTACTTTTAGATAACTTTTGCCTATGTGTTATTAAATATTAGGAATAGAGCATCAAAATTGGTATTTCACACATACCATCTGCCACAATCTTGACCTACTTACAACAATCTTCGACATAGTCACATTGACCTTGAATTGACATTATCCATAACAAAAGTTGTCCACGGACAACGTAGCTCGCCTATAGGGGAGCTTGTCACAAAAACAGCTATTTTTTTAAAAGAAGGTCAAACTCCAAGGTCAACATCACAAGGTCAAGGGTCATGGTCCCAAATGAAAGGCCTTGACAGAAGGTATCCATGTGTGAAATATCAAGGCTCTATCAATAATAGTGCATGAGATATTGGCCAGGTCAAAGTTTTTCAAAAGTAAGTCAAACTCCAAGGTCAAGGTCACGAGGTCAAAGGTCATGGTCTTAAATCAAAGGTCTTGTCGAGATGTATCCATGTATGAAATATCAAGGCTGTATCTCTAATAGTGCCTGAGATATAGGCCAGGTTAAAGTTTTTCAAGTGAAGACGCGACGGGACGGGACGGGACACGACGCCGACACTAGGGCTGTGACATTAGCTCCCCGGACATAAAGTCCCGGCTCGCTAAAAATGAATATGGCCTTAAAGAATACAGGATACTTCCTGCAGTGGAACCATGACCTTACGACATTGACCTTACAGTTTGACTTTCTTTAAGGAAACTTCTCTTTGTTTTATATTAAATGTACTATTACAAAAACAAATACAAAAGTATATTGTTTAAAGGCCCATTACTACGGAAGTTTAAACTGACCCCCTTATTTGACAAAGAGAATACCAAGAGCCATCATTATCTCCTTTTGCCTTAATGATTTGTGGGACATCACGTATACAGTTTCTATCTTATTCTAAAATTACTATGTCTAAATTCAATTAATACT
Source organism: Fragum sueziense (assembly GCA_963680895.1). Lineage (NCBI taxonomy): Eukaryota > Metazoa > Mollusca > Bivalvia > Cardiida > Cardiidae > Fragum > Fragum sueziense. The sequence goes on from CAVMGG010000036.1 coordinate 57,549, forward strand.
TTTCTTCTTATTTAGAAACTAGATACTGTTATACTTTTGCATTGTACCGCTTTGTTCCCTCCCCGTTCAATGGAACGAATAGCTTGGCACAAGTAATCGGCTTCTCTTTCAAAATTATTCTTCCATAAAAAGAGGCAAAATGTAATATGACAATCGAATCAGGAAAATACATTAATTAGTCCTCCTGTCCAACTTATCTTTTCGTTTCGAATAGGTTGGACAACCCGGGACGAACGTTATAGAAATAGTTTAGACATAAAGAGCACCAGAGGGCCAGTGCTGTCTATATTTATAGACCACTGACCTTCATGTCGCTCATTAATGTGCCCTTTTATTCATGACAGTTTTGTTTGCATATTTTCTTTCTCTCTATATCTCTCTCACACCTTGTTATGTAACATAAATTAAAACCCAATCTAAACGTGGAAGAAATTACCGACAAAAAAAATATAAAAACGAATACTGCGTTCAAGTTTGCGGAATTGTTGAGGGAAAAGAAGAAATGGGGAACTATAAACATTTGTTTCTTTCTCCACAACAATCCCAAATATAAGATCATCCCTTGGCAATAAAAGCAATGTTCAGTTTGGAAAAGAGTTTCCCTCATGTATGCAATTGCTATTCTTCCGTAACCCATTATCACATTTATATAGCGACAAGTTCGAACATCGCCAGGGCAAATCCTACCTCACATCAACAAATATTCTTCTGTCGCAACATCAAAGTCATGGGCAGATGCAAAGCAATTGAATGGACATCTGTTTTCAAATGTTCATTCAATAGCTCAGCATCGGCCAGATATATCGTCCGAATTTTGTAAGTTCGAAACTTGTTACCTGATAAAGGGTTAAGTTTAAATCTGTTCATTGCCAATACTAAAAATAAATGATTGCCTTCTCTCGCTCTCCTATCATCCATCATCTCTCACCCAGTCAAACAAAATGCAGGTCATATCTACATGTACCTTTATGCCTACCTTTTCCGCACGAGTAAATCCACTTAAAATCCATAATAATATTTCATGAATAACACCACTCTTTTACCACTAAATAATCCAGTAAACGCATCTTCTGTCTTATAGAAAACGGTATCCACATTATTATCCGCTAACAATCCAAGAGTAACAGTCCCAACTCAAGTATTCGGCTGAATAAACTCGTGCTAAGTATGACTATACTGTTATGCACGTGCGTGTGTTACGCTACATGTTTATATGATTAACGCTTTGTCATATAATCTCTACCCCAAATACAAAAAAGGACATTTCAAAGATTAAATTTGTGAATTTCATTGTTAGTAAATCCTGAAAATCATGTTCTGCATGAGTAGCTCGTGGTGGAAGACTATAATCATTAAGGAAAATAAGAATAAATAAATAAATAAATATTTTATAAAGACTGCCCTTCACCCCCCCCCTTTTCTAAATAATCCTCCTAGCCATTTTCCTCTTCTTTTCCTTTGTTTGATTATTGCATAATTACTGTGTATTCATGTAATCCTTTGCCAAACATTGACACTATCTGTAGAGGAGACTTGGTAGAACTTTGTGACGGGGGAGGAAAGTGTTGAAGACGACAATTTCCCCTCCCGTCTCAATGTTTCAAGACCTATTACACACAAATCAAGTCTTTATCATCTATTTTCTATGGCCTGCAGTAGCCCTAAATGTTTTGGACGTTTGGAAAAGGGTTATAATCTCTTGTCTTTTTGTTATTTGTATATTTTTGTATTTGCGTAAACATCACGAGGAATGACCTGGCAGAGCATTCCTTTCGATTACATGGGCTGTTCTGCCGGGTCATTTGTCGCGAGGTATAATTCTTTGCCAAAATAATGAAGCGTCTTGAAGAAGGGAATTGAAAAAAAACTTTGTTCCAGGGGAGGGAAGTGCTGAGGTCGGCATCTCCTCCTCCTGCCTTAAAGTTGTTTTTTTACGAATTATTACACACAATTCAAGTCTTCATCGGCCCTCTTCTATGGTCTGCAATAACATTCAAAATGAGTCTAAACTTACGATGTTTGGAAAATATCTAAAATATGTTGTCTATTTAATGTAAATATTGAATTACTGTATTGCTGAATACTACGAATTGCATAATTCCTTAAAATACAGAAAATGCTTGATTCTCGATGATAGAATGACTATGACAAGTAAGATCTATTTTAAGCACAAAAACATCAAAACAAAGAAGTTTGCTTGTCGTCCAGTGTCGTGAACACGCGGCACATAAGATCGCGCATTCACGACCTGTTCGACTGGTTGAAGCGAGTTACGTATGAGTCTTTTTCAGTACCAGCCCCCACTTTGTTTCTTCCTCTATAAATCTGAATTTGAATTAACCACTCGTCACTTATATGGAATCTATTGCTTAATTCACTATTTAGTATGTTCATATATCTTTGTAAAGATGAAAGAACTAATAAAGGAATTGTATTGTATTGTATTGTCAAATTATCTCCATTAATTCAAAGATTTATATATATCTCAGATAGATAAGTTGAAATTTTACAGGGACTTAAATAAAGAAAATATATATAAATCCGATTTTTATTTCATTTACAAATATGAAATGTATATAAATAATTGTTTATTTGGTGTTATATATTCCATTTATTTATGATTCAATTATTTTGTATACAGTTTATATAAATAGACTATTTCCGTTTTTAGCTCACCTGAGCACGTAGTGCTCGAGGTGAGGTATTGTGATCGGTCTGTTGTCCGGCGTCTGTCTATCTGTCTATCTGTCCGTCCGTCAACTTTTTACAAAAAATCTTCTCCGTCTAAAGTACTTGGCAGAATTCAACCATATTTCACACAAATGATCTTTGATTTTTTTTTCAAAATACTTCAATGAATTTGAATCGGGCCATAATGGGGTCAAAAAGTAGGTCACTAGGTCAAAACTTCTTTCTGCTCTAGGGGCCACATTTGTTGCTCAATCATTGTAAAAAATGATCAGAATATTTGTCTTGATGATATTTAGATCATAATAAGAAAAAGGTTAAGCCAGGTCATAAACTAGGTCACTAGGTCAAATATTGTAAGATCCATCTTTTTTACACTGGAAGTGTCATTTTTGGTCCAATTTTTGTAGAAATTGTCATGAATGTTTTTTTTTGATGATATCAAGGTCAAGATAAGAATTGGGTCATGACAGGTCATAAACTAGGTCACGAGGCCAAATCTTGAAGAATCCTCCCTTTTGCTCTGGAAGTGCCAATTTTGGTCCAAACTTTGTCAAAATTGTCCTTGATGTTTATCTTGATGATATCTTGGTGATGTGAAAAGTGGGTCATGCGATGTCTAAAACTAGGTCACTAGGTCAAATCTTATTTTTGCTCAAAGAACCAAAATATTTACTTTATCGTTGTGAAAATTGTTCAGAATATTTATCTTGATGGTACCTGGGGCATGTATAAAGTGGGTCATGGGAGGTCAAAACCTAGGTCAAATTTTGTTATTTGTTATTGCGAAAATAGTTCAGAATTGTTTATCTTGATGATAAATGTGTCATGTAGAAAGTGGCTAATGTTAGGTCAAAAACTAGGTTAAAAGGTCAAATCTTGTTTTTGCTCTAAGAACCTCAATATTTACTCATCATTGTGAAAATTGTTCAGAATGTTTATCTAGATGATATCTAGGTCATGTAAAAAGTGCGTCATGCAAGTTTGAAGTTTGCAAGTAGTTTGTCTCAAAGTCCTCTCAGATGAGCGATGCAGGGCCACCGTGGTCCTTTTGTATGAATAATGGATCAGTTAAATTGTTAGGATTACACAAAAACCAAACATTTATATATTTTGATAAAATACAAAGCAGCAAATACTGTATACTTATATAAATGTCTATATATATAACTTAATAAATTTTAGTATTTGTATTTCTTATAACTCATGTATTTTTAGAGGTATATAAAATATTTAAGGGGGTCAGTTTAAACTTAATTTTCACAATTTGTCATATAAATAATTTATATATACCAGTGGGGATTTTAATTTTTCTGTATTTCATATTTAATCCTTTTGTAATAAATAGATGGTGTTGCAGACATCAAAACTTGTTTACTATTACGATCAAAAGGCCTCATTCACAGAATTGCAATTAATGAAGAAAAAATAAGACGCTGATAAACAACATTTTTCTTTCTTCAATAATTTCATAGGCTTCGACTTTTAAGTGCATTAATATTCACAATTGTCTTTATTTGGGTTTAATCATATAAAACTATAATAAATATATCAAACAAATAATTTAGAATGGATTCGTGCACGAAAGTTGCAAACTTAGTACTGTGAGTTATGTGATTCTGTTTGATGTAAGTGAAAGAGGTTTCAATCAAACGGATTCGTAAAAAGGATAAGTAGACATCACTAGAAAAGTTTGATGGAAGTCTGTGAGCCTTAAAGGGTAATGCTCCAGTTTTTCGAACACTCGGTCATTACTGTAGAAAATTTAATGTTTCGTACCATATACATGTATGTTTCACTACCATATTTTCAATAACATAACATATCATTACAATTTACTGTTTTAGACGGTAAAAGCGTATTTATTATGCGAAACTGATTTCCTCAAGATGGAAATCAATTATTTAGAGCAAGACCATTGTAAGTATGTATGCAGTTACCACTGTTTGCTTCATTTTATTCATGTGTAGCTGATAAAGATTGCCATAATTCACTAATAAGTGCGCTGACCTATACATTTTCTTTGAAAAATCACCAGGACATGTTGATTAATACATTAAGGGAGTATCAAATTCTATTATGTATAACTTGAAATATTTCCAAAAAAATAATGCAAAACTTGATATAAAACACTTCAGCTTCGTTGATCTAACTGATCACGTGAACATGTTGTTTTATATATTTACGCGTTTATCACGGTACGGAAACTACAGAGACAGAGCCAATGGCTCTGCCG
>CAVMGG010000037.1:0-59523 GCA_963680895.1 Fragum sueziense
AAATTCACCCCTACGCCAGAAAGGTCAAATTACAGTGAATTAAGTAGTGATATTGACGATTTCTTTAGAAAAATAAGATTAAGGGAGTTCTTTCATGATAAAAATAATACAAACATATCTTTAATTAAAAATAAATCTAATTTTATACCCCCAGTCGGTAGAAACAAAGGTCTCGACACATACATATCAACTACTAAAGCTGTGTGCGCTGAAATTATGAAAAGTGGTGATAAACATATCAAACATAACATAAGTCTTAAACAAAGGGAAGCAATTAGATCACTTTCAAATGACAAAGCTATAATCATAAAGGAAGCAGATAAAGGAGGTGGTATTGTTATAATGAATTCCGATTTCTATAAAGATAAAATCATAGACATGTTAGGAGATCAAGCATATTATACATCTATAAACGACAGTAATGAGCAACAAGTATTTCAGAAATTAAAAACCCTTATCACTCAAAATAGAAAATTGACTAAAGATGAAATTAATTACCTAGTAAATTTCGACAGCAAAACCAGTACATTTTATGGTTTACCTAAAATCCATAAAAGTCCAATTATTCAAAAAGCTTGTAATGATGTTAATTGTGAATACATTGAAATTCTGAACCCAACAGATTTAAAATTTCGCCCAATCGTAGCTGGTCCACAATGTGAAACAAGCCGTATTAGTAGCCTTTTAGATATTTTACTAAAACCATTTGTCTGCAAAGTTAATAGTTATGTGCGCGATGATATTGATTTTTTGAATTTCGTACCCGAAACTGTGCCTACTAATACGGTTCTTGTGTCTTTTGATGTTGTGAGTTTATATACTAATATCCCTCATATATTAGGATACGAAGCTATTTCATTTTGGTTAGAAAAATTTCCCAATCTCATCCACAAGCGATTTACTAAAGAATTTATCATTGAGGGACTCAAAATTATTTTGGAAAACAATAATTTCTCATTTAATTCTCTTTACTTTAACCAATCAAAAGGGACAGCTATGGGAACAAAGGTAGCCCCGACTTATGCTACACTTGTTCTTGGATTTCTAGAAGAAAAATTGTATAACAAAATAAATATCGAAAGGGGTTCTGATTTCGCTAAATTCATAAGGGAACAATGGAAAAGGTTTTTAGATGATTGTTTTATTTTTTGGACTTATTCATTACAGGACTTAAATTATTTTGAAAATCTACTTAACTCGTTACATGTCGATATCAAATTCAAACGGGAAATGCATTGTACAAAATTGCCATTTTAGATGTTCTTATACTTAAGAACAAAACTATTATTTCTACGGATATTTTCTTTAAAGTTACAGATTCTAAACAATATCTTAATTTTTCTTCATGCCACCCAAAACACACTAAAATTAACATTCCATTTTCTTTGGCTAGACGAATTTGTACTATAGTTTCTGATTTTGACACGCGTATAATGCGTTTAAAAGAGCTAGCCAAAATTTTATATGAGAGAAAATATCCGATTCAAATAATTCTAAATGGAATTGAAAAGGCATTATATATACCAAGACTTGAATTACTACAAAATAAAACTAAAGACGAAAGTAATATATTGCCATTTGTGTCAACTTTTAACCCAAAAAATAAAGAAGTCTTTGGAATTCTGAAAACAAATATGAAAGCTTTTGAAGGTAATCAAACAATGACCCAAATTACAAATAATAATAAATTGATAAAAAGTAAAAGACAACTTCCTAATCTAAAACAATTATTGGTCAAATCTAAATTTACAGAAACAGATATTAATCCAACAATTCTAAAATGTAATTCTTCAAAATGTGGACTTTGTGAATATTTAATCGAAGGCCCAAATTTGAAAATAAAAGATAAAACTTTTCACGTAAGAGAATCAATGGACTGTACAGTCAGAAATGTACTATATGTTCTGGTCTGCAATGGCTGCAAGGAATTTTATATTGGCCAAACAGGGGACAAATTAAGAACTAGAAAAACCATCCATGACCAACAAATTAGAGACCCATCAACAAGACAAATTCCTTTAAGTAAACATTTAGACGAATGTTCGAAAACAACACCAAAATATTCGATTTATCCATTTTATAAATTCCGTTCAAATGATGTTTCAGCTAGATTAGCAAAAGAAAAATACTTCATTGATATATTTAAGCCAAAACTTAACGTCAAATCATGACGTCATCAATTTGTGATTATTATTGTGTACTTTGACGTCGGTGACTAACGTCGCGACGTTGCTACGTTAATTCATTTCGCCTGATGATTTAAAAGAAACCGGTTGCGAAATAAAAGGATCTTAAAAATTGACAATAGTTTTATTTGTTTTTTTTTATAATTTCTTGACCCAGTTCTCTGGACTTTTTCGTATTTATTACTGGGACAAGCAGAATTGTCAATTATGGGTCCTAAACGGGCTAAAACAGATGTTAGTTCCGATAGCTCGCCGTCGGAATCTGGAACATCCATTACTGAAGAAAGAGAAGATCGACAGCTGGGAGAAATCAGCACAAAACTGTCGTTGATTCTATCGGCGATTACCGATTTAACTGCTGCAGTTAAAGAAACAAATCAACTACTTTTGCCCTCGACAAGTTCGGCAGTAACAGAGATAGCGAAGGCTGTAAAGGACATTGATGACAGCATAAGAAGAAAGCCATTACCTGAAGTACATGTAAGTTCTAATAGAGATATTCCCATTGCTACTTCTAATTCATTTGAATTACAAGCTTTAAGAATCAAAGCAAGCCTTCATTCTCTATGGGATAGAAAGCTAAATGCAAGAATAGGTGCATATTGGGGAGAAGTAAGAAATCATGGAACATTGACATTTTATGAAAAATGGATTGAGTCAACTCCGATGATTGTTCCAAGAAAACTCCAAAAACATGCATTCCAGAATGAAAATGAAGATCAAAAGATGTTACGAGAAAGGGCCGTTATCCATGACTTTAGAATGGAAATAGAAATGCTGAGATTAAGAAAAGAATCATGCATAGAAAAAGTAAGGAAAATTGATGCTGAAATGGAAGAAATTATTCTTTCGAAATGTTCTGGGCCGACAGCTGACCATCTTTTCAACCTATGGAAAACCCAAGTAACCAAGAATGAAGAAATCTCACACAAAAGATGGATGAATAACGAAAAGTGGCTAAAATCATACGAAAAAAGTTTCCCAGAAATGCATGTAAACAAAAATCCATTTTTCAAAGGAAATTCAAAATCCACATCAAGGCCTCTTTCCTATGCCGATGCTGTGAAAACAAATACCCCGAGACAAGGCTGTAATCAATCAAGAGATGTTAAATCGTTGTTGCAGCAATTACTAAAAAACATGAAGTTCAAAAGAGGTGGTAATTTCCAGCAGCAGAGAAGAAACCCAAACCAACAATATAAAAGGAATAACTCGTATAACAGAAGAAACACATGGCGAGACAGATCAAATAATTCTCAGACAGACTCGCAAGGAAGTGAGGAATTGGAAATGGAACATTCCGATATTACAGAAGTGGTCACTCCAGAACTATTAAATTTTCTACAAGAGGACCACAATTGGAACAACATAAACTTTTAGATGAAGATAATCTAGCTGAAACAAACCAAAATTTTATCAAAATTTTTAATCTTTCAAAACGAAAATTAACTGATGATGAAAAAAGTATCTTGTTGATGGGTCTCAAATTCACCCCTACGCCAGAAAGGTCAAATTACAGTGAATTAAGTAGTGATATTGACGATTTCTTTAGAAAAATAAGATTAAGGGAGTTCTTTCATGATAAAAATAATACAAACATATCTTTAATTAAAAATAAATCTAATTTTATACCCCCAGTCGGTAGAAACAAAGGTCTCGACACATACATATCAACTACTAAAGCTGTGTGCGCTGAAATTATGAAAAGTGGTGATAAACATATCAAACATAACATAAGTCTTAAACAAAGGGAAGCAATTAGATCACTTTCAAATGACAAAGCTATAATCATAAAGGAAGCAGATAAAGGAGGTGGTATTGTTATAATGAATTCCGATTTCTATAAAGATAAAATCATAGACATGTTAGGAGATCAAGCATATTATACATCTATAAACGACAGTAATGAGCAACAAGTATTTCAGAAATTAAAAACCCTTATCACTCAAAATAGAAAATTGACTAAAGATGAAATTAATTACCTAGTAAATTTCGACAGCAAAACCAGTACATTTTATGGTTTACCTAAAATCCATAAAAGTCCAATTATTCAAAAAGCTTGTAATGATGTTAATTGTGAATACATTGAAATTCTGAACCCAACAGATTTAAAATTTCGCCCAATCGTAGCTGGTCCACAATGTGAAACAAGCCGTATTAGTAGCCTTTTAGATATTTTACTAAAACCATTTGTCTGCAAAGTTAATAGTTATGTGCGCGATGATATTGATTTTTTGAATTTCGTACCCGAAACTGTGCCTACTAATACGGTTCTTGTGTCTTTTGATGTTGTGAGTTTATATACTAATATCCCTCATATATTAGGATACGAAGCTATTTCATTTTGGTTAGAAAAATTTCCCAATCTCATCCACAAGCGATTTACTAAAGAATTTATCATTGAGGGACTCAAAATTATTTTGGAAAACAATAATTTCTCATTTAATTCTCTTTACTTTAACCAATCAAAAGGGACAGCTATGGGAACAAAGGTAGCCCCGACTTATGCTACACTTGTTCTTGGATTTCTAGAAGAAAAATTGTATAACAAAATAAATATCGAAAGGGGTTCTGATTTCGCTAAATTCATAAGGGAACAATGGAAAAGGTTTTTAGATGATTGTTTTATTTTTTGGACTTATTCATTACAGGACTTAAATTATTTTGAAAATCTACTTAACTCGTTACATGTCGATATCAAATTCAAACGGGAAATGCATTGTACAAAATTGCCATTTTTAGATGTTCTTATACTTAAGAACAAAACTATTATTTCTACGGATATTTTCTTTAAAGTTACAGATTCTAAACAATATCTTAATTTTTCTTCATGCCACCCAAAACACACTAAAATTAACATTCCATTTTCTTTGGCTAGACGAATTTGTACTATAGTTTCTGATTTTGACACGCGTATAATGCGTTTAAAAGAGCTAGCCAAAATTTTATATGAGAGAAAATATCCGATTCAAATAATTCTAAATGGAATTGAAAAGGCATTATATATACCAAGACTTGAATTACTACAAAATAAAACTAAAGACGAAAGTAATATATTGCCATTTGTGTCAACTTTTAACCCAAAAAATAAAGAAGTCTTTGGAATTCTGAAAACAAATATGAAAGCTTTTGAAGGTAATCAAACAATGACCCAAATTACAAATAATAATAAATTGATAAAAAGTAAAAGACAACTTCCTAATCTAAAACAATTATTGGTCAAATCTAAATTTACAGAAACAGATATTAATCCAACAATTCTAAAATGTAATTCTTCAAAATGTGGACTTTGTGAATATTTAATCGAAGGCCCAAATTTGAAAATAAAAGATAAAACTTTTCACGTAAGAGAATCAATGGACTGTACAGTCAGAAATGTACTATATGTTCTGGTCTGCAATGGCTGCAAGGAATTTTATATTGGCCAAACAGGGGACAAATTAAGAACTAGAAAAACCATCCATGACCAACAAATTAGAGACCCATCAACAAGACAAATTCCTTTAAGTAAACATTTAGACGAATGTTCGAAAACAACACCAAAATATTCGATTTATCCATTTTATAAATTCCGTTCAAATGATGTTTCAGCTAGATTAGCAAAAGAAAAATACTTCATTGATATATTTAAGCCAAAACTTAACGTCAAATCATGACGTCATCAATTTGTGATTATTATTGTGTACTTTGACGTCGTGACTAACGTCGCGACGTTGCTACGTTAATTCATTTCGCCTGATGATTTAAAAGAAACCGGTTGCGAAATAAAAGGATCTTAAAATTGACAATAGTTTTATTTGTTTTTTTTATAATTTCTTGACCCAGTTCTCTGGACTTTTTCGTATTTATTACTGGGACAAGCAGAATTGTCAATTATGGGTCCTAAACGGGCTAAAACAGATGTTAGTTCCGATAGCTCGCCGTCGGAATCTGGAACATCCATTACTGAAGAAAGAGAAGATCGACAGCTGGGAGAAATCAGCACAAAACTGTCGTTGATTCTATCGGCGATTACCGATTTAACTGCTGCAGTTAAAGAAACAAATCAACTACTTTTGCCCTCGACAAGTTCGGCAGTAACAGAGATAGCGAAGGCTGTAAAGGACATTGATGACAGCATAAGAAGAAAGCCATTACCTGAAGTACATGTAAGTTCTAATAGAGATATTCCCATTGCTACTTCTAATTCATTTGAATTACAAGCTTTAAGAATCAAAGCAAGCCTTCATTCTCTATGGGATAGAAAGCTAAATGCAAGAATAGGTGCATATTGGGGAGAAGTAAGAAATCATGGAACATTGACATTTTATGAAAAATGGATTGAGTCAACTCCGATGATTGTTCCAAGAAAACTCCAAAAACATGCATTCCAGAATGAAAATGAAGATCAAAAGATGTTACGAGAAAGGGCCGTTATCCATGACTTTAGAATGGAAATAGAAATGCTGAGATTAAGAAAAGAATCATGCATAGAAAAAGTAAGGAAAATTGATGCTGAAATGGAAGAAATTATTCTTTCGAAATGTTCTGGGCCGACAGCTGACCATCTTTTCAACCTATGGAAAACCCAAGTAACCAAGAATGAAGAAATCTCACACAAAAGATGGATGAATAACGAAAAGTGGCTAAAATCATACGAAAAAAGTTTCCCAGAAATGCATGTAAACAAAAATCCATTTTTCAAAGGAAATTCAAAATCCACATCAAGGCCTCTTTCCTATGCCGATGCTGTGAAAACAAATACCCCGAGACAAGGCTGTAATCAATCAAGAGATGTTAAATCGTTGTTGCAGCAATTACTAAAAAACATGAAGTTCAAAAGAGGTGGTAATTTCCAGCAGCAGAGAAGAAACCCAAACCAACAATATAAAAGGAATAACTCGTATAACAGAAGAAACACATGGCGAGACAGATCAAATAATTCTCAGACAGACTCGCAAGGAAGTGAGGAATTGGAAATGGAACATTCCGATATTACAGAAGTGGTCACTCCAGAACTATTAAATTTTCTACAAGAGGACCACAATTGGAACAACATAAACTTTTAGATGAAGATAATCTAGCTGAAACAAACCAAAATTTTATCAAAATTTTTAATCTTTCAAAACGAAAATTAACTGATGATGAAAAAAGTATCTTGTTGATGGGTCTCAAATTCACCCCTACGCCAGAAAGGTCAAATTACAGTGAATTAAGTAGTGATATTGACGATTTCTTTAGAAAAATAAGATTAAGGGAGTTCTTTCATGATAAAAATAATACAAACATATCTTTAATTAAAAATAAATCTAATTTTATACCCCCAGTCGGTAGAAACAAAGGTCTCGACACATACATATCAACTACTAAAGCTGTGTGCGCTGAAATTATGAAAAGTGGTGATAAACATATCAAACATAACATAAGTCTTAAACAAAGGGAAGCAATTAGATCACTTTCAAATGACAAAGCTATAATCATAAAGGAAGCAGATAAAGGAGGTGGTATTGTTATAATGAATTCCGATTTCTATAAAGATAAAATCATAGACATGTTAGGAGATCAAGCATATTATACATCTATAAACGACAGTAATGAGCAACAAGTATTTCAGAAATTAAAAACCCTTATCACTCAAAATAGAAAATTGACTAAAGATGAAATTAATTACCTAGTAAATTTCGACAGCAAAACCAGTACATTTTATGGTTTACCTAAAATCCATAAAAGTCCAATTATTCAAAAAGCTTGTAATGATGTTAATTGTGAATACATTGAAATTCTGAACCCAACAGATTTAAAATTTCGCCCAATCGTAGCTGGTCCACAATGTGAAACAAGCCGTATTAGTAGCCTTTTAGATATTTTACTAAAACCATTTGTCTGCAAAGTTAATAGTTATGTGCGCGATGATATTGATTTTTTGAATTTCGTACCCGAAACTGTGCCTACTAATACGGTTCTTGTGTCTTTTGATGTTGTGAGTTTATATACTAATATCCCTCATATATTAGGATACGAAGCTATTTCATTTTGGTTAGAAAAATTTCCCAATCTCATCCACAAGCGATTTACTAAAGAATTTATCATTGAGGGACTCAAAATTATTTTGGAAAACAATAATTTCTCATTTAATTCTCTTTACTTTAACCAATCAAAAGGGACAGCTATGGGAACAAAGGTAGCCCCGACTTATGCTACACTTGTTCTTGGATTTCTAGAAGAAAAATTGTATAACAAAATAAATATCGAAAGGGGTTCTGATTTCGCTAAATTCATAAGGGAACAATGGAAAAGGTTTTTAGATGATTGTTTTATTTTTTGGACTTATTCATTACAGGACTTAAATTATTTTGAAAATCTACTTAACTCGTTACATGTCGATATCAAATTCAAACGGGAAATGCATTGTACAAAATTGCCATTTTTAGATGTTCTTATACTTAAGAACAAAACTATTATTTCTACGGATATTTTCTTTAAAGTTACAGATTCTAAACAATATCTTAATTTTTCTTCATGCCACCCAAAACACACTAAAATTAACATTCCATTTTCTTTGGCTAGACGAATTTGTACTATAGTTTCTGATTTTGACACGCGTATAATGCGTTTAAAAGAGCTAGCCAAAATTTTATATGAGAGAAAATATCCGATTCAAATAATTCTAAATGGAATTGAAAAGGCATTATATATACCAAGACTTGAATTACTACAAAATAAAACTAAAGACGAAAGTAATATATTGCCATTTGTGTCAACTTTTAACCCAAAAAATAAAGAAGTCTTTGGAATTCTGAAAACAAATATGAAAGCTTTTGAAGGTAATCAAACAATGACCCAAATTACAAATAATAATAAATTGATAAAAAGTAAAAGACAACTTCCTAATCTAAAACAATTATTGGTCAAATCTAAATTTACAGAAACAGATATTAATCCAACAATTCTAAAATGTAATTCTTCAAAATGTGGACTTTGTGAATATTTAATCGAAGGCCCAAATTGGAAAATAAAAGATAAAACTTTTCACGTAAGAGAATCAATGGACTGTACAGTCAGAAATGTACTATATGTTCTGGTCTGCAATGGCTGCAAGGAATTTTATATTGGCCAAACAGGGGACAAATTAAGAACTAGAAAAACCATCCATGACCAACAAATTAGAGACCCATCAACAAGACAAATTCCTTTAAGTAAACATTTAGACGAATGTTCGAAAACAACACCAAAATATTCGATTTATCCATTTTATAAATTCCGTTCAAATGATGTTTCAGCTAGATTAGCAAAAGAAAAATACTTCATTGATATATTTAAGCCAAAACTTAACGTCAAATCATGACGTCATCAATTTGTGATTATTATTGTGTACTTTGACGTCGTGACTAACGTCGCGACGTTGCTACGTTAATTCATTTCGCCTGATGATTTAAAAGAAACCGGTTGCGAAATAAAAGGATCTTAAAATTGACAATAGTTTTATTTGTTTTTTTTATAATTTCTTGACCCAGTTCTCTGGACTTTTTCGTATATATATATATATATATATATATATATATATATATATATATATATATATATATATATATATATATATAGATGTAAGGCATGGTTTGTGGGTCATGTCTTTGTATCATGGGTTGTGGGATCTTTTTTTCCCGGGGGGCAGGGATATAATAAGTGCTATATTTGGAAGTATTTCGAGATGTACAATGCATCTATCGACTTCATTTTACTTTATTTTAGTTTTTACAAAAAAAGTTATAGATATCATTGTGGGACATTACACTGTGGGTCAATGACCCACAATGCTATATACAATATTTATATTTTTGTATTGTGGGTCATATCCCACAACCCGTTCTAAAGAGAATATACAATATATAAAATATTTTTTTTGTATTGTGGGTCATATCCCACAACCCGTTCTAATGCGAATATACAATATATAAAATATATATTTGGGGAATGTGGGTCATATCCCACAACCCATTTATGCAAAGCGTTCTATTTGTTGAACATAGTCCATAGACATGTTATCAGGTGTTACTGCACAGAAAGCCTATGATGGCTTATCGGCTGATCTAATCTTAGCCCATGATAACACGTGGTCAGTAGATCTGACAGTAATGGACAGACATTGACAGATTATCGCTTATATCCGCGGGGATTCAGCTTGCTGCACCAGAAAATGGGATACGGGAATTTCCGTCGGTATCTTTGTGCTGTTGAAACTCATGTCCAGGCTTTGACTTTAAAACATGTTCATGGAATCATTATTTTGACCGCATCTATTTATTGAGATATTGAGACATTGGCGGATTATCGTTTATATCCACGGGATGCTGCACCAGAAAATGGGAAGGGGAAATAAATTTTGTTTGTTTCTATCTTTGTATATTGTGTTGTACTGTATTGAGTTGGACTTTTTTGCAGGATAGATCTAATTGCTATTGCAAATTTCAGGTTTTCATTTCCTGATGCATATGGCATTTAAAATTATTCTTTCCAAAATGTCAAGTAGGTCTCTCATGCGGAATTTGTTATTTGAAAAAAAAAATCATATCAATAATTTACTAGTATTTGTATTTAGATATACAATGTGCCATATTTTCCAAGAATAATATCAAGTTTTAATATGGAATGCAGATTATATTTCAGGACCAAATATTTCTCATATAATTTTAGTCTCTCTCTATTTTCTATGCCTGGATGTTATCATTATGTTCCAACATTTCTTCGATGATACGGCCTATTTTGCTACGGACTGGCCATTTGTATTTTATCTTGCACATCATTAACACGATTAGGGGCCGTAATAACTGTCTGTCTACAAGATTAGGGAACCTACGTTTCTGTGTATCGATAGTTAAGCCTATCAGTTTCTGACAAAACAAAGAACGCCCCAGATTTGCATAAATAAAATTATAGATATCCTTATTTTGTCAAAGTTATTGACAAAAGAAATCATGCATGGAAACGACCCCTATGGAGATACTTTCCAAAACACATGGGATCGAAACACACATTGAATAAGTAATTTGCCTAAAATCTGAACTGATTTTTGGCAGAAATCAGTCTTATTAGGCACATTAAGGTATATTTCGATCCCCGGTGGTTACCTCAGAATGTTTCAAAGCAACGACATTTTCTTGTTTGACTGCACATTTATAAAGAGTTTGGATCTAGAAAAGGTATTTAAGACCAACACGTTTCAAGACCAGGCCCCGGTTTCTCGAAAAAACTTAAGTATATTCTCATGAGAACATGCTCAACTTCAAAAGGATACTCTCCAACGTTGAAGGGTATTCGATTGAAGTACACGTGCATATCTTGCGATTTGAGCACGTTGCTCAGATTTGAGCATGAGAACGTACATAAGTTTTTTCGAGAAACCGGGGCCAGATGATGCAGACCTACAAAAATTTTGAGCTTTGTCATTAAAATAAAACGTCCGAAAAGCGTTCGCCAGAAAAAGGATTTACATTCGTTCTCTATATCTCGAATTTGTTCTTCTCACAAAGAAAAGTTCTTAAGGTATGTAACCCATGCTTAGCACCAAAGAGCCAGAGCCGAAATTTGAAAAGTGTCTGTAATTCCTGAACTGTCGTATAATTACATTTCCATTCCAAATACAAACATAAGCATTTTGAACGCTTTAGAATTTTGAATTAATGCACACTTATGGAAATATTTGACAGCAATGTTCAAAATTTCCTCCCTTCAAGCCATTGCATATGAAAATAGTTTGAAGCCCGACACGATTAATCAACTTATGTGAAGTGTACTCACAAGAGTGTGTAATTTGATGCATTTCGTATAGCTAGAAAGTGGTGTTTTTAATGATGGGATGTATACCTTAATAATAATGAATCAAGATAATAACACTGTTTTCTGTAGAATTTCTTCAGTTGTAATTTTGCATGGGTTGTTTAACAAAACATTTATTCTTATTTTCACTAATTCCATTATTAATCTTCCCAGATTGTTTACGTAATTTCTGACAAAATGGAAAGACCTTTTCCGCGAATTATTTGAACAATTTTTGTATAATCATAATCCCTTTCGAACCCCGTTTCCTTCTGTTTGTCTCATCAGAATTTTAGCGCGGAATGTTTTGTCTTTGATACGTTCGGTTGTTTACATTGCAGCAGCGCGTTTTGAAAACCGCAAAAACAAAAAGCATTGAAAATGAAAATTCTGCACAATCCATTCGTTTTGTTGGTAAATGGAATACCCATCAGCATTCTAGTAATTAACCCTTTCCCAAAACAAGACCTGGTTTTGAAGTCCCTGATAGAAAAGGCTTACGAAAACATTGAGGCAAAAGAAGAAACTGCTGATAACCAGCAGTTTCTCCTTTTGCCTCAATATTTTCTCTGCTATGTTGTACACAAATCCTACCTTTATTCAAATATAACTTGTTATCTGCAGTTGCTTTCAAATTGGACCACGCTAAAATGTTGTCGTTTGGGAAAGGGTTAACCAATTGCAAGACGGCCAACTCTTCTTAGACGGGTCCAAATTCAAAGATGTTCCGAGACGAAAATTTCAAGTAAATGAAATTTTAGATTTCTTTATCTTTTGGGAATGTTTTCAAAAGCCTTTATCTTGTCGTGCGTCAAAGTGCGGCATCCTGTCAGAAAGGGTTAAAACTTGTTTTAAAACAAATATTTCCAAGATTTTTCTTTGCGATTCTGAATAGGTTTGGCCAGGGCGTACAACGTTCGAACTGCATTATGGGTAATTTCGGCTCCGCTGTGGAGGAATTTAGTGAAAATTCTCTCGACTAAGGTTAATCCGAGTCTTCTCTGATGTAAATACGCTTCTTGATATTTTGATTTTTCGCTAATTACATCAGAGAGCGTTGCTCTTTGAAAACAGCGGAAAGTTCGGTAACGTTACAAGTAGTGAAGCTTTGTTTTTGTGTATCATATCGAATCACTCGGTAAAACACTGTAGGGTATAGATCAATAAATCATTTTTTGTCATACCTGACCAAAAATTTCATTTCAAATCGGCCTGCTGGAAGAGTATAACCTTTGGTTTTGAATGGAAGGTCAAGGTAAACAAAGGCTGCTCAGATGAGGGTTGTTGCAAAACATTGCCTATAAACCTTTTAGAAATACTTTTTGGTCGTAAATTTTTCAACATGTATGACAATAAATGGTTCATTGGTCGATATTATCAGGGGTTTTAACGATAGCGTTTAAGATCGGACGAACTTCTTGATTTTTTCAAAGAGCAACGCTCTCTGATGTAAATAGCGAAAAATCAAAATATCAAAGAGCGTATTTACATCAGAGAAGACCCGGATTAAACTAAGGTAAGTGTTTATCAAATATTTCCGCCAATTCACGACCGATTTTGAAAAAAACTAACGTGGAGTGACCCCGCCTTAACGAAAGCAATCATCGGATATTAATTTCACGTCCCTGCACACAGTATTAAAAAAGTTATTGAAGAACGAAAATTGGAAAAGGCGTTTTCTGATGGCACCGCTGTGGAGTAATGTACAATGTTTTTGAAGAAAAAGGGCTAAAGTACCAATGTCCGAGTACGAAAGTATGCTGTGTGTTATCAGAACGAGCCTAAATGCGGTCCGCCTGACCATAACCCTCAGAAATCTGATTGAAACCGTGAAATTTAAGCGATTTGCAAGATTGCTCCGCTGTGGAGGGTGTCAAAAAAGGCTCCGCTGTGGAGGCAAAACACGTTAAAAGATATGCATTGTTCTTTGCCACCGATAGGAAACGGATCGAACCATACAAATGCATCTTTGTATATCACCTTTGTATTATCTTACTTAGATCATGCCTATGTACGTAGTAAGACCGTAAAATTGTACATGGTGTTTCAAAAATGCAATCCATACTTCTAGTGCAACAACTCTAAGAATCCTATACCGATTTCCATGTTTTCATGGTTTAATATGTTAGTAGGAGAGGCAGGGTTTATTTGTTACACGGGGCAAGTTGTTACACATACAGTTGCACGACATTGACCGCACGAACAATGTTCTAACTTTGATGATATATAGTATCTTTTTTCTTTTATTTTACTTTTATATCAACTTCTCAAAAGTCAACCTTGGAGATTTCTAGATAAGAATGCAAGTTAAAATTGAAAATCTGAAAAAAACGTATGAAAGAAAATTTTCTTTGTGGCTAGAACAGTTTTTCTCGTTATGTTTTTAGTTTCGCGTCGTTGAGTGCACGGGCTGCATCGAGTCATGTTTCTATGAACGAGTGCTAAACTACTCTATGTCGCCGCTTTTCAACAAAAACCTCGTAACTGCAGCTTGTTTTAAGCTGCAGTTACGAGGTTTTTGTTGAAAAGCAGCAGTATAATCTTAATAGCACTGGGAACGGTACTGGTCTTTAACCTTTCATAACCATAGGTCTACCCTACCTTCGTTTGGGCGTGCTTAACGAGAATAATTTGGAAATCATAGAGATAAGGGGAAAATGCTGATAAAACGCGTTTTCTTCTTTTATGACAATGCTTTCCATGCGATTACTTTACATTCAAGTTTCCAAATATCAACATCATTGATTTTGCCATCTGTAGCACATTTAAGTATTGACATGTTCATAATTTTATCGCATGGGAATGGGTCAACCGATTACAAGACGGCAACGGTTTAGCCTTCTTCTAATTCAAAGATGATACAGATGACATTTTCAAGAGAATGAACTTTGATATTTTAGTATTTTATGGAAAAAAGTGGGAAATGAAGAAATAGCTTGTCACAAGCAATTTCTTCATTGTCCGCGCTGTTTTCAAAAGCCATTTTCTTGCGGGGAGTCATGAAGAGTCATTATGAGGGAAAGGGTTTAAGTCTTGCTAGTTTACTGGATTATCGTGCTGGTTTTCTTGTTTTCCAAAAGACCGACCGAACCTTTGTGATTCACTGAAAGTAATTTGGTTAAGTAATTTGTACTACGCAATGTAAAATAGTTTCTGGCACTTTCACAGATACAGCGCTTTTAATCATTTCCGAAAACGTGAAAAATTAGACAAACCCAAACCGAAACCCGCTACTGATATCCATGATCGAACAAAATTTGGGAAACAATAACTTGAGTAAGGCAAAAGAAGAAAATGTTTCGTAGTTTCTGACAAGTGTCAACTGATGTTTAACCCTTTCCCAAACAAGACCTGGTATCGACGTCCCTAATAGAAATGGCTTGGGAAAACATTGAGACAAAAGAAGAAATTGCTGATAACCAGCAGTTTCTCCTTTTGTCTCAATATTTTCTGTGCTATTTTGTACAGGAATCCTATCTTTAATTTCATCCATTTTGTTGTCGGCATAATCTTTCAAATTGGACAACCCTAAAATTTCGTCGTTTGGGAAAGGGTTAACCCATTACTACAGTAACATTTGGAATCCCACACGACAATAGCTTTGGAAAACATTGTGGAAAATGAAGAAATTGCTTGTGACAAGGAATTTCGTCGTTCTCAAAAATGTTTTCTACGTAAAAAAGACCTACAAATTTATTTTTTTCTTTCACTTGAAGGCGTCGTCTGCGACATCTTAATTTGGACCAGTCTAAATTTTTGCCGTTTGGTAATGGGTTAAAACCATTTTAATCAGCCCTTTAGTCATATTGTGGCCACGGTCACATCTAACCAGTGGATTCGTTTCTCTCACCAATAACGTCAATAACGTCGGAGTCTGTCAATCCAGGGGTTGTGAGTTAGAACACCGGCTTCGCCAATATCCACTCTGATATTTGACAGAAGTCATTTGTCTTTCACCAATGGTTGATGATCATCTATGCAAGAAAGCAGCTACAGGCTCGGATTGGATATTGTGTTAATATTTGTAAGGGATATACCAGAAATCCACTGGTGATTCAGTCAGCGCACAGTATCGGTTGAAAGCGGCGTAAAAGCGAAATCAATCAATCAATCAACCAACCAACCAACCAACCAACCAATCAATCGATCAATCAATCTCTCACCAGTACTGCCACAACATCCTTTCGGAACCCTCCAGCAGCTAATCTCAATCATGTTTATGATCAACTATCATCACGTTGGATAATCACGAGATACAGCACATTGTTGTTCAATTTCAGAGATTCTTCAATAATTTTGTAAATACGAGACCGATTTGAAATCGGTTTGAAGTGGAGAAGGTGGACAGACGTCGCTTATCAGTCGCCTTTAAAACGATCATATTATGTATTTCCGACCTCAGAAATTATCCAAAATGCTCGTGATGCTTGAGCGTGATTTATTCTTGGCAAACAAAACGTCATCGGCTGACATAAGACGTCAATTCTGTAAACAAATCGTATGTGAATACATTACTTACTGATATGTCAAAAATGGACGTTGAAGAGCGGTATTACAGAAAGTTTTGCGTGTTAATGCGTAAATCAAAGTCAGAGGCAATCTGTATGATAATAAACTCATACGGCAATAGTTCTTTGAAAATAATAAAGCATTTATGAGTGGTAAAACGCATTTAAAAACGATTCTATGCGCGATATTACTGACCTCAAAAGATCTAGACTTCCCAACACGACCTCGTCGAGAACGTTCATGACGTGTCAATTGTTATCCGAGAAGCGATCTATAAAACTTCCCAAGTAGAGTTCAGATCCTACTTTGGTAAGTGAATTCATAGATGGGAGAAGTTTGCATCGTGTAATGGCGAATATATCGAAAAGATGTAAATATTTGATTTCAAAACATACCTTTTCCGATGTTTTATGAGTCCAAGAAGTGAGTTGCCCCGCTCAGCACGACCCTTAGTTGCCATAGCGACTGTAGAACGCGTCTTAGTGTAAACAACCTAGTTGTTATTGCGGGATTAAAAGCATAATTCTCCAAAGTATGAGTGTTGAAAATATCGCTACAATTGGTACGTAAATAGAAAAGTTATGAAGCTATTCCGGATACTTTATTAACAGCCCTCGTACGTCCTTATTATTTCTGGCATTCTCCCACCTTCTCTGCTTTAACCCGAATTCAAATCGGCCCAGTATTAACCCATTACCAAATGACAAAATTTTTGAATGATCCAATTGGAAAGCTGCAAAAGACGACAAACGTAAAACAAGAGCTGTCACTGTAAGATGACAATGCCCCCGACACCGCTTTGATCGTCATAAGGTCAAGGTCATCCAGGGGTCAAGGTCACCAAAGTATGTGCCTACAGAAAGGTAATGTACCAAGGAATGTTGTGGTAAAGTATGAAGCGAATATGTTAAGTAATAAGGAAGTTATGGCCAATGTTAAAGTTTTTGGACGGAATGACGGACGGACGGACGGACAGACAGACAGACGGACGGACGGACAAGTCAAATTTATGATGCCTCCCTATCGGGGGCATAAAAAAGAAAGGATTTGCATAAAATATGCCAAAGGAAATATTGAGGCAAAAGGAGAAAATGATGATTATCAGCATTTTCTTCTTTTGTCTCAATGTTTTCCCAAGCCTTTTCTAATAGGGACGTCAAAAGCAGGTCTTGCTTTGGAAAGGGTTAAGAAAAATTATCGAAGATTTTCTGAAATTGTATCTCGTAATTATCCACAGTGTACCATTGGTGGTCGACAAATATCAGAAAGGGTGTTCACCGCAGCCGTAGATAAACTCATTACTAGACGACAAAATTTTAGGATGATCCAATTTGAATTGATTTTATTGGGGTTTTACGCCGTTTTCAACTTCTATGGTCATATCGCGGTGGCTGGAGCACCTAACCGTGGGTCCCTGGTATTTCTCGCACCAGTACAACCACAATATCAAAACCGAGCCTCCAGCTGCTCTCTCACATAGATGATTCACACCCATTGGTGAGAGACAAATGACTTTTTGTCAGAATGGATACTGGCCGAGCCGGGGTTCGAACTCGAGACCCCTAGATTGACAGACTCCGACATAACCGGCTGAGCTATCCAGGCTTGGCGTGATCCAATTTGAAAGCTGTTGTTGATGACAAAAGAAATATCGTTATAGATAGAATTTGTGTATAATACAACACAGAAAATATTGAGACAAAAGGAGAAACTGCTAGTTATCAGCAGTTTCTTCTTTTGTCTCATTGTTTTCCCAAGCCATTTCTATTAAGGACATCAAAACCAGGCCCTGGTTTCTCGAAAAAACTTAAATACATACTTATGAGTTCATGCTCAACTTCAATGGAATACTCTCCAAAATTGAAGGGTACTCGATTTAAGTTCACATGAATTTCGTGTGATTTGAGCACGGTGCTCAGATTTCAGTACGAGAACATACTTAAGTTTTTTTTTAGAAAACGGTGCCACATGATTGACAGCCAAACATTACCCATAAAGGCGCATAAAAAAGGAGAGCCATCCCAAAGAAACTGGTTATAATTTCCATTTAATTCTATATAAAAGTTTATCATGACAAACATCATACATGTACATATATCAATATATTACACAACATATTTCTGTATACAAACAATGGATAGATATTCTTAACCTTTTCCAAAACCTCAAATTCTAAGGGTGGTCAGAATTGAAATCTGTTTTAGCTGACAATTTAAAGTGAATAAAGTTTAAATTACATTTTTGGGTCTTTTTGCGTAGGAAAGGAAGAAATTGCTTGTCTTCACAATGTTTTCCAAAGCCATTATCTTGTGGGCAGTCAAAAAGAGTCACTGTGTGACGATGACTTTACCATAAGTTCCCAAAGCAAAGATAATTCGAGCTGGTCTCATTTGTGCTACATACAACAAAATCAACTTTATCAAAAGCTCAAAATTTGGGTGTCATAGAATGGAAACATTGCAGGAAAATGAGAATTTCTTTCATTATTCTTAATTTTTTTCAAAATCATTATCTGACAATTATAGCTTGTTTGGGAAAGGGTTAAAAGAACATGTTATGACAATAACACTTGAATTAAACGATCTGACATTCTCACACATTCATGACAATGTACACACAATCTTAAAACATAGAGGAAAAAGAAGAAAATGAATATTCACAAAATTGTTTATAGAAAAAGAGTGGAAAAAAGTTTGTGAAATACAGCATTTTCATGTTTTGATAATGTTTCACTCGTGACTTCCTTTATCATTAATTTTTTTGCGCAATTTCTGGAGAAATTTATTGTACTTTAGATTGGGATAAAATCAGTTATGATGCTCAGATTGTATTACAAATTGCGTAAGCAGAGCTAGAGATAAGAGGGGGATAAAGACATTTCAAATTTGTTATTTAAAATCTCAACCCTAAGTTGTGGTACCTGTTAGAATTGTCTCAAAGAGACGATTCAAATGACTACCCAAAACATAGGGTTTAGTGAACGCTAAATGAAACACAGTCGAAACTGTCATTCGCAGCTAGCTAAGGGACTGACCAAAACTTGCCATATGCAACACTGCACAGTTGGCTGCTTAACATATAATATAATAGAATTCATGTATTGCACTTTGTAAAGTCATTAGTCCCTCTTATCTGTAGCTTTTGCGAAAGGGTAGAAAGTTAAAGATTGCTCTGCCCGCAGTTTAAGATCATTGCCAGGGGTGTGATTGGCTGTGGATTTTGTAGGTATGACATCACTACAGCTGATATCGACAACCTGGAAATATACAAATACAAAATAAATGTTAAGATTTAGATAATTTAAAGACTCAGACCAGAATGCAGATAAAGCCTTAAGATCATTGACAGGGGGATGTCATGGGCTGTGGATTTTGTAGGTAAGACATTACTACTGCAGAAATTGACAACCTGGAAATATATATAGAAAACTATAAATGTAAAGACTCTAATCAGACTGTATATATAGCCTGAGATCATTGCCAGGGTGGTGTCATGGGCTGTGGATTTGGTAGGTAGGACATCACTACTACCGATATAGACAACCTGGAAATATATATAGAAAACTATAAATGTAAAGACTCTAATCAGACTGTATATATAGCCTGAGATCATTGCCAGGGTGGTGTCATGGGCTGTGGATTTGGTAGGTAGGACATCACTACTACCGATATAGACAACCTGGAAATATATATAGAAAACTATAAATGTAAAGACTCTAATCAGACTGTATATATAGCCTGAGATCATTGCCAGGGTGGTGTCATGGGCTGTGGATTTGGTAGGTAGGACATCACTACTACCGATATCGACAACCTGGAAATATATATAGAAAACTATAAATGTAAAGATTCAGATCAGACTGTATATATAGCCTGAGATCAGGAGAAAAATTTGCGCATGTTGAAATTTTTGTCCCAATTTATTTTTGATCCTGATTTAGAACCGATTTGAATCAGGATGTACTACGAGTCACCTGAAGTAACCCGATTTCGTGCCGATTTTGAAAGTTTCGAAATCGGGATCAAATCAGGGCCAGTGGGACCGGGGTGGGGGTGGGGGTGGGGGGTGTTATAGATAAACTTACTACTGCAGTATCCACAGATTACTTTTGCTGTCTTGTGCGACACTGGTACCTTAACCCTTTCCCAAAGAAGGCCTGCATTTGACACCCATGATAGAAACAGATTGTGAAAACATTGAGACGAAAGGAAACAAGATGTGTTTGTGAAACACAAATGCCCCCGAAATGGCCATTTTTCTAAAATGTTAAGTTTTCGTGGAGTAAAGGGTTATTAAGGGTTAAGGATGACCTTGAGGAAGGTAAAATTGCATGGAACAGATAGATATCATTGAAAGGAAGTTGCATACCAAATTTGAGCTTTGTATGTCAAATACTTTTGGAGAAAAGGCAAAGGTTAAGTTTTCGGAGTAAAAGGTTAAGTTTTCGTGGAGAAAAGGGTTATTAAGGGTTAAGGATGACCTTGAGGAAGGTAAAATTGCATGGAACAGATAGATACCATTGAAAGGAAATTGCATACCAAATTTGAGCTTTGTATGTCAAATAATTTTTGGAGAAAAGGCAAAGGTTAAGTTTTCGGAGTAAAAGGTTAAGTTTTCGTGGAGTAAAGGGTTATTAAGGGTTAAGGATGACCTTGAGGAAGGTAAAATTGCATGGAACAGATAGATATCATTGAAAGGAAAGTGCATACCAAATTTGAGCTTTGTATGTCAAATACTTTTGGAGAAAAGGCAAAGGTTAAGTTTTCCGAGTAAAAGGTTAAGTTTTCGTATAGTAAAGGGTTGATAAGGGTTAAGGGATGACCTTGACGAAGGTCAAATTGCATGGAACAGATAGATATCATTAAAAGGAAGCTGCATATCAAATTTGAGCTTTGTATGTCAAATACTTTTGGAGAAAAGGCAAAGGTTAAGTTTTCGGACGGACAGACAGACGGACGGACGGACGGACATACCAACGGTTGACCATATGTTGGGTACTTTGCCTAAAAACTTGTTGGATACCCCATCTTGGGTATAAAAAACAGTTCTCACGAGAGGACACTTACTGGTTATGTGTCCAAAGACACAACTGGGTATTTTAGAAATGTTGGCATCACCAACACACATTGGTAGCAATGGTACTCTGGTCATCTTTTAATGCCAAAATTCATGAATAAACAAGAGGGCCCAGGGTAGCTGACCTGAGAAATGGGGCGAAATTCTGATCAAATAGGGACACACATGTCCCATCTAGAGTCAACAAGGATTTTCTTAGATTTGTCCTGGTGACATTGATTTTTACCCCTATGTGACCCAAATCTGAACTTCACCTGTTTATTGTCAAAATAAACATTGTGACAGTTTCATCAAACTTGGGTCAAATATGTGACCTTTATGGTTCAAACAAGGATTTCCTAAGATCTGACCTGGTGACCTTCTTTCTGACCACACATGACCCATATTCAAACTTGAAAATTCTGTGAGGGGTGTTATGGCTTCTCTGTTGCAATGCATAATCTAAATCATGAAAATAAGTAACTAAAGGAAGCCGTCAATAAGGCTCATAAAATGATACACTCTTACATGTACTTTGAAACAATTTCTAAGAGAACAAAATCAATGCCCAATAAAGGTGAGATTTGTGTGCAATATAGCACAGAAAATATTGAGACAAAAGGAGAAAATGATGATTATTTTTCATATTTTGCCTCAAAATTTTCCCAAGCTTATTTTTATGGGGACATCAAAACTATGACTTGTGAGGGAAAGGGTTAAAAACAACTTTGAAGGCCCTTCCTTAAAGAGTTTGATTTTTATTCAAAAGACTCAACAGACCAGGGATTGTTCAATCTACCTTAATCCTTACCCTAACAAGACCTGGTTTTGATGTCTCTTGTAGAAATAGCTTGAAAAAGCATTGACAAAAATGAAGAAATTGCTGATAAAAACAATTTCTTGTTTCTTTCAATGTTTTCTATGCAACAACATACACATTTCCTACTCTTATATATCATTCATTTCACTCCAAATCATTTCTACTTGGACTGGTTTTAAAAGTTGATGTTTGGAAAAGGGTTAAGCCACCTTGAGGTTTAAACAAAATAAATCTAATATGATATGGCAAAAAGTGTATAAAGACTACCTACCCTGACAGGTTCCAAATATGTCGCTCCTACGATGGATGGTCTAACAAGAGGACCATGATGGTCCTATATCGCTCACCTGAACCAAGATGATATGAGTCATAGATTTGTTCAAATCAATTACTTGTGACTTTAAGACTGAAAACAAACTTATGGTTAACAACATTGTGTCCAAATTATGTCTGGGTTTGTCGCTATATGTGGTTGTTAGAGTAAAAACAGTTGAAAACGGCAAATTTGTCAATTTGAAGGGCTCAGCAAACTCAGCAAATTCTACTCTAATTAAGCTAATTCAAACTGGTGCAAGATCTTATGTTCAGCAACATTGTGTCCAAATTTCTTCTTGATTGGTCAACAATTGTAGATGCTAAAGTGTAAACAAAGTCCGAAACAATCGAAAACATCAATTTTGTCAAATTCAAGGGCATATAACTCATGACTTTCTAGTCTGACAAGACTTAAGTTCAAGCTCATCCAAGAAATTATGGTCACCAATATTGTGTCAAAGTTTCATCTTAATAGGTCAATAATTGTAGATTATAGAGTGTAAACAAAGTCGTAAACATTCAAAAACGGGGATTTTGTCAAATTCAAGGGCGTATAACTCATGACCTTTTGATCTGATCAATCTGAAAATCAAACTCATACATGATCTTATAGTCCCTAAGATTGTGACCAAGTTTTGTCTTGATTGGTCAATAATTGTAGATGCTAGAGTGTAAACAAAGTCAAAAACAGTCGAAAACGGCAATTTTGTCAAATTCAAGGGCGTATAACTCATGACTTATTGATCCGATCAATCTGAAAATCATACTCATACAAGATCTTATGGTTCTTAACATTGTCTCAAAGTTTTGTCTTGATTGGTCAGTATTTGTAGAAGTTAGAGTGTAAACAAAATCGAAAACAGTCGAAAATGGCAATTTTGTCAATTTCAAGGGCACATAACTCAAGACCTTCTGGTCCGATCAGACTGAAAATCAAACTCATCCGAGATCTTATGGTCACCAACATTGTGTCAAAGTTTTGTTTTGATTGATAAATAATTGTAGATACTAGAGTGTTAACAATGTCAAAACTAGCTATTTTTCGCATTCAAGGGCAGATAACTCCGGACTTTCTGGTTCGATCTGACCCATAATCAAACTCATCCGAGATCTTATGGTCATACATGTTTTGACCAGGTTTGGTCAAGATTGGCTTATATTTGTAGATGCTAGAGTGTTAACACGAAATTGTGGACGGACGGACGGACAGACGGACAGACGGACAGACGGACGACGGACAAAAAGTGACCACAATAGCTCACCTTGAGCACTTCGTGCTCAGGTGAGCTAAAAATAGCAATGGGGAGTCCCTGAGATTCCTCGTACAGTAAATACTCGGCTATTGCTTTAGTGAAGGTGTAAGTGTTTGGACGGCTTCCAACCATCTTTGGTGTTAAGGTGTTAAGAGTCTCTGCGTCCATCCATCTGCAAGCAATCAGTCATTAAAACCATTACAAGAAGGCAAAATTCTAAACTGGTCTAAATTCAAAGATGTTACAGACAACATTTACAGTGTGAAGAAATAATGAGATTTCACAACTTTTGCTGAAAAAAAAAACATTATGGAAAATCAAGAAATAGCTTGTCACAAGTTAATATCATTTTCCATGATGCTTTCCAAAGCCTTAATCTTGTGAGGAGTTAAAAGGCATCATTTTGTAGGAATTTTTAACCTTTTCTTGGTAGGAAATATTGCAGGAAATGAAGAAATTGCAATTTTCTCATTTACAACTATGTTTTCCAGTCTTTTAATTTGTGAGGCCTCAAAATACATCACTACATGGGAACAGCTTTAACATTTATGTGCATCAAAACTAGGGCTGAAATGAGTACCCGGGTACCCAGGGGTAGGGTTGATCGTTAAAAATTGCCAGTACCTGGGTACACATTTATTACCTGTCATCAATTGATCAATTTTGGCTTTAATCTTGTATGGGTAATTTAACATATCTACACAGTCAAAGACTTATTAACGATGAAAATAGTGTATAACATGTTGTCAATGATTAGATAGGGCGATTTCATTTTGAAATCCGCCAAAGGGAGCATGCAGGCAAATTGACTCCGCCAAGTCCACTTGCTCTTATACTATAATTAGATTGAGCCATCTAAATAAACCCTTTCCCAAACAAGACCTGGTTTTGACGTCTCTAATAGAAAAGGCTTTGGAAAACATTGAAACAAAAGAAACTGCTGATAACCAGTAGTTTCTCCTTTTGTCTCAATATTTTCTGTGCCAAATTCTACACAAATCCAATCTTTAATAACACCCATTTTGTCATTTGTTGCAGTTTTTGAAGAGGACCACCCTAAAACTTCGTCGTTTGGGAAAGGGTTAATAAATTATCCATTTGTGCAGGTACCCGAATAGAAATTTTGTACCTGTTTCAGCCCTTGTCAAAAGGCCTCATTATTTGGGAAAGTATTAACTCTTTCCCAAACAACAAAATTTTAGGGTAGTCCAAATTGAAAGACCCTGCAGACGACAATTTCAAGTGAATGGAATTTTTCAGTTATAGGTCTTTTTAGATGAAAAACATTGTGGAAAATGAAGAAATTGCTTGTGACAAGCAATTTCTTCATTTTCCACGATGTTTTCCATGGCCATTATTTTTGAGAGAGTCAAAAGGCGTCATTGTGAGGTAATGGGTTAACTTACTCAACAGCACTAAGTAACTGTTTTGGTTGCATGGGTGGCTGATAAAATTCTTCTTTGATAGTTTTTTGATCACAGTTAGAGTAAGCCGTGGATATATGTACAAACACGACCAGATTATGCATCTTCTTGCTCAGTGCTATCATGCTCTTTACACCAAATACATTCATTTCCATGGATAACCTGCAAAAAACACAATTTTAAAATTTAGCCTTACCCAATGGCAAAATTTCAGTTTTCAAGGTGGTTCATTTTCAAAACTGCTGCAAACGAAAAATTGAATTTTGATATAGATTTGATTTGAGTACAATTTAGCCAAGAAAATATTGAAGCAAAAGGAGAAAATGCTGAATATCAGCATTATCTACTTTTGCTTCGATGTTTTCCCAATTCTTCTTTGATAGATTTTTGATCACAGTTTGAGTAAGCCGTGGATATATGTACAAACACAGCTAGGTTATGCATTTTCTTGCTCAGCGCTATCATGCTCTTTACACCAAATACATCAATTTCCATGGATAACCTGCAAAAAATCAATTTTCAAATCTAACCCTTAACCAATGGCAAAATTTTAACTTTTAAGGTGGTTCATTTTCAAAACTGCTGCAAACGAAAAATTGAATTTTGAAATATATTTGATTTGAGTACAATTTAGCCTAAAAAATATTGAAGCAAAAGGAGAAAATGCTGAATATCAAAATTTTCTTCTTTTGCTTCAATGTTTTCCATTACCCAATGGCAAAATTTTATCTTTTAAGGTGATTCATTTTCAAAAGCTGCAGCAAATGAAAAATTGAATTAATTAGACATAAGAACAATAAAGTACATAAAATATTGAAGCAAAGGAGAAAGTTGAATATCAGCATTTTCTTCTTTTAACCCATTACCACACAATGACTCTTTTTGACACCCCAAGAGAAAATGGCTTTGGAAAGCATTGTGGAAAATGAAGAAATTGCTTGTGACAAGCAATTTCTGCATTTCCCACAATGCTTTCTACCCTAAAATACCAAGAAATGTTAAATTTCATTCTCTTAAAATTGTCGTCTGCAACATTTTTGAATTTGGACCAGTCTAATAAGTTGTTGTTTGGTAATGGGTTAAACTAAGCACAATACTAGCAGGTCTTGTTTTGGAAAGGGTTTATCCAGATCCGCGTTCTTTAGAGTGAGATTTCTTGAGATATCTTAAGATTTCTTAAGATGTTTTGGGATAAGGCGCTCTTTTGAGCAAGATTTTTAAGACGATCACTGCGAGCCGCCATTGCTCTATGCTTATTTCGGAGCCCCTCGGTAAATTCCATAGAATCTATATGGGAGAGAATTGACCGAGTTGTTCCAAATGCTCCATGATACACTAGAAATCTATCACTGAAGGTGATAAAAATACCCCCGCCACCACATTTGTTCGGACAAGTGTTTTTGTTGAATCAGGAGCCATACTCAGAAATTGTCAATCCGATTTTCTTGAAATTTGATCCAATCAGGGGTCATAACTCAGAAAGTATCGGTCTGATTTCCGTGAATTTTGCATCTTGCATATATACAGGTCCTAATGCATACTTGTGCTAAGTATGAAGCAAATCATTCAGTAACTGTAGGAGGAATTGTCCGGACAAGCATTTTTGTCAAATCAGGGGCCATAACTCAGAAATTGTCGGTCTGATTTTCAAGAAATGTGCGTCTTGCACATCTACTGAAGTTAATTCACACCTGTGCCAAGAATGAAGCAAATCGGACAGTAACTAAAGGATTTGTCCGGACAAGCAATTTTTGGTAAAATCAAGGACCATAATTGAGAAAGTAATGGTCAGATTTTCATGAAATTTGCGTCATGCACATCTACAGGTTCTAATGCACACCTGTGCCAAGTAGGAAGCAAATCAGACAGAAACTGTAGAAGTTGGCCAGACAAGCATTTTTGGGTCAAATCAGGAGCCATAACTCAAAAAGTATCGGTCCGATTTCCATGAAATTTGCGTCTTGCACATCTACAAGTCACAATGAACACTTGTGCCAAGTATGAACTAAATTGGACAGTAACTGTAGGAGGAGTTGGCCGGACAAGCATTTTTGGGTCAAATCAAGGGCCATAACTCAGGAAGTAACGGTCGGATTTTCATGAAATTTGCGTCTTGCACATCTGCACATCCTAATGCACACTTGTGCCAAGTATGAAGCAAATCGGACGGTAACTATAGGAGGAGTTGGCCGGACAAGCATTTTTGGGTCTAATCAGGGGCCATAACTCAAAAAGTATCGGTCCGATTTCCATGAAATTTGCGTCTTGCACATCTACAGGTCACAATGAACACTTGTGCCAAGTATGAACTAAATCGGACAGTAACTGTAGGAGGAGTTGGCCGGACAAGCATTTTTGGGTCAAATCAAGGGCCATAACTAAAAAAGTATCGTCCGATTTCCATGAAATTTGCGTCTTGCACATCTACAGGTCACAATGAACACTTGTGCCAAGTATGAACTAAATCGGACAGTAACTGTAGGAGGAGTTGGCCGGACAAGCATTTTTGGGTCAAATCAAGGGCCATAACTCAGAAACTTCCTGAAAGTAACGGTCGGATTTTCATGAAATTTGCGTCTTGCACATCTGCACATCCTAATGCACACCTGTGCCAAGTATGAAGCAAATCGGACGGTAACTGTAGGAGGAGTTGGCCGGACAAGCATTTTTGGGTCTAATCAGGGGCCATAACTCAAAAAGTATCGGTCCGATTTCCATGAAATTTGCGTCTTGCACATCTACAGGTCACAATAAACACTTGTGCCAAGTATGAACAAAATCGGACAGTAACTGTAGGAGGAGTTGGCCGGACAAGCATTTTTGGGTCAAATCAGGGGCCATAACTCAGAAAGTAACGATCGCATTTTCGTAAAATTTGCGTCTTGCACATCTGCACGTCCTAATGCACACCTGTGCCAAGTATGAAGCAAATCGGACGGTAACTGTAGGAGGAGTTGGCCGGACAAGCATTTTTGGGTCAAATCAGGGGCCATAACTCAAAAAGTATCGGTCGGATTTCCGTGAATTTTACGTCTTGCACATCTACAGGTCACAATGAACATTTGTGCCAAGTATAAACTAAATCGGTCCACAAGTGTAGGAGGAGTTGTCCGGACAAAGTTTTGGAGACAGACCAACCAACCATCCAACCTTCCAACCATCCAACCATCCAACCAACCACTGGACCGACAGGCTGATTCCAGTATACCCCTCCAAACTTCGTTTGCGGGGGTATAATAAACCGCAGAGTTCTGAATGCTCCATACTTCATACAAATGACGTCATGATGACGTCATTTGTATGAAGTATGGAACATTCGAAACACCTCGCTTATAATCTCGGTCTCAAAGACGCTGTATCAAAAACATCTTAAGAAATATTATAAATCTCGCTCTAATGAATGCGCCTCAGTTAAATTTGTTTGGTCACACAAGCATGTGCAAAGATTGAAAGCAAAAGCTAAAGCAGAAACAAAGTTATCACAGATATACAACAGTTGCACATAAAAACTTGATGAAGAATTTCTAAGTCCAAAAAGGATAAGAATTTCACTATATCAATTGTAATAGTAGGGAATCTTTGCATAGAGGCTGATGTTTTGGTCACAGAAGCATGTGCAAAGTTTTAGAGCAGTAGCATTGATAGAAACAAAGATATGGCAGCTGGAGTGCGAAAATCCATTTCCCTTGTGTTTCTTGAAATATTTTCAAGTAATTTCAATATTCAAGTAAAATACACTACTGAATAGTTTTCCCCTTTAATAGCTTATTCAACACATTTCCCCCCAATCAAGGGTCCAGGGCCCCTTTCCTTAATCCAAAGAACCCCTGCTTTGTGGCAATGGGTTAACAAACAAATTGATCTACATTTCACTTACGGTACTTCATTTCTTCATCAAACTTGATGGTTGCAGCTGAGTGGATAACAACAGACACCTCCCTCACTAAAGTGTCCTCATCTGATTGGCTGATTCCAAGTCCCACCTTCAAAATGTCCCCGCCCACTGCCACACATTTGGATTTGAAGTCTGGATTTTGAGCCCTCAATTTGTCAAAAAGCTGAAAAATATTATCATTGATTTTTTAAAATAGAAAATGAAACCTTTCTCCTAATGTTTGGATCTTATCCCATTACCAAACAGTGATGTCTTTTGATGCCAAACGGGATAAAGGCTTTGGAAAACATCAAGCAATTTCTTCATTTTCCACAATGTTTTCTACATAGAAAGACAAAAAATAAAAAAAAATCTTTGCTTTCTCTTGAAGTTGTTGTCTGCATCAAAATTCATCTTTGAATTTAAAACAGCCCGAAATGTTGCCAACTGGTTATGGGTTATAAAAATGCATAGCAGTTGTCTGACCTCTTGACTCTACAGGAAAAACAAGGTGTGTTTGTGAAAAACTACAATACAACTACAATACAATGGTAAAACAATATGGCCCGAATCTTTCAATATGGGGGCATAAAAATGTTTGAAGAAGCATGTCTTCTTAACCCTTTCCCAAACAGCAAAATTTTTGCGTGGTCCAATTTGAAAGATAATGCACACAACAAAATGGATAAAATAAAAGATAGGATTTCTGTACAATATAGCACAGAAAATATTGAGACAAAAGGAGAAACTACTAATTATCAGCAGTTTCTTCTTTTGTCTCAATGTTTTCCCAAACCATTTATTTCTATTAGGGATGTCAAATCCAGGTCTTGTTTGGGAAAGGGTTAAAATTGAATAAAGCGTCTTTGGTACATCATTTACAGAGCTACAGATAAGAGGGGTGATGGCTGTTCAAAATGTAATACTTCACTATATGATTATCAAACCCAATGTAATTGTTGTGTTTACACATTGGAATCGTCTCATGGAGACCATTCCATTTTGAAAACCAAATAACCTTTGGTTGGAAACCAAATACATGTAATGTTTTCTGTGCTATATTATTCACAATTTTTACTTTTCGAAACATCCATTTTGTTGTATCACGGTGGATAATCATGTGATACAATATTTTCAGAAAATCTTCAATCATTTTGTAAATACTGGACCGATTTGAATTCGGTTAGAAGCAGAGAATGTGGACAGACGTCACACACTAGATGGACGTGTTGGATTTTTGAAAAATCAACTGATAAAAAAGTTATTGAAGATAAACCAAAATTTTAGTTTATCTTCAATAACTTTTTTATCAGTTGATTTTTTAAAAATCCAACACATCCAGCCTTTTCCTGGCATTTGCCAACCTTCTCTCCTTCAAACCGAATTCACCAAAGGATCATTCATGTGAAGTTTCAAGAATATTGGCCCACTGATTAGGCAGAAATTTTTTTTTATGAAGATTTGGCTATTTTCGCCTTTTCTCATGCCGTGGCAGCCAGAGTCTTTGATGGAATTAAATTCTTTTAACAACTTTGAAAGCCCTTCACCCAAGGATCATTCCTGCCAAGTTTCAAAAAGATTGTCCTACTTATTAGGCAGAAGAAAATTTTTAGAAGATTTTACTATTTTCCCCTTTTCTCATGCCTTAAAACGCCGCGTACAAGTACGAGTGCATGAAAACGCAAACATTTGTTGACCCGAACTTATCCTGGTTAACAGTATGTAGAGTGACAGAGCTCTTGCAGATTCGTACAGTTTTGAAGGGTTTTAAATTATATAACTCTTAAACTTGGAAATATGCTTTTCATATTTTGCAGACAAAATAATACACCTTTCTTGATTCTTTTGCTGACCTACTTTCGATTTCAGCACTTACTATTTGTCAGGGAACCATCGTTATTCAACCATCATAAAAGTCATAAAATTTTACTTGGTACAATTTGCAGATTCGTACACCACATTTTTGTAAAAATTACACTGAGCAATGATGAAAAATCCCTATCTATCTAAAAAGTAACCAATTTTATCACGGCATGCAAAATTTCAGCATGATTTGTGGAAAAGTAACCTACTTTCAAGGTTTTGAAGACGACAGGTATGGACTGAACAGAATAGATCAGAATGGAACAGTTGGCTATTTTTAAATATCAAAATAATGATATAAAATTACATTTTAACAAAAAAAAATATATTTATATTGCGTTTATATAAGATTTGCATATTGGGTATGAAAATACCTTGGGATGAACGAACTAGTGTCCCAGCTAAAGGGGAATTACTCTTTCGTCGCCGGAATGACAGCGGTCAGAAGATCGCTTCAAATGTAGACATTGGAGCAAATGACATCGATGTAAGCAGTTATAATATAAAATAGGATAATTTTCTCACATTATACTGCCCTGACTAGGTTTTATAAAGACTCGGCGAGCTTATTTTGAATAAACGTAATTGCAACTCAGTGAAAATTCAGCTTTGTAAGTACGACAAAAAACGTCTGTATCGCGCTCGAGGTGTCAAATATACAATTTTTGGCACCAAAATTGATCGAAGGACAAACAAAAGTATTTAATTGAGCAACCATTCAGCTCTGCTTAGGATATTCAATGCACCAGAGGCCAGAAACCGTCGAGTGTACGAATCTGCAAACTGTACGAATCTGCAAGCTGTCACTCTAGTCCTTGTCCTAAAGACCTTAAATACCAAATGTGAATCCAATCCCACAGCCGGTTCATGACAAGAAGATTTTTTAAGATGTACCCAATTTAGCCCCTTTTTGGCCCCTTATGGGGTGTAGTGGTACTATATACATGTATTTTTAATGTTTTACATGTATGTAGTCTCGCCTGATACTGCGTACATACCTTAAAACATGTGAACTCTGATTGACGTTTATAACTTCTTAATTACGATTAAATATAGAAAAACGCAGAAGCCTTGGCGTATATAAATGGAAGTTAAAATTGTATCGTGGTTGTTGTTAGGAGATGGGTTGTTGTTAAGAGAGTTACTGGGAATGCTTATCTCCCGTATATTAAAACTATAATCTCTTACACTTGTTGTTGTTGTTCATGACGTCCAACTGGTTCCACGACATACGTCTATTTGGTGCCGAGACCAGCGAGCCTGAGAAGATGGGTTCCGAGGTAAGTGAACTTTACTAAACTCATATTTCTTTCTCTAATTACCGTGTCTTTGGGTTGTATTGGTACAAAAATAATAGAAAGATAGGAAATTTAGATATGTTGCCTCGATTTATTTCGTGTTTGTTTAAATTCCACGCATACTAAATTTCAAACAATTTATAAATTATGGACAGATTTTAGACTATAAAATACACAAACTGAATTTCGAAAAACTTTATAATTACAGACATGAACAGTTTTAGACCAGGAAATAACGATTTTGACAAAATGACAGGCAAATTTCCCCTACGGCTTTCACAAAATCAATTTAACTCTTCGCGAAATGAAATAAGTCATGGAGGTAGGGTAGGTCTATCTGTTAGGGACAAATCGACCATGAGATGTTATCTCTGTAAAAATTTAGAAAATTTCAAATATGAATGTAAGAAACAAACAAACTACCCATTCCTTAACGATCTCTCAAAAAACGCGTAACTTCCGGTAGTGGACGGGTTGACCTACTGGACAATTTAACTTTTGGACACGAATCATGCTTACATCTAGAAGACAACTCAAAACCATCTTCTTTTCTGATAGAATTACAAAATATTTCAGTAAGAACGATAATTGAGAAGGGTTCTATTGTCAGTTTGATTAATAAACGGATTTACAAAAACCTTAACCCAAAACCAAAATTAACACATTGTGATTTTGTACTAAGAGGTGCATCAGGAAAACATATTCACATTTCAGGTCGTGCAGACATTCCTGTTAAGATCAAACATATTTTGCTAACTCATACCTTTTACATAGTAGACAATCTAGATAGAAATTGTGTATTAGGTAGAGATTTCTTGTCAAAAAATGCATGTCAGATAAATTACCAATCACAGACACTAAGAATTAAAGATTGCTTGATAAATTTACAAGATGACGCCGAAATTGCTTCGTTAATCCGTTTATCAAGGGACGTCATTCTAAAACCCCGTACAGAATACATTTCACCAGCCAAATTAAAACAAAACCCCTCTCTGCAAGTAAACAAACATTATGAAATTTCGGAAGTCCGGAAAGGGTTTATTAGCACCCAAAGGCATATTCGCATATCTTCTGCTCTAATTCATCTAGGCAAAAGTAGAAACATTCCTATTGCACTTACAAATTTCTCGAATAACACAGTCAAACTAAAAAGAGGTTGTATTTTAGGGCAGCTGAAAGAATTAAGAAATTACTGTATTGACAATGTTACATCTGTGTCTTTTGGGACGCATGGGCGCGTAGCTACATGTAATGACAATACGGTTGATTTCCTTAATTCCAGAACTGCTTGTAAACATGACAATAACCTGCCGTCAGTCCTATTGATTTCTACAAAAGATCACTCTAGGAAATCAGTTCTTGATCTACGTCGTTTTAATGCTAAGAAAGAGAAAAGAACGACAAAATTTTGTCCAAAATGTTTGCTGTACTATAAGGGTCCGTATGTTAAAAGGGTAAATACCTTACATTCACCAATATACAAACAATTACGCAAAAAAATAAACTGTAATTTGATTGACAGTTTGACAATTTTTTCTCCCAATACGTCGGACACCGATGTTAGATATAGGTCATATGGTAAAAATTGTGGTGTTTCTACACTTACAAATTTGCGTAAAAGGCCCGAGGTCATTCAATTTAAGCAACCTCGACCTAGAGCATCAGTTCATGTTGATGATGAATTACAATTGTGTAATGAAGAATTGAGATATCAGAAACAATTGATATGGTCATTTCTGAAGGCAGTGTTAGCCATAATCCTATTGAAAGGTGTTTATTTCTTATTTACTGGTAGTAGGCTAAGTGTTTATTAAAAGCATGTTGAAATGCTATGAATGTTTAATTCAACATCACTGGTTATGTAAGATCCGTGTCCAAATGTTACAATTAATGACCCATGTATTATGTGTAATAAGTGGTCTTAACATTCTGATATAAGAATGAATGTTTGGGATGTGTTAATCATCCTTAATGAAAAGTGCATGTGCATTTCTAGTTAAGCTAGGAGTTTACTAGCTATGTTTTTGTAATGCGTCAAAAGTTAATGACCGTCAAAGTTAGGATGGTTTAATGAACCGAAAGTTAATGACTTAAAGTGACAAGTATGTATGACAAATTCTCGAACGTTCGAGATGCCTTCAGGGCATTGTTACATTGACTTGACATCACATGTTATTTATGTCGTTTGTGTATTAAGGGACTTTTTTATTCTGTACATAATTTGTAACAAATGTATAATAAATGTTGTATTGAATTTTTGTACCAAAATCTATAGACGTGGGAAAGGGGTTAAAATGTGATATAGGTAAAGTTTCACAAGCTTAGGAGCTCAGCTGCAGAACGAAACTGTACCAAGGATTCAACCAATCACCTCAGCTGCAGAAAGGACTCACGTTGTCACAAAACGGTCTACACACATGGCGACTGTACTAATCATGTAGCTGCCACAAGGCCTGTCTTATATAGTCACATTACTTACTGTTCCTGGGTCCTCACAGATAAAGCTAACTCGAGTCACTATGAATACTATATGAACATTTCGACTACATCAAATATCAACATTTCGATTTCAATCAGGGACAAATGATTAGAGACTTTTGATCGAGTTC
This sequence comes from Fragum sueziense, assembly GCA_963680895.1. Taxonomy (NCBI): domain Eukaryota; kingdom Metazoa; phylum Mollusca; class Bivalvia; order Cardiida; family Cardiidae; genus Fragum; species Fragum sueziense. Next base: position 34,999 of record CAVMGG010000037.1, read on the forward strand.
TACATAATTCCATTCCGATTAAAGAGAGACATTCCTGTCAATCCCAGAGAAACGTCGTTCTTCGTTCCTATCAGCAAAAGTATGTGTCAAATGGACTATGTGTGCCAGAGAAAACTCCGTCCTTCGTTCCATCAGCAAAAGTATGTGTTAAATGGACTATCTACACCAGAGAAAACTCCGTTCTTCGTTCCCATTAGCTGTGTGTAACCAGAACATTACCAGACAACCAGAGTGAACATTCTTCAAAACGCCGAATGACGCCATATACCGTTTCTTTACTTATTTCATTGTATAAATGCATGTTGTACTTCATTTCATGATCCCTTTCCTCACTATATTTGTAAATCATGGTCGTATGTATCTAAATGCTATAGTTTGGTTAAACAAATCAGCTCAGCAAGCAATAGGTTAAAAATAAAGCAACAATTTTGAATCAAAATTGAAGCTATATTCCGCCTGTTAAACTAAGATTATAAGATCTCTTCTTGCAAAACAGAAAGTTCATTTATTAGGAAAGGTTAAAAGTTAGAAAATTAATTACTGCCGAAATTACTAGATTTAAATGCATAAATTAATGTCCATTAATTAGGTTATCGAGATGTAGTGTAACTAGATGTACGTTTAAATCTAATGTAGTCTCGCCTTATTCTACGTATATACTTTCTAAATATATGAACTCTGTTCTATCCGCCTAAAAACGAATGATTGACGTTCATCATTCGTTTTTATGATCACATTTGCATGAAACGTGGAAAGGCGTAGCATATATATATGGAAGTTAGATGATTGCATGGGAGATGGGTTGTTGTTAGAGTTCGATTCTGGTGTTATGCTGTCGGTCATCTAGATTAAAAGTTATCATCTCAAACATTGTGTTGTTCCTTGGTTCCACCACATAGGCTTATTTTGGTGAAAAAAAAGAAAAAAATATATATGCAATGATGATGTAGTGGTACTATATACATGTATTTTTAATGTTTTACATGTATGTAGTCTCGCCTGATACTGCGTACATACCTTAAAACATGTGAACTCTGATTGACGTTTATAACTTCTTAATTACGATTAAATATAGAAAAACGCAGAAGCCTTGGCGTATATAAATGGAAGTTAAAATTGTATCGTGGTTGTTGTTAGGAGATGGGTTGTTGTTAAGAGAGTTACTGGGAATGCTTATCTCCCGTATATTAAAACTATAATCTCTTACACTTGTTGTTGTTGTTCATGACGTCCAACTGGTTCCACGACAGGGGCCCCCAAGGGAGATAACTATGATTTGTACAAATCTGAAGCGCCTTGCCCTGGGGATGCTTCCTGCCAAGTTTGGTTGATATCCGTTTAACCCTTTCCCAAACAAGACCTGGTTTTGACGTCCCCAACAGAAAAGGCTTGGGAAAACATTGAGACAAAAGAAGAAAATGCTGATAATCAGCATTTTCTCCTTTTGTCTCGATATTTTCTATGCGATATTGTACACAAATCCAATGTTTATTACCATCCGTTTTGTCTTCTGTAGCAGCTTTTGAATGGATCCCGCGTCCATGATTTTACACTGGACCTTCTGCCTAAAAAAACGCGTTTATACGCCGACAAGATATCGATCTACATACACATTTCTTCTATTATTCAGATACGTTCGTAAAAATGCAAAATGAATTACAAAATCATAATAAATTTGATATTTTTGCTTACCGCTCTCTTGCCCCGAGAGAGAGCCGCCATTTTGTTTCCAACAATGCATTGCGTCAACGACAACCCGTATTCCGGGTCATTGGGTAGATCTATAAATAACATTGTGGGCAGTCTAAAAAAATACGATTTACTCGCACAGAGGCTGTGCTATGAGCGTGTTCTAAAAATAGATCGCACTTTGTGGGTCAATATTTTATATATAATTATGGGTCACGAAAAAATTTTTTTCCATAAAAATTCGAATCATACTATTTGCAATAAAATTCAGATTCCAGATTGCCGGCGTTTTATGGGTCAAAATATTGATGACCCACAAACCACCAAGAGTACCCACAACGTGAGTCAGATTTTGACGAAATGACCCACAATACGCCTGTTAGATAACTATATATATATATATATATATATATATATATATATATATATATATATATATATATATATTTCTTTTTTCCCTGTATTTATATCCGTATTGTGATTCGTTACAATACTTTAAGGATATATATATATATACACTTCTAACCTTGATAAAGGACGAAAGTTCGAAAGCGGTCGCTCGGTTATTTTTATTCAAAAAGAGCTTTATATAAAGTTATCTTTTTGTATAAACAACCTTTTTAATACTGTTTAAAACATATTTTTCCCATATATATATATATATATATATATATATCCTTAAAGTATTGTAACGAATCACAATACGGATATAAATACAGGGAAAAAGAAATAGTCGAAGGATTCTGCCAATTTACATATTTGTTTAATTATCTAACTCAACCGGTTTCACATGTTAAACATGATTTTCAAGAGTGTTAACGTTAAATGACGTTGTTAGCGTTACGACGTTATATTGACGTCGTGTAAGGGAGGTAATTAAATTGACGTTATTTCGTAATAACAAAGTTACGTTTCTTTTTTAATGTTATTGTCTATTTAATTTAGGTTCAAATACATTAATTAATTGGTTTTCTTTAATTTTTCTGATCTGTGTGTTTTCTGTTACCATCTTATACAGAGGGAATATACGGAAGTTGGGTATCTTGTTTTCTGCGCATCTGTAGATATGCTCACTTACGTGCAGAACTCTTAGCCTGGCGTCCCGAATTTGTTGCTTATGTACTGTCACTCGATTCCGTAGTTTGTCCCCAGTTTCTCCAATGTATTCTTCATTACAGCCGCTGCATCTTATAACGTAAATTACGTTCCGTACGTCACACGAGGCTGGATATTTAATTTTGAAGGATTTGCCATTTTTGAATAGGAATGTTGGTCCTGTTATCAGATGAAGACAAAGTCCACAATTTGGCCTTTCACATTTTGTTACCTCGGGTGTTCTTTCGGTCTCCGAAAATCGGGCTTTTGTTAGGAGTTTTTTAAGGTTAGCGGGTTGTCTTTTGCTTTTTATTACCTTACGACCTTCTATTATTTTTCGCATGGTAGCGTCGTTGGTCAATATAGGCATGTTTGTTTTTATGATATTGAAGAATTCTACGTTTTTTGGATTATGCGTTGATACGTATGGTAGTGTTGGTTCCACTTCTTTGCTTTTGTACTTCAATAATTCTTGTCTGTCTAGTTTTAAAGCTTTGTCGATACCGTTTTGAACTATTTTGGGTGGGTATTTCTGTTGTTTAAGGAACTGCTTCAGTTCCTCGGATCTCATAAGAAGGCGGGTTCTGTTTGATATAATCGTACAAAGACGTCTAGCCAGGCAAAATGGTATGTTTTCCTTAGTGTGTTTAGGATGACAGGAGTTGAATAAAAGATATTGTTTGCTATCTGTTGGCTTGTAAAATATATCTGTTTGTATTTCTTCATTCGTTTTTATGACTAGAACATCAAGAAAAGGTAATTCTGTGGTACTCGCGGACATAGTGAATTTCAGATCCTTGTGTAGTTTACTTAGTGAATCTTCGAGAATTTTTAGATCCGTCATTGTTTTTGTCCATAGAATAAAGATATCATCTAAGAATCGTTTCCATCTGTTTTCAAAGTATGTTCTGAAGTCTGCATTAAATTGGATTTCTATTGTTTCGTACAGTTTTTCTTCTAAGTAGCCAAGAACCAAAGTTGCATAAATAGGTGCAAACTTCGTGCCCATAGCGGTGCCTTTTAGTTGCCTATAGTAAATGCCGTTGAAAAAGAATGTATTGTTTTCTAAAATTAGTTTGATTGCGTCTAGTACAAAGTTTTTACTGTATCTTGGTGGTATATTTTCCTTGTGTTTGTCTATCCAGAATTCGACGGCAGTTAGTCCTAAATCATGTGGAATATTTGAATAGAGAGATTCAACATCGAACGAGACCAGTATGGTATCTTTAGGGACGTTTGCTGGTAGCGAGTTTAAAAAATCTGTACTATCACGTAAATAACTTTTAACGTGTTTTGTAAACGGTCGCAGCAAAATGTCGACTAGGTTACTAAGTCGGTGGGTTTGGCATTTGGGACCGGCTACAATTGGTCTCAGGCTAAGGTCATCAATATTCTGTATCTCAATATAACCGGAGTTATTCCTTTGGCACGCTGTTGTTATTTTCTGACTTTTGTGAACCTTTGGTAGGCCATAAAAGTTTCTCTCTTTGACCTCAAAGTTTTGAAGATAATCCTGTTCTTTATCATTACCACAGTTTTCATGTTTAGTCAAGAATTTGTTGTATTTTATTCTGTCTACTTTAGTTGGATTTTCGGCAATTGTTTCGTAATATTCTGGGTTCTTTAAATGTAAGTCTGCCATATATTTATAGTGTGAAGCGTCCATTATTACAACTGCTCCTCCTTTGTCTGCTTCTTTCCATATATTTATAGTGTGAAGCGTATATAACCCTGAATGCTACATTAAGTGGACCACATGTAATTTTCTGTATTAAGGGGACAATTTGTATATATTTTATTATCGATACTTTTTTCAACTTTTTTGCATTTTTAGTATTTGTAGACATAAATTAAAAATCCATATCGATTTGATCTTAAAAAGTGTAAAGATAAAGGATATACAAATTTTTTGGTCTCCTTAATAATTACTATATACAAACCATGTATTAGGGAGACCGGCTATATATAGATATACATCTGAAATATGCTTTAGGGGGACCGGTCATATATGTACCGATATTCATCTGAAAGATGTATTAGGGGGACCGGCTATACAGATATACATCTGAAATGTGCATTAGGTGGACTGGCATATAACTGTGTACAGACATACATTTGAAATGTATTATGAAGGTTATTTCCACCAATCATTTTTTATCTTTTCCATTGATAAGAACTGCCATTGATGTTGCTTTTCCAATGCGCAAATGTTGGATTGAATGGAGTTTTACATCCCACTCAACAGCTAAGGTCTTATGGAGACGGGAATCAAACCAGCAGCCCCTGTGTTTCAAGTCCAGCGCATTACCACTGCACCACCTCCGCCCCTCCAATGCGCAAATTTATAGGCCTATGTATTTCCCATATATATTGAAGGTAACCCGTTCACAAACAACATAATTCAAGGGTCATAAAAACTGAAATACGATTCAGACAAATGAATGTTGATAGAGGATTTCTTTGCAATATAGCATAGAAAATATTAAACAAACGGGAGAAAATGATGGTTACAAGCATTTACTCCTTTTACCTCAATATTTTCCCAAACCATTTCCTTCATGGAGGGGTCAATACCAGGTCATGTTTGGGAACGGGTTTGGCATTTTTGTCAGAACCAATTTCCAAGTTATAAAACTTGTCCATCTAACGACCTCTAAGACATGGATCAAGATCCAACCAAAGACGAACCTCGCATAAAAATCTAAATTGAGTTTCGAAAAGGTATAACTTTGGTTGGAAAATATGACCTCCTTCTGATAACATTCATTTATTTCGCAGTATTGCCAGAATTAATTTTTCAAAAAAGTCGAAACCGGGTATTTTTTGGTATAGAGCTTGTGTGAAGCCTAGTTTTCGAGTATTCTGTATGAAATTCTATCTGTGTATGCAAAGTGTTTTGAAAATAATGGCAAATACATAACAGTAGCTAGAGGCACTGTGTTACATTTATTTTCATTATTTTGGAGAAGAATACAAGAGATGTTAGTGAACAAGGCACTCTACTAATGAGTGTTCAAACTGAAAAAGCAGCAGATGGAAGTATGGAGGCTCTATCATAAATACCGGTAGTACAAATATTTAGGTTAAACTGCTACCAACTCCGACGACACTAGTTGTGGCATTAGCTCCCCGAATCCTGGCACAATGGAACACGTTTTAACTATGACATGCACACCTGGGTGACGAGATCAGCTTTTCTTTTCTTTAGTTTGTTGAAAACAAAACACACACAACACAACATTTAGCATGTCCAAGTTTTTATTATATTCATTTTAATATAAAAATGTTAACAATTTAACATTTATAACATGATAAAGTTTGTTCACATCTTAAAGATACTCATATATTTTAGTTAAACCAGAATAAAATGGGGTCATGCTGTAACGCGGTTCACGCCATACATTTTGGTTTACCCATCACCACATGTAGATACTTTTAAACGTAAAGGCTTTGGAAAAAGGTTTTGGAAATGAAGAAATTGCTTGCGGCACGCAATTTGTTCATTTCACACAATGGTTCTACCCAGAAAGTGCAAATGAATAAAATGTCATGCTTTTGATCTTTTTGTCTGCGACAAAATTGGTTTTGGACCAGTCTAATAAATGTTTGGTAATGGGATTAAAGAAAGAATTCATAATCCTTAAGTATCAGAAACGTAAAAATCAAGCAGGTCAAAAATGTACTAAATTAAGTTAAAGGCTTAACACATTTCTAAATTGATAAAGATAGTGTTTTCGAGTCTGAAAGGAGTTGTAGACGACAAAATAAATGATAAAAAATAAATGATACAAAATATGTATGTTGTAGAACAAAACATATTGTATAGAAGAAAAAATGCTGATCATCAACAAGTTCTTCTTTTCTCTCGATGTTATCCAAAATTATTGCTACAACGGACATAAACCAGCTTTTGTTTGGAGAAGTGTCTAATAAAATTTAAATATTATATGTATTTTTGCTGGATAGAAACGATCTACGCGAATAGGATACCCAAGTAATTGTATGATATTTCTTGTGTGTTTTTGGCCTGATTACAATTTCCAATAACCAGTATTGTGTCTCTTTAACATTTTCCAAAAGAAGACGATCCTAGTAGGAAAGGATAGAAAACAAGAGGGCCAAGATGGCCCTGTATCGCTCCACTGGCTTTTAGACATTTAGACTACGAAATTCTTCAAGGAATACAATAGAGGTCTATCCAAAGAAGATTCATGCTATGCCAGATTGAAATCCAATGAATGATTAAGGAGCAGAAATGTTTTTAAAATTTTCTTAAAATTACACTATGTTTCATATGCGAAAAATAAGCCTAGCCCAAAGCGGCCAAGCTTTTCATCCCATCATGAAGGAATTTGGAAAAGACTCATGCAAGGAAGATTCCTGTGAAGTTTGGTTGAAATTGGTCCTGCAGTTTTGGAGAAGAAGATTGTTTAACATTTTTTCGAAAATTCAATTTAATTAAATTTATTAAAATTTAAGTTCTACACAGATTTGTTTTTTGACGAATTTAGAGGAGATTCATGCAAGGAAGATTTGTGTGATGTTTGGTTAAAATTGGTCAAGTAGTTTTGGAAAAGAAGATTTTTCGAAAATTTAATTTAATTTAATTAATCAAAATTAAAATTCTACAAAGAATTTATTTTTTTAAAGGAATTAAGAAGAGATTCATGCAAGGATCATTTCTGTAAAGTTTGGTTGAAATTGGTCCAGTAGTTTTGGAAAAGAAGAATTTTTAAAGATTTTTCGAAAATTTAATTCAATTAAATTAATTAAAATTTAAGTTATACACAGAATTTATCTTTTTGAAGGAATTAAGAAGAGAGTCATACAAGGAAGATTTCTGTGAAGTTTGGTTGAAATTGGTTTAGTATTTTTGGAGAAGAAGAATTTTTAAAGATTTTTCGAAAATTTAAATCAATTAAATTAATTAAAATTCAAGTTCTGCATGGATTTTATTCTTTTGAAGGAATTTGGTAGAGATTCATGCAAGGAAGATTTCTGTGAAATTTGGTTGAAATTGGTACAGTAGTTTTGGAGAAGAAGAATTTTTCAAGATTTTTTGAAATTTAAATCAATTAAATTAATTAAAATTCAAGTTCTGCTCGGATTTTATTCTTTTGAAGGAATTTGGTAGAGATTCATGCAAGGATGATTTGTGTGAAGTTTGGTTGAAATTGGTCTAGTAGTTTTGGAGAAGAAGATGTTTGAAAATTGTTTACGCACGCACGGACGGACGGACACACGGACGCACGCACGCACGACAGACACAGGGCCATGACATAAGCCCCGCTGGCCTTCGGCCAGTGGAGCTAAAAAGAAGAAAATGCTGATAGCATTTTCTCAGTTTACCTCAATATTTTGAGTAATGTTTCACATTCATAGTCTAAACCTACTTCTATCACTATCTATTCTGTTGTCTGCCACAGCTTTCAATTTGGACAACCCTAAAACTTTGCCCGTCGGGAACGGTTTAAGCAGTTATCTATATAAACCTTATAACTCTTGAACTGTCTCTATAGCTATAGACATTAATGCAAAGGCAGAGATCAAGAATTCATTTGCTATTAATCTAAAATCGAGTTAAAGAGTATTTTGACAAATTGACTTGAAATGACTTTTTCTCTCTTATGTATTGTTCTGTTTGTATTTAAAGTACTATAAAGTCATTAAGCACAAAACTGCAGTTGTTTCCAAGATACAGGTATTCTGTGTGACATTTTGAAAACCAATTAATGTTATATAGTACATAATGCAGCACTGAAAGCATTGATACAAAAGATTAATATAGAGGTATTCAATATTTTCTTCTTTTGTATAAATGTTTTCCGATATGTTTATGAAAAGGAATAATCGTTGAAACAAGGGTTTGAATACCTGGAAAGGATTAATCAGACACACAGTTTACCATTAAAGGGACATTTCATTCCAATTTCAATTTTTTAAAGTATGTCTTGATGCCAAGATTGGTTATTCTAATGAGTATAAATAATATTAGTTTTTTGAAGTAGTTGCAAATAAGCGAGAAACACGCAATTAAAGTTGAGAAATAATCGATAAATTGCATATAAATCCGAACTGTTGTCCACAACAATTTGTTCAATCTTAACACAAAAATATAAATTTTTCGTAAACGGCGCAATATTTTGGCTTGAAATTTTCAGAATTTCCATAAGGAAATATGCTCTTTCAGATAAAAATAAAAGTAAAATTTATGACAAAAAATTCTGAAATGTCACTTTAACACATGGTAGTCATTTGGCCCAGCTATAACGCTGCATTTGCACAGAATATAACTTTTTTTTTATGTCTTATCAATAAAGCTTCCACTAAATGACAGCAGTCTTTCTCTCATAAAAGAAGTTTGTTCTTTAATTCTTTAATCCAATGGTCTTTTTCTTGGTGGATGGCTACATGTATCTGGTGTTGGATTGAACTTGTACACAACATCAAATGTCTGAAAAGAGAATGCATAATTAAAAAAATTAAGCACTGTTTTCATGATGAATTTCAAATACCATATTCAACAATTGTCAGTAAAATAAGATATTCTCAATAAATGTGTGATTATGCTGATAGCAGGTAGTGTAGGGTAAGATGAGACGCATTTACACTTGCTTATCTTAACCTTTCAAGTTGACAAAATCAAATGTGATCCAATTTGAAAACTGCTGATGACAATTGCTTTTAACTTTTCGACAATGTTTCTAACCCAAAATAACAGGATTTTCTAAAATTTCATCATCTTGAAATTATCTTCTGCAACACCTTTTAAATTGGAACAGTCCAAAATTTTGCCATAGATCTGGTAAAGGATTAAAGAATTATTTTGTGATTTCTCAAGTTCTGATAAACCCCATCCTGCTACACCAACATTTAAAACTTATCAATATTGCATGAACTATTTTCAGTAAAGGGCCATCTTAGGAACATTTCTTCCAAGTTCAGTCTAAACTGTCCCTATGGTTGATTTTTAAAGAACTATTTCATGATTTCTCTAAGTCTGTTAAGACCCACCCTGACACACCAACATTTATGGTCAAGTTTGGTTAGAATTGGCCAATATGTTTTAAATGAGAATATTTTTAAAGAAAAACTATACACATGGACATAAACACACGCTTGGCAGGCACGACACCATGACAATAGCCTTTGGCTAGTTGAGCTAAAAACACCAGTACTCACCAACTTTTAAACTGGAAAAATTCCAAAGCCTGATTTCCAAGGATTTTGATGCCAGAGAAAAATGGTGGTAGAGAAAGGAACTTTTAACCCTTTCCCAAACAAGGCCTGTCTTTGACGTCCCCAATAGAGACAGTTTTGGAAAACATTGAGACAAAGGAATGCTGATAATCAGCATTTTCTCCTTTCGTCTCAATGTTTTCCGAGCTACATTCTATACAAACCCTGTCTTTCATTAACATGCATTCGTTGTCTGTAGCAGCTTTCAAATAGGAAACATCCAAATTTTGGCTGTTTGGGAAAGGGTTAAGTGATTTAATAAATTCTGACTGTAAATACTTACATGATAACATTCTTTTACTGTCTTTACCATTACTATAAACAAAACTTGTAGGGCAGTGTTGACATTTGTGCATTCCACTGTAAAATAAATTGAATATGCATTTTATACATTCAAACTTGATTACACTGCTTGACACCACATTGAGTAAATAACAGAAATTGTCTGTAACAATTAAATTTATTTTTATATTTCCACAAGGTTTGCTACCCTTAAAAAACAAAAACTGTAAAATTTCATTCTTTTACAGTTGTTGTCTGCAACATCCTTAAATATAGGTCTACCACAATAATGAGTTTTGGTCAATGTATTATTTAAGATCAAATAATTGATCTGTAGAAACAGCCTCTATAATAGATCATCAATATATACTGGCATAGGTCTCCCTAATACATCTTTAACACATATTTTTCAATATAGCCAGTCTCCCTAAAGCATCTTTGATATGACCTTTTTGAATATAGACATTCATCTTTAATATATATTTTTTCATTATATATTATGACTCTCGTGACCTTCTTATTCAATAAATCGCCAAACCTGCATAGCTCAGTCAGTAACACAGTGACATCAGAGTCGGTCCATCAAGGTGTTATGAGTTTGAACTTCGGCTCAGCCAGAATCCATTCTGACATTTGACAAAAGTCATTTGTCTCTCACCAATGGGTGTGAGTCTTCTAGGTTAAAGAGCAGCTGGAGGCTCGGTTCGAATGTTGTGGTAGTACTGGTGAGAGAAATACCAGGAATCCATGGTCCGATGCTCCAGCCGCCATGATATGGCTATATCAGTAGAAAATGGCGTTAAAAAATTTAAATCAATCCCACTCTATCATTAGGCCTACATACTTAATATTTGGTATCTTTCAACAACTAAGATATTATTCAGCAGTAATTTTTTTTTAATATTCAGTAGTGAGAACACTTTAAACAGATATACTGATTTATAACATCATTCATTACCTGCATCTATGTGACGGTCCCTTGCCATTTTAGAATAACGAGAACATGCTACACCATCACGTTCATCTGCAATATCAAAAAAGTACAATTTAGATACTTTGTTTGTTCCCATTATTGTCTATAGCAATGTCTTTTTAGTAGGGTAGCGTTGCCATCAGTGTGAAATAAATTGAATATTCATTTAATTACACTTATTGGCACCCTTACAAAATAAAATTATATGCTTTAAAAAATAGTGGAAATAGACAAAATTACATGTAGCATACAATTTCTTCATTGCCAGTTTTGCATCCTTATTTGAAAGACCAATATGTAAATTTCATTTATTTAAAAATTTTGTCTGCAGCATCCTTGAGTGTACCAAACCACATTAATGTTCAAAGCAAAAGATCAAATATCAGATCAGTTAGCTTAGTGTCTGTATTTGTATATCATTATAGCCTGTCCCCTTAATGCATCTTAATCATTAATACATGTCTAAAGATATAGCCTGTCCCCCTATTGCATCTTTAACCCATTACCACACTGTGACTCTTTCTGAAACCGTACAAGATTAATGCTTTGGAAAACATTGTGGAAGATGAAGAAATTTCTTGTCACTTCTAAGCAATTTCTTCATTTACTTGGTGCTTTCTACCCCAAAAGACCAAAATATTCTTAATTATTTTGGTCAGAATCTAACGTAAGACTGAGAGGGTCCTTATGGTATTAGAGTGAACATAGATCCAGATCAGCCTGTGCTTAGGCACAGTCTGATAAGGACCCATTTTGTTCTACACTAGCTTTTACAGGACCAGTAATCACTGTTAGGGAGCATCATAGGTCCTGATCAGTCTACACTTTGGCAAAGTCTTATTTTTGAAACATGTAAGTCTGAAAGGCTGTAAGGGACCTTTTTCCAGATTCCGACTGGTCTACTTTAACCCTTTCCCAAACGGCAAAATTTTAGGGTGATCCACTTCAAAAACTGCCAAATATGACAAAATGGCAGTTATTAAGGATAGAATATGTGTAAAATATGGCATAGAAAATATTGAGACAAAAGGAGAAACTGCTGGTTTTCAGCAGTTTTTTCTTTTGTTTCAATGTTTTCCCAAGCCTTTTCTATTAGGAACGTCAAAACCAGGTCTTGTTTGGGAAAGGGTTAATGCATCATTAAGTATAGTGTAGATATGAACAGCCGGTCTCCCTAATGCATCTTTAACTAATTCCCAGATAGTGACTCTGTGAATTCCCACAATATAATGGCTTTGGAAAACATTGTGTAAAATGAAGAAATGGCTGATAACAAGCAATTTCTCCATTTTCCACAACAATTTCTGTCAAGTAAGATGCAAAGGCGTAAAATTTCATTCACCTGAAATTCTCATCTTCAATATCTTTGAATTTGGAACAGTCGAAAGTAATGCTGTTTGGTAATAGGTTAATATTTATATATTTATTATCTATTTTAGTTATAGCCGGTCCCCTTAATGCATCTTTCATATATAGCTTTATATATTGACGGTCCCCCTAATGCATCTTTCATATATAGCTTTATATAGCCGGTCCCCCTAATGCATCTTTCATATATAGCTTTATATATAACCGGTCCCCCTAATGCATCTTTCATATATAGCTTTACATATAGCCGGTCCCCCTAATGCATCTTTCATATATAGCTTTACATATAGCCGGTCCCCCTAATGCATCTTTCATATATACATGTACATTGTAGCTATATATTTAGACGATCTCCCTAATGTCATGTTTCTGCCGATGATGTTGTAACTATTGGCTTCACCCATTCACAAAAGGCATTTATAACAATGAGCAGGTATCAATTCCTACCTGGATCTGAACACACTTGAATTTTTATATTGATTCTTAGTCTAAAGGTTGAATGCCCAAACCTTCTTTTTACATTTAACCCTTTCCCAATCAAAAATATATTCATTCTTCATAGCACTCTTGTATTGTTACACTTTGATATTTATTTTAGTAAGTTTTATGAAAATATGTTACAATAAAATCTCATAGAAATCTCTCATAGTGTTTCAGCAATTGGAACATTTTTCTCTCAAATATTTTCCAAGCCAGAATGATGGGCAAGCAATTAGAGGCTTAATCAGAAAGGATGTTGTGGTAGTACTGGTGAAAGAAATGACATGAAGTCATGATGAGGTACTCCACCTGTCACAATATGCCGATATTAGTTGAGAGATACATCTAATCCCATTCTTTAAACAAAATTTTACAATAAGAAATAAAACTTACCAACAGATACTTTATGATGATATTTTATTCTGAGAAGAGCAAGATTTGGGTGATCTATCTACACTGACATGCTTGCAACTGTAAAATCAAATAAATCATACTTTTTAAAGTGAACTAATTTCACTTTTTGTATATTAAATTATTATGCATATTCATCTGAAGAATTATTGGTGTAAACAACAGAATATCTACCAAATGTTATATATCTGGTATAGCTTACACAGTCTAAAATATTACAATGTGCTATAGGTCCCAATAAATTACCTGGCAGATTATCCCTATCGATTAGCTAGAGATGCCAGGTCATTTATCGTGAGCTAAAACAACATTTTCAAAACGATGACTGTGTTTGTCCATAACATAAAAGGCTTGGGAAAACAATCAAACATTGAGGCATAGGAAGAAAATACTGATGATTATGGCATTTTTTTCTTCAATTTGACTCAATATTTTTGTGATACACACTAAGTCAGAGAATGTTATCAATTTGGATGATACTACAGATAGCAAAATGATACTGATAAAGATATTTTACTGCATTTTTCTCATAGTTTTGCAAATTGATCTGAAACTAGACAAACATCAATGAATTTTGTTGATACAAGGTCAGCGTTGTTATAGAATTTCATAACTACAGTTTAAATCAAGCTGTATTTACAGGGTTTTAGAATAGAGTATTGTTTGTCTCAAATTATGTCACAGTTTACTGGATAAAATGGTTCCCTATAGGGAATAATGCATTGTTTTCTCATAAATTGAAATAATAATTAAACAAGAGCTATCATAGACAGATTATGCTCCCCGAATAAGTGTTTGTCACACAAAAAAGCTATCATACATGAAGCCCCCTTTTCCCATGACAGATATTTTGTACACAAATTATTTATAGAATATGGTTTAGAACATCTCATTTATCACTTAAGTACAAAATTTCATTAAATTCTGCCAATTAGATGAAAAGAAATAAGAAAAAAACATATTGTTTGTCACACAAAAAGCTACCATATATTAAGCCCCGTTTTCCCATGACAGATTTTTGTACACACATTATTTATAGAATATGGTCTAGAAGATATCATTTATCACTTAAGTACAAAATTTAATTAAATTCTGGTCCAAGGGTTGCTGAGATCTGACTGTGGACCGACGGACGGACGGATGGAGGGACAGACGGACAGCATGGCAACTATATGCTCCCCCAAATTTTTTCGGGGAGCATAAAAACACCAGTAGTCCTAACTTTTAAACAGAAAAAAATCCCGAGGGTTTAAAACAAGCAGAAAACTCATCAGCAGGACAGTGCTTCCTTTAAAAGGCTCTTCCTAAATATAGCTTTAAGCATTTAGAAGCAAACTAAATCTGTATCTATGGGGCATGGAAATATTACAGGAGAAAAGGAAATGCTGTTTCACAGTTTCTTTTACCAAACATGTTTTTGCCATTGTTTACATCTGGTTTTGATTGGCAAGTAGATATTCAAAGTCTAGACTTATCTTGTTCATTGGCAAGTTGTTTTATTTCCACACTCCAATTTTCCCCTTCTTGCAAACAACAAAATCTAAAAGTTTTTTTAAAGAACAAGCAACTGAAAATTTAGTGATCTATATATACAGTATATAGTACGGGAAGTAGGAAGGTTTAAGTGATCTGATTTCTCACTGTCAATACTTACATGGTAACATTCTTTTAATTGTCTAAAGCATCACTATATACAAAACTTGTAAAATCTCTCTTCAGGGCAGTGTTGCCATCACTCCATTTCACTGTAAAACAAATTGAATATTCATTTGACCCATTAACAGATAATGACACTAATGATGTTGAAGCCATCACAATGTCTACAAGATAAAGGCTTTTAGAAACATTGAGGGAATAGCAGAAATTACACATAATAAGCTTTTTTTTATCTTTTCCTTAAGGTTTGCTAACAAGATGGTTATTGTGCATTGTATGATGGATAACAACTATGACCAAATTAACCCCACTTTATGTAATAAATTTTGCAATCATTTTCTTAGTTCCCTTGTCCATTTTGTTACATGTGCCCTGCCTTACTGAGCTCTTTCCTCAGATGAATGACTTATTTGGAAACCTTTTGATCTTTTCTCAAAAATTGATTACAGACAACCAGAAAAGAGATCTGAATTTCTTGCCATTTTTCTGATCAGTTTGGATTGTTGGAATAAGTAGAAGGATTCTACAAGTAAGTCTTAGAAAGAGCTCAGTAGGGTAGGGTACATGCAACAAACCTCTTGAAAATTGAAACAAGAATGAGAAAGTAATTGAAATTATTTGGGCGTAGTTGTTATCCATCGCACAATGCACAATCCTCACCATGTTTATTGAAAGACCAAAAGCAGTAAAATTTCAATCACTTGTAATTGTTGTCTGCAGCATCTTTGAATTTAGATCACAAAACTGGGTTTTGGTCAATGAAAAAGTTCAAATAATTGATCTGTGGGCACGGTCTCCATAATGGATCATTAATGTACTTATATATTTGTGTATATCATGTCTCTCTAAGGCATATTTAATATATATTTTCCAATATAAGCGGTCTCCCCAATACATCTTTCAGATACATATCTGTGTACATAGGCTGTCTCCCTAAACATGGATTATACATAGGAATGATCATAATTAGGGAGATAAAAATGAATACAATGAATCAATACTTAGTTTAAGACTTGATATACAACAGCATTCATTACCTGCTTCTTTGTGACTATATCCCTTGCGATGCTACAAAAGTGCCAGTTTGCTTCATCATTGCTCACACCTTCAACATGAAATAAGAACAATGTTAATTACCATCATTGTTTATAGCATTACTAAACACAAAACTTGTTGTAAATGCCTCAGTTTCACCATCAGACTATTTCACTGTAAAATAAGTTGAATATTCATTTAACCCATTCACACATAACGACACTTGTTGACACCCCTACAAGAACTTAAACTTAAAAACTTTGGGAAACATTGAGGAACAAGATATGTTGGTGAAAAACAAATGCCTCTGAAATGGTAATTTTTGTAAAATGTTAAGTTTTCATAGAGTAAAAGGTTGAAAAGGGTTAACGGATGACCTTAACTCATTCCCAAACAAGACCTGGTCCCTATTAGAAAAGGCTTGGGAAAACATTGAAACAAAAGAAGAAACTGCTGATAATCAGCAGTTTCTCCTTTTGTCTCAATATTTTCTATGCCATATTTTACACAAATTCTATCTTTTAAAACATCTATTTTGTCAATTTTTACAGTTTTTGAAGTGGATCACCCAAAAATTTTGCCGTTTGGGAAAGGGTTAAGGTGAAATTGCATGGAGCAGATAGATATCATTGAAAGGAAGTTGCATACCAAATTTGAGCTTTGTATGATTTTAAAATGGCCACATTACAGTATTCTACCTGAATGTTCAAAGCAAAAGATCATCATTATTGCTGGTCTCCCTAATACATCTTTAATATATAGGAGCCAGAAACTGAAAAAGAGTCCTTATGGCATTTTGGAAAAACATAGATCAAAGGCACAGTCTGATCAGGACCCATGTCTTTCTCCATTAGCTTTTAAATGACCTCTAGCTACTAATCCTAAAAAATGGCCCTTTTTCCAGATCCCGGCTCGTCTCCATATACAATGCATCTATAATGTATATTCTAGATTTAAATAGCTGGTCTCCTTAATGCATCTTAAACACATTCCAACACAATGACTCCAACACAATTACTGTATCCTTACAATATCATGGCTTTAGAAAACATTGTGGAAAATGAAGAAATTGCCTATGACAAGCAATTTCTTTATTTCCCACATCATTCTCGGACATGATTGAATAAAGATGAAAAATATAACATTTCATTCACCTGAAATGCTGGTCTTTCACATTTTTAATTTAGTCTTAAAGTACTGATGTCTGGTAATAGGTTAATATATATATTTAGATAAAGCCGGTCCCCCCAATGCATCTTTGCTATATTGTTAAGTATAGAGGGTCCCCCTAATGCATCTTTCATATATAACTTTATATATAGACGGTCCCCCTAATGCATCTTTCATACATAACTTTATATATAAACGGTCTCCCTATTGCATCTTTCATATATATCTTTATATATAGATTGTCTCCCTAATGCATCTTTCCTATATACCTTTATATATACATGGGCTCCCTAATGCATCTCTAAGTTATATATCTGTTTACATATATCTAGTCTTTCTAAAACATGGTTTAGACATAGGAATTATTAAGGAGACAAAATGTACATTGTTTGTCTTTGTGTTTAGATCACAACTTTTTAAATTCATAGTTCATGCACTGTTCAATTCATTTATTTTAAAATGTTTGCATTTGCAGAGACCTGCAAAAAATGAAAATACTAAAACATCATCTGGTAAGCACTGTGTTGTTAACATATTTTGGAGCACTGCATTATTTTTACATTTAAGAGCAAACTAGAACTGTCACAGGATGTGACATGATACCCCTGCACAAGCATTCAATATAAAAAGGGCAATAAGTGTACCAAGTTTAAAGTTGCTAGCACTAATGGTTTAGAAGATATGGTCCAGAAAAAAATGCAAGGGTACAAACAACAAAGTGCAATAACTGTAAAAGGTTGGCATGACAGAGTAACAGTTCTTGTACATGACACTTCTGCATAATGAAACGTATGAGTGTACCAAGTTTGAAGTTGCCAGCACTTATGGTTCCGAAGACATGGTCCGGACAAAATTAAAAGGGTAAAAACAACAAAGGGCAATCATTCAAATTGTAGGCATGGCAGAGTAACAGTTATTGTACATGGCACTTCTGCACAAAGAGATGTATAAGTGTACTAAGTTTGAAGTTGCTAGCAGTTATGGTTGTGAAGATATGGTCTGAACAAAAAATGTAAGGGTACAAACAACAAAGGGCAATAACTCAAATAGTAGGTATGGCATAGTAATGGCTTTTGTACATGGGACTTCCCCACAATGAGATGTATAAGTGTACCAAGTCTGAAGTTGCTAGCGCTTATGGTTTAGAAGATATGTTCCAGACAAAAATGCAAGGGTACAAACAACAAAGGGCAATAACTCAAAACCTGGGCGTGGCAGAGCAACAATTCTTGTACATGAGACTTCCCGAAAATAAGATCTATAAGTGTGCAAAGTTTTGCGGGGGTGTAATAACTCAGGGCTTTCTGATACAATATGGCTCATAATCCACTAATTTGAGAACTAATGACACCCATACTTGTGAATTAGGAAACTGATAGTTCTTGTCTTTTATGTGCAATCAGCAAAAGTCATGTTTATATCACTTAAAGTGACATTTCAGAATTTTTTGTCATAAATATTACTTTTATTTTTATCTGAAAGAGCATATTTCCTTATGAACATTCTGAAAATTTAAAGCCAAAATATTGCACCGTTTACGAGAAAATTATATTTTTGTGTTAGAATTGAACAAATTGTTGTGGAAAACAGTTCGGATTTATATGCAATTTATCGATTATGTGTCAACTTTAAATATGTGTATCTCGCTTACTGGCAACAACTTAAAACAAGAGCCGTCAGAGACGGACAATGCTCCCCGAATAAGGCATTGTCACAATAAATTTATGCCATGCAGAGCTAATATAAAGCTAACAAATGTTAAGCCCCCTTTTTCCATGACATATTTTGTATACGCAAATTTTGAATAGTTTATTGTCAAGGGCATCTGATTTGCTACTCAAATATGAAATTTCATCAAATTCTGACCATTAGACTAGGAGAAATTAGAGAAAAACTGTATTTAACCCTAAGTCCCCTTTTCCCATGACGAGGCCTCAAATCCAAAAACCGGGAAAAGTACATCGGCATTTTGTCATAGGGAGTTCACATGGTAAGTTTCATTTGATTTGGCCCAAGGGTTATGGAGAAATCGCTTCGGACGGACGGACGGACGGACGGACGGACAGAATGACGGACGGACGGACGGACGGACGGACAGACGAAGCGGCGACTATATGCTCTCCCTTCGGGGAGCATAAAAACTAATAGTATTTATACTCATTAGAATACCCAATCTTAGCATCAAGACATACTTTAAAAAATTGAAATCGGAATGAAATGTCCCTTTAATGTTTGTGCAAAATTATATGAAATAACATTGTTTCCTATCATTTTTTAAGATACTTTGAAAAATGCAGCAGTCTTAGAGGCTTGTTAGATGTTATGATTAATATATCAACTTGAGCCTGAAAATAACACCGTTTGGAACTGAGTAGTACCAAGATCAGCCTGTTTATACACACCGGCTGATCAAGATTTGTGTTATGCTTATAATTTATGTCAAAAGCAACTGTAGGAGAGTAGCATGGCTCATCAGACTCCACTTAGGAACTTAAGCTGATCTTCAATGCATTAACCCTTTCCCAAACAACAAAATTTTAGGGTGCTCCAATTTCAAAGATGCTGCAGACTACATGGATGTTACTAAAGGTACATTTTGGTAATATTTTCTTCCCCTGTCTCAATGTTTTCCCAAGCCTTTTTCTAATAGGGATGTCAAAACCAGGTCTTGTTTGGGAAAATGTTAAACATAGTGGAAACTAAATGATGGCTCAGAGCAAAACTGTTGTAACTGCATATATATTTATAGGCAGTAACAACCGTTTTGCACTGAGCCATCGGAATGCTCTACATGCCTATATGCTATTTCTTACAGCTTCTTAATTACCTTAACAATTCTTAGAGAGCAACATCTATCCTTGATGAGATTGCACTAAGAAACAAACTGAGACTCAATGCATGTCTCAAAAGCACTTTTTCCAGATATCAGCTCAATACTAGAGAATAAATTGAAATGGTGTTCCTTGGTTTTAGACTAAATTACAACACTGAACATCAATCCATACCTGCATCTATGCGTCTATCCCTTTCCATTACTAGAATAATGAGAACATGCTTCACCATTTCAATCACCTGCAATATGAAAGCATTCATACACACGGCAGTAATATGGAATTAATTTACCCAACTGTTGTTTTAACTGTTTGTAAGTTTCTTTAAATTTCTTTTTTTTTTTGGGGGGGGGGGGGGGGGTTTCTCCAAAATATTGACATATTTTCATGAATTTCATCTGAAAAGATACTCAACTACATGTATTTCAGTAAATAGAATGGGGTAACCGTTATGTTTTGATTTATGTTTTGATAAACCGTTGGGGGTCGTTATAAAATTGAGATTTTATAACAACATCTACGAAAGACTATTTGTTTTCCCAAAATTACGTCACTGTTTACTTGATAAAATCATTCCCTATTAGCAAACTCTCTTTTGCGTTCCAAAAACTTTGTGTGATATAAAAGTATATTGATTCAACAATCAACATACACAAATCTGATAAGTTTTGATATCATTATCAATTGATCAGTTTCATTTTGCTACCCCTAATTTCTTTCAAAATTGAACTATCCAAATTCTTGACATTTTGAGAAGGTTTAAAAATGATCAATCAATGCCCATTATGTTTCAGAGTATTCTGAAGTCAAATGTTTATTCTAAAAAAACACTCATTATACATGTACATCAAAACTGATTAAGTAGGGAACGATTTTATCCAGTTAACTGTGACGTAATTTCGGACAAAACAAAGAATATTTCATGGGGGTTGTTACAAATTCCCGTAACTACGGCTTGACTCAAGCCGTAGTTACGGGATTTTATAACAACACCGATGATTAATCAAAATGTAACAGTAACCCAGTCTATTTCTAGCACAAAATTCACTGTCGTTCAAGAAATTTGTTGATAGAATACATAGACCATAATATTGTTACCATCATCCATGTACCAATCAAATTTCCAAATATTCATGAAATATTTACCATCTGATTTTTTTTCAACCGATTGTATATAAGGCTTTGGGTGACCTTTCTAAACTGACATCTTGGCCTGAACCTGAATAATAAAATCAAAATGTTAAGAATGAAATTAACCCTTTCCTAAACAGTAAAAAATTTGTTTGTTTCGGACTTCCAATATCAAAGCAGCTGTAAACAACAAAATCTAGACAAAGAAGAAGAAACAATTTGTGTTCATGTATGTTACTCTGTGTTGTCTGGGTTTCTTTATCCAGGAGTTATGGATTCGAACCCTACAGTGCTTGGCCAATATCTTTTCTATTCTAACAGTAAACAAAATTCATATGTCTACCTCACCAGTTCATGTGAATCATCTTAGTGCTCTAGAGAAAAGTAACCTCGGATTGAATATATATTGATATGGTACTGTTCTGGAGAGAGAAATACCAGGATTTCACTGTCAGGTGCTCCAGTTGCCGCCAGGATATGAACATAATAGTTGAAAGCTAAACCCTTTCCAAAACAAGATCTTGTTTTGACGTCCTTAACCCTTTCCCAAACAAAAACTGGTTTTGACGTCCCTGATAGAAAAGGTTTGGGAAAATATTGAAACAAAAGAAGAAACTGCTGATAACCAGCAGTTTCTCCTTTTGTCTCAATCTGTTCTATGTCATATTTTACATAGATTCTATCTTTGTTAACTTCCATTTTGTCATTTGTGGCAGTTTTTGAAGTGGATTACTCTTAAATTTTGTAGTTTGGGAAAGGGTTAATAGAAAACATGAATCCTTTCCTAATCAATATCAAATTTTTTAATCAATATTTTTCAAATCTAATCACACAGGTTTGAAACAGTTGAAAGCGTAAGTAACCCTTTGCCAAACAAGACCTGGTTTCTACGTCCTTGATAGAAAAGGCTTAGGAAACATTGATGCAAAAGAAGAAAATCCTTAGTGATGATCAGCATTTTCTCCTTTTGCCTCAATATGTACTCTGCATAGTGCATAGGCACTTGGATTCAGGAATTTTAACCATTTGCCTTTGGGAAGTGATAATCTAATTAACCACAAACCTGCTTCTAAATCTCTGGCGGCAATGGGCTGATCTTCATTTTTTTTCTTTGTCTTCATTAAAGTCGGATCCTGAAGACACAATAAGTTCAATAACAAAGAATTTTGTGCTAAAAATAGACAGGGTTTACCATTATGTTTTGATAAAACCTAGTTGTTGTTATAAAATCTTGTAATTACGCGTTGAAAAAAGCTGTAGTTACGTGCGAAATATTAATTGTTTGTCCAAATTTACGTCACAGTTACTTGGATAAAATTGTTTCCTATTTCCAATCAAGTACAGTCTAGCTAGATATGAGAGGGAGAAATCACAGGGAATTTTAGCGATTTTTATGTAGACTCTTTCTTATATTAAAGACTTAAATAAGAAAGAGTCAACATAAAAATCGCTAAAATTCCCTGTGGGAGAAATGGCATAAAATTTCAAAGTGCAATTTTCTCCTTTTACTTCAATGTTTTCTCTGCTATGCTGTATACAAATTCTTGGTCATTAATGTCAAGTATTAATCATTAGACAGTTCTCCAATGACTGGATTTGTTTCCCAGTATTTCTCTCCCAACAACTTTGTAACATTTTCCCAATCATTACCTTGTTTTTAATCCCTAGTAGAAATGATTTGGAAAATATTGAGAGATAAGAAGAAATAGAATTCTAGCTCATAAGACCTATATCAGCAAATTTATCTTAATCAGTCATTGTTTCATTTCACTATATCCAAACTTTGCTGTTTTTGGAAATGGTTAAAATGTGAGGAATTTTACTTCAAGGCAGCAAAGTAAAACCACTTCAAGAAATTATGTGAACCTACCTCATAATTCACTGGACTGGTCTATCAATCAATATGATAAACTGATAATTTTCCATTTACTTTCAATAGTTATCTAATAAATGATACATGTTTTGCCGGTTTACATACAGGTTAAATCTTACCTCCCATAAACTTTGAATTTTCCAATACATTATGTATAGCCTCTATGCAGTGTAGGCTTAGTACACAGTCTGCAGTCAGTGTTCTAAAAATAGAATACTGTATATGAGATAGAACACAATTTTATACGTCATTGTGTATTGAATCAGCTTAAACCCTAGAAGATTTATCTAAAATAAAATCTATATTGTTACCATTGATTCTCAAACAGCAAACATCTAGATTGTTTCAATTGTAACAGCAAAATTTCAGAGATAATTAGATCTAATTCACGGTCAAAAAACAGTGACAAAAGGAGAAAATAATGGATCAGTATAAATTTCTCCTTTTGCCTTGACATTTTGCAAAGCATTTGTTTTCATTGAGACATCAAACCAACAGATCTTATTGGGGAAAGCGCTTGCCGCTTACCAAACTCTGGTGTATGCTGATCCCGAAAATTGAATTTGAAATTTAAAAAAAAAAACAAAAAAAACTGATAACCAGCAGTTTCTCCTTTTGTCTCAATCTTTTCTATGTCATATTTTACATAGATTCTATCTTTGTTAACTTCCATTTTGTCATTTGTGGCAGTTTTTGAAGTGGATTACTCTTAAATTTTGTAGTTTGGGAAAGGGTTAATAGAAAACATGAATCCTTTCCTAATCAATATCAAATTTTTTAATCAATATTTTTCAAATCTAATCACACAGGTTTGAAACAGTTGAAAGCGTAAGTAACCCTTTGCCAAACAAGACCTGGTTTCTACGTCCTTGATAGAAAAGGCTTAGGAAACATTGATGCAAAAGAAGAAAATCCTTGAAATTTACAATTTTGTGGATCCGGTTCAATATTGGCGATATTTGCGAAGACAAAAATTCTAACGAACAGACAAATAAACAGACAAATCGTTAAAGTAAAACAATAATAAAATATTCGACTTACAACTTACTGTTCATGCAATAAACAGAAAATTACAAACCTCATCCGCCTTTTGTAAGTTAGACCGCCACCATCTTGAATTCTTGTAGACCGTTGAACCGGAAGTGAGATTTCCACCCAGAGAGAAAAATTCAAATTCACTTAAAATACCCGACAGCAAAAAAGTTATCTTTTTTATTTATCATCGGATTTTCATGATTTTTGCGGCAAATTAAAGGATTTCAGTCACTGAAAACTAATTTCTATTTATCTTT
>CAVMGG010000038.1:0-5000 GCA_963680895.1 Fragum sueziense
GTCAGCCAGTCAGTCAGTCAGTAAATCAGTCAGTCAGTCACAGTCAGTGAGTCAGTCACAGTAAGTGAGTCAGTCACAGTCAGTGAGTCAGTCAGTGAGTCAGTCACAGTCAGTGAGTCAGTCTGTGAGTCAGTCAGTCATTCAGTCAGTAGGTCAGTCAGTCTGTCTCTCAGTCAGTAGGTCAGTCTGTCAGTAGGTCTTTCAGTAGGTCAGTCATTTGGTCGATCGATCAGTCAGTCAGTTAGTCAGTCTGCCAGTAGGTCAGCCAGTCAGTCAGTAGGTCATTCTGTCAGTCAGTGGGTCAGCCAGTCCGTCATTAGGTCATTCAGCAGTCACTAGGTCAGCCAATCTGTAAGTCAGTCAGTTAGTTGGTCAGTCAGCTAATCACTCAGACTGTAAGACAGCTAGTCACTCAGTCTGTCAGACAGCTAGTCACCCAGTCAGTCAGTCAGACAGCTAGTCACTCAGTCTGTCAGACAGCTAGTCACTCAGTCAGTCAGTAGGTCAGCCAGTCAGTCAGTCAGTAGGTCAACCAGTTAGCAGGTCAAGAGATCAGTCAGTCAGTCAGTAGATCAGCCAGTCAGTCAGTAGGTCAATTTGTCATTCAGTGGGTCAGTCAGTCTGTCTTTAGGTCATCAAGTCTGTCAGTCAGCCAGTCACTCAGTAGGTCAGTCAGTTGCTCAGCCTGTCATTCACTGAGCCAGTCAGTCAGTCACTGAGTCAGTCAGTCTGTCGGTGGGTGGGTCAGTCACTGAGTCAGTCAGTCTGTCGGTGGGTGGGTCGGTCTGTGGGTGGGTCGGTCTGTGGGTGGGTCAGTCGGTCGGTCGGTCGGTCGGTCGGTCGGTCGGTCGGTCGGTCGGTCGGGTCGGGTCGGGTCGGGTCGGGTCGGGTCGGGTCGGGTCGGGTCGGGTCGGGTCGGGTCGGGTCGGGTCAGTCGGTCGGTCGGTCGGTCGGTCGGTCGGTCGGTCGGTCGGTCGGTCGGTCGGTCGGTCGGTCGGTCGGTCAGTCAGTCAGTCAGTCAGTCAGTCAGTCAGTCAGTCAGTCAGTTAGTCAGTCAGTCAGTCAGTCAGTTAGTCAGTTAGTCAGCTACTCAGTCAGTCAGTCAGTCAGTCAGTCAGTCAGTCAGTCAGTCAGTCAGTCAGTCAGTCAGTCAGTCAGTCAGTCAGTCAGTCAGTCAGTCAGTCAGTCAGTCAGTCAGTCAGTCAGTCTGCCAGTAGGTCAGCCAGTCAGTCAGTAGGTCATTCTGTCAGTCTGTGGGTCAGCCAGTCCGTCATTAGGTCATTCAGCAGTCATAAGGTCAGTCAGTCAGTCAGTCAGTCAGTCAGCTAGTCAGTCAGCTAGTCAGCTAGTTAGTCAGCTAGTCACTCAGTCTGTCAGACAGCTAGTCACTCAGTAGGTTGGTCAGTCAGTCGGTCTTACCGTCGGTCGGTCAGTCAGTCACTCAGTCTGTCAGACAGCTAGTCACTCAGTCTGTCAGACATCTACTCACTCAGTCAGTCAGTATGTCAGCCAGTCAGTCAGTCAGTAAATCAGTCAGTCAGTCACAGTCAGTGAGTCAGTCACAGTAAGTGAGTCAGTCACAGTCAGTGAGTCAGTCAGTGAGTCAGTCACAGTCAGTGAGTCAGTCTGTGAGTCAGTCAGTCATTCAGTCAGTAGGTCAGTCAGTCTGTCTCTCAGTCAGTAGGTCAGTCTGTCAGTAGGTCTTTCAGTAGGTCAGTCATTTGGTCGATCGATCAGTCAGTCAGTTAGTCAGTCTGCCAGTAGGTCAGCCAGTCAGTCAGTAGGTCATTCTGTCAGTCAGTGGGTCAGCCAGTCCGTCATTAGGTCATTCAGCAGTCACTAGGTCAGCCAATCTGTAAGTCAGTCAGTTAGTTGGTCAGTCAGCTAATCACTCAGACTGTAAGACAGCTAGTCACTCAGTCTGTCAGACAGCTAATCACCCAGTCAGTCAGTCAGACAGCTAGTCACTCAGTCTGTCAGACAGCTAGTCACTCAGTCAGTCAGTAGGTCAGCCAGTCAGTCAGTCAGTAGGTCAACCAGTTAGCAGGTCAAGAGATCAGTCAGTCAGTCAGTAGATCAGCCAGTCAGTCAGTAGGTCAATTTGTCATTCAGTGGGTCAGTCAGTCTGTCTTTAGGTCATCAAGTCTGTCAGTCAGCCAGTCACTCAGTAGGTCAGTCAGTTGCTCAGCCTGTCATTCACTGAGCCAGTCAGTCAGTCACTGAGTCAGTCAGTCTGTCGGTGGGTGGGTCAGTCACTGAGTCAGTCAGTCTGTCGGTGGGTGGGTCGGTCTGTGGGTGGGTCGGTCTGTGGGTGGGTCAGTCGGTCGGTCGGTCGGTCGGTCGGTCGGTCGGTCGGTCGGTCGGGTCGGGTCGGGTCGGGTCGGGTCGGGTCGGGTCGGGTCGGGTCGGGTCGGGTCGGGTCGGGTCGGTCGGTCGGTCGGTCGGTCGGTCGGTCGGTCGGTCGGTCGGTCGGTCGGTCGGTCGGTCGGTCGGTCGGTCGGTCAGTCAGTCAGTCAGTCAGTCAGTCAGTCAGTCAGTCAGTCAGTCAGTCAGTTAGTCAGTCAGTCAGTCAGTCAGTTAGTCAGTTAGTCAGCTACTCAGTCAGTCAGTCAGTCAGTCAGTCAGTCAGTCAGTCAGTCAGTCAGTCAGTCAGTCAGTCAGTCAGTCAGTCACTCAGTCAGTCAGTCAGTCAGTCAGTCAGTCAGTCAGTCAGTCAGTCAGTCAGTCAGTCAGTCTGCCAGTAGGTCAGCCAGTCAGTCAGTAGGTCATTCTGTCAGTCTGTGGGTCAGCCAGTCCGTCATTAGGTCATTCAGCAGTCATAAGGTCAGTCAGTCAGTCAGTCAGTCAGCTAGTCAGTCAGCTAGTCAGCTAGTTAGTCAGCTAGTCACTCAGTCTGTCAGACAGCTAGTCACTCAGTAGGTTGGTCAGTCAGTCGGTCTTACCGTCGGTCGGTCAGTCAGTCACTCAGTCTGTCAGACAGCTAGTCACTCAGTCTGTCAGACATCTACTCACTCAGTCAGTCAGTATGTCAGCCAGTCAGTCAGTCAGTAAATCAGTCAGTCAGTCACAGTCAGTGAGTCAGTCACAGTAAGTGAGTCAGTCACAGTCAGTGAGTCAGTCAGTGAGTCAGTCACAGTCAGTGAGTCAGTCTGTGAGTCAGTCAGTCATTCAGTCAGTAGGTCAGTCAGTCTGTCTCTCAGTCAGTAGGTCAGTCTGTCAGTAGGTCTTTCAGTAGGTCAGTCATTTGGTCGATCGATCAGTCAGTCAGTTAATCAGTCTGCCAGTAGGTCAGCCAGTCAGTCAGTAGGTCATTCTGTCAGTCAGTGGGTCAGCCAGTCCGTCATTAGGTCATTCAGCAGTCACTAGGTCAGCCAATCTGTAAGTCAGTCAGTTAGTTGGTCAGTCAGCTAATCACTCAGACTGTAAGACAGCTAGTCACTCAGTCTGTCAGACAGCTAGTCACCCAGTCAGTCAGTCAGACAGCTAGTCACTCAGTCTGTCAGAGAGCTAGTCACTCAGTCAGTCAGTAGGTCAGCCAGTCAGTCAGTCAGTAGGTCAACCAGTTAGCAGGTCAAGAGATCAGTCAGTCAGTCAGTAGATCAGCCAGTCAGTCAGTAGGTCAATTTGTCAATCAGTGGGTCAGTCAGTCTGTCTTTAGGTCATCAAGTCTGTCAGTCAGCCAGTCACTCAGTAGGTCAGTCAGTTGCTCAGCCTGTCATTCACTGAGCCAGTCAGTCAGTCACTGAGTCAGTCAGTCTGTCGGTGGGTGGGTCAGTCACTGAGTCAGTCAGTCTGTCGGTGGGTGGGTCGGTCTGTGGGTGGGTCGGTCTGTGGGTGGGTCAGTCGGTCGGTCGGTCGGTCGGTCGGTCGGTCGGTCGGTCGGGTCGGGTCGGGTCGGGTCGGGTCGGGTCGGGTCGGGTCGGGTCGGGTCGGGTCGGGTCGGGTCGGGTCGGGTCGGGTCGGTCGGTCGGTCGGTCGGTCGGTCGGTCGGTCGGTCGGTCGGTCGGTCGGTCGGTCGGTCGGTCGGTCGGTCGGTCGGTCGGTCGGTCGGTCGGTCAGTCAGTCAGTCAGTCAGTCAGTCAGTCAGTCAGTCAGTCAGTCAGTCAGTTAGTCAGTCAGTCAGTCAGTCAGTTAGTCAGTTAGTCAGCTACTCAGTCAGTCAGTCAGTCAGTCAGTCAGTCAGTCAGTCAGTCAGTCAGTCAGTCAGTCAGTCAGTCAGTCAGTCAGTCAGTCAGTCAGTCAGTCAGTCAGTCAGTCAGTCAGTCAGTCAGTCAGTCAGTCAGTCAGTCAGTCAGTCAGTCAGTCAGTCAGTCAGTCAGTCAGTCAGTCAGTCAGTCAGTCAGTCAGTCAGTCAGTCTGCCAGTAGGTCAGCCAGTCAGTCAGTAGGTCATTCTGTCAGTCTGTGGGTCAGCCAGTCCGTCATTAGGTCATTCAGCAGTCATAAGGTCAGTCAGTCAGTCAGTCAGTCAGTCAGCTAGTCAGTCAGCTAGTCAGCTAGTTAGTCAGCTAGTCACTCAGTCTGTCAGACAGCTAGTCACTCAGTAGGTTGGTCAGTCAGTCGGTCTTACCGTCGGTCGGTCAGTCAGTCACTCAGTCTGTCAGACAGCTAGTCACTCAGTCTGTCAGACATCTACTCACTCAGTCAGTCAGTATGTCAGCCAGTCAGTCAGTCAGTAAATCAGTCAGTCAGTCACAGTCAGTGAGTCAGTCACAGTAAGTGAGTCAGTCACAGTCAGTGAGTCAGTCAGTGAGTCAGTCACAGTCAGTGAGTCAGTCTGTGAGTCAGTCAGTCATTCAGTCAGTAGGTCAGTCAGTCTGTCTCTCAGTCAGTAGGTCAGTCTGTCAGTAGGTCTTTCAGTAGGTCAGTCATTTGGTCGATCGATCAGTCAGTCAGTTAGTCAGTCTGCCAGTAGGTCAGCCAGTCAGTCAGTAGGTCATTCTGTCAGTCAGTGGGTCAGCCAGTCCGTCATTAGGTCATTCAGCAGTCACTAGGTCAGCCA
>CAVMGG010000038.1:10000-20898 GCA_963680895.1 Fragum sueziense
TTCACTGAGCCAGTCAGTCAGTCACTGAGTCAGTCAGTCTGTCGGTGGGTGGGTCAGTCACTGAGTCAGTCAGTCTGTCGGTGGGTGGGTCGGTCTGTGGGTGGGTCGGTCTGTGGGTGGGTCAGTCGGTCGGTCGGTCGGTCGGTCGGTCGGTCGGTCGGGTCGGGTCGGGTCGGGTCGGGTCGGGTCGGGTCGGGTCGGGTCGGGTCGGGTCGGGTCGGGTCGGGTCGGGTCGGGTCGGTCGGTCGGTCGGTCGGTCGGTCGGTCGGTCGGTCGGTCGGTCGGTCGGTCGGTCGGTCGGTCAGGCGGTCGGTCGGTCGGTCGGTCGGTCAGTCAGTCAGTCAGTCAGTCAGTCAGTCAGTCAGTCAGTCAGTCAGTCAGTCAGTCAGTCAGTCAGTCAGTCAGTCAGTCAGTTAGTCAGTTAGTCAGCTACTCAGTCAGTCAGTCAGTCAGTCAGTCAGTCAGTCAGTCAGTCAGTCAGTCAGTCAGTCAGTCAGTCAGTCAGTCAGTCAGTCAGTCAGTCAGTCAGTCAGTCAGTCAGTCAGTCAGTCAGTCAGTCAGTCAGTCAGTCTGCCAGTAGGTCAGCCAGTCAGTCAGTAGGTCATTCTGTCAGTCTGTGGGTCAGCCAGTCCGTCATTAGGTCATTCAGCAGTCATAAGGTCAGTCAGTCAGTCAGTCAGTCAGTCAGCTAGTCAGTCAGCTAGTCAGCTAGTTAGTCAGCTAGTCACTCAGTCTGTCAGACAGCTAGTCACTCAGTAGGTTGGTCAGTCAGTCGGTCTTACCGTCGGTCGGTCAGTCAGTCACTCAGTCTGTCAGACAGCTAGTCACTCAGTCTGTCAGACATCTACTCACTCAGTCAGTCAGTATGTCAGCCAGTCAGTCAGTCAGTAAATCAGTCAGTCAGTCACAGTCAGTGAGTCAGTCACAGTAAGTGAGTCAGTCACAGTCAGTGAGTCAGTCAGTGAGTCAGTCACAGTCAGTGAGTCAGTCTGTGAGTCAGTCAGTCATTCAGTCAGTAGGTCAGTCAGTCTGTCTCTCAGTCAGTAGGTCAGTCTGTCAGTAGGTCTTTCAGTAGGTCAGTCATTTGGTCGATCGATCAGTCAGTCAGTTAGTCAGTCTGCCAGTAGGTCAGCCAGTCAGTCAGTAGGTCATTCTGTCAGTCAGTGGGTCAGCCAGTCCGTCATTAGGTCATTCAGCAGTCACTAGGTCAGCCAATCTGTAAGTCAGTCAGTTAGTTGGTCAGTCAGCTAATCACTCAGACTGTAAGACAGCTAGTCACTCAGTCTGTCAGACAGCTAATCACCCAGTCAGTCAGTCAGACAGCTAGTCACTCAATCTGTCAGACAGCTAGTCACTCAGTCAGTCAGTAGGTCAGCCAGTCAGTCAGTCAGTAGGTCAACCAGTTAGCAGGTCAAGAGATCAGTCAGTCAGTCAGTAGATCAGCCAGTCAGTCAGTAGGTCAATTTGTCATTCAGTGGGTCAGTCAGTCTGTCTTTAGGTCATCAAGTCTGTCAGTCAGCCAGTCACTCAGTAGGTCAGTCAGTTGCTCAGCCTGTCATTCACTGACACAGTCAGTCAGTCACTGAGTCAGTCAGTCTGTCGGTCGGTCGGTCGGTATATCGGTCGGTCGGTCGGTCGGTCGGTCGGGTCGGGTCGGGTCGGGTCGGGTCGGGTCGGGTCGGGTCGGGTCGGGTCGGGTCGGGTCGGGTCGGGTCGGGTCGGGTCGGGTCGGGTCGGGTCGGGTCGGGTCGGGTCGGTCGGTCGGTCGGTCGGTCGGTCGGTCGGTCGGTCGGTCGGTCGGTCGGTCGGTCGGTCAGTCAGTCAGTCAGTCAGTCAGTCAGTCAGTCAGTCAGTCAGTTAGTCAGTCAGTCAGTCAGTCAGTTAGTCAGTTAGTCAGCTACTCAGTCAGTCAGTCAGTCAGTCAGTCAGTCAGTCAGTCAGTCAGTCAGTCAGTCAGTCAGTCAGTCAGTCAGTCAGTCAGTCAGTCAGTCAGTCAGTCAGTCAGTCAGTCAGTCAGTCAGTCAGTCAGTCAGTCAGTCAGTCAGTCTGCCAGTAGGTCAGCCAGTCAGTCAGTAGGTCATTCTGTCAGTCTGTGGGTCAGCCAGTCCGTCATTAGGTCATTCAGCAGTCATAAGGTCAGTCAGTCAGTCAGTCAGTCAGTCAGCTAGTCAGTCAGCTAGTCAGCTAGTTAGTCAGCTAGTCACTCAGTCTGTCAGACAGCTAGTCACTCAGTAGGTTGGTCAGTCAGTCGGTCTTACCGTCGGTCGGTCAGTCAGTCACTCAGTCTGTCAGACAGCTAGTCACTCAGTCTGTCAGACATCTACTCACTCAGTCAGTCAGTATGTCAGCCAGTCAGTCAGTCAGTAAATCAGTCAGTCAGTCACAGTCAGTGAGTCAGTCACAGTAAGTGAGTCAGTCACAGTCAGTGAGTCAGTCAGTGAGTCAGTCACAGTCAGTGAGTCAGTCTGTGAGTCAGTCAGTCATTCAGTCAGTAGGTCAGTCAGTCTGTCTCTCAGTCAGTAGGTCAGTCTGTCAGTAGGTCTTTCAGTAGGTCAGTCATTTGGTCGATCGATCAGTCAGTCAGTTAGTCAGTCTGCCAGTAGGTCAGCCAGTCAGTCAGTAGGTCATTCTGTCAGTCAGTGGGTCAGCCAGTCCGTCATTAGGTCATTCAGCAGTCACTAGGTCAGCCAATCTGTAAGTCAGTCAGTTAGTTGGTCAGTCAGCTAATCACTCAGACTGTAAGACAGCTAGTCACTCAGTCTGTCAGACAGCTAGTCACCCAGTCAGTCAGTCAGACAGCTAGTCACTCAGTCTGTCAGACAGCTAGTAACTCAGTCAGTCAGTAGGTCAGCCAGTCAGTCAGTCAGTCAGTAGGTCAACCAGTTAGCAGGTCAAGAGATCAGTCAGTCAGTCAGTAGATCAGCCAGTCAGTCAGTAGGTCAATTTGTCATTCAGTGGGTCAGTCAGTCTGTCTTTAGGTCATCAAGTCTGTCAGTCAGCCAGTCACTCAGTAGGTCAGTCAGTTGCTCAGCCTGTCATTCACTGAGCCAGTCAGTCAGTCACTGAGTCAGTCAGTCTGTCGGTGGGTGGGTCAGTCACTGAGTCAGTCAGTCTGTCGGTGGGTGGGTCGGTCTGTGGGTGGGTCGGTCTGTGGGTGGGTCGGTCTGTGGGTGGGTCAGTCGGTCGGTCGGTCGGTCGGTCGGTCGGGTCGGGTCGGGTCGGGTCGGGTCGGGTCGGGTCGGGTCGGGTCGGGTCGGGTCGGGTCGGGTCGGTCGGTCGGTCTGTCGGTCGGTCGGTCGGTCGGTCGGTCGGTCGGTCGGTCGGTCGGTCGGTCGGTCGGTCGGTCAGTCAGTCAGTCAGTCAGTCAGTCAGTCAGTCAGTCAGTCAGTCAGTTAGTCAGTCAGTCAGTCAGTCAGTTAGTCAGTTAGTCAGCTACTCAGTCAGTCAGTCAGTCAGTCAGTCAGTCATTCAGTCAGTCAGTCAGTCAGTCAGTCAGTCAGTCAGTCAGTCAGTCAGTCAGTCAGTCAGTCAGTCAGTCAGTCAGTCAGTCAGTCAGTCAGTCAGTCAGTCAGTCAGTCAGTCAGTCAGTCAGTCAGTCAGTCTGCCAGTAGGTCAGCCAGTCAGTCAGTAGGTCATTCTGTCAGTCTGTGGGTCAGCCAGTCCGTCATTAGGTCATTCAGCAGTCATAAGGTCAGTCAGTCAGTCAGTCAGTCAGTCAGCTAGTCAGTCAGCTAGTCAGCTAGTTAGTCAGCTAGTCACTCAGTCTGTCAGACAGCTAGTCACTCAGTAGGTTGGTCAGTCAGTCGGTCTTACCGTCGGTCGGTCAGTCAGTCACTCAGTCTGTCAGACAGCTAGTCACTCAGTCTGTCAGACATCTACTCACTCAGTCAGTCAGTATGTCAGCCAGTCAGTCAGTCAGTAAATCAGTCAGTCAGTCACAGTCAGTGAGTCAGTCACAGTAAGTGAGTCAGTCACAGTCAGTGAGTCAGTCAGTGAGTCAGTCACAGTCAGTGAGTCAGTCTGTGAGTCAGTCAGTCATTCAGTCAGTAGGTCAGTCAGTCTGTCTCTCAGTCAGTAGGTCAGTCTGTCAGTAGGTCTTTCAGTAGGTCAGTCATTTGGTCGATCGATCAGTCAGTCAGTTAGTCAGTCTGCCAGTAGGTCAGCCAGTCAGTCAGTAGGTCATTCTGTCAGTCAGTGGGTCAGCCAGTCCGTCATTAGGTCATTCAGCAGTCACTAGGTCAGCCAATCTGTAAGTCAGTCAGTTAGTTGGTCAGTCAGCTAATCACTCAGACTGTAAGACAGCTAGTCACTCAGTCTGTCAGACAGCTAGTCACCCAGTCAGTCAGTCAGACAGCTAGTCACTCAGTCTGTCAGACAGCTAGTCACTCAGTCAGTCAGTAGGTCAGCCAGTCAGTCAGTCAGTAGGTCAACCAGTTAGCAGGTCAAGAGATCAGTCAGTCAGTCAGTAGATCAGCCAGTCAGTCAGTAGGTCAATTTGTCATTCAGTGGGTCAGTCAGTCTGTCTTTAGGTCATCAAGTCTGTCAGTCAGCCAGTCACTCAGTAGGTCAGTCAGTTGCTCAGCCTGTCATTCACTGAGCCAGTCAGTCAGTCACTGAGTCAGTCAGTCTGTCGGTGGGTGGGTCAGTCACTGAGTCAGTCAGTCTGTCGGTGGGTGGGTCGGTCTGTGGGTGGGTCGGTCTGTGGGTGGGTCAGTCAGTCGGTCGGTCGGTCGGTCGGTCGGGTCGGGTCGGGTCGGGTCGGGTCGGGTCGGGTCGGGTCGGGTCGGGTCGGGTCGGGTCGGGTCGGGTCGGGTCGGGTCGGGTCGGGTCGGGTCGGTCGGTCGGTCGGTCGGTCGGTCGGTCGGTCGGTCGGTCGGTCGGTCGGTCGGTCGTTCGGTCGGTCGGTCAGTCAGTCAGTCAGTCAGTCAGTCAGTCAGTCAGTCAGTCAGTCAGTTAGTCAGTCAGTCAGTCAGTCAGTTAGTCAGTTAGTCAGCTACTCAGTCAGTCAGTCAGTCAGTCAGTCAGTCAGTCAGTCAGTCAGTCAGTCAGTCAGTCAGTCAGTCAGTCAGTCAGTCAGTCAGTCAGTCAGTCAGTCAGTCAGTCAGTCAGTCAGTCAGCCAGTCAGTCAGTAGGTCATTCTGTCAGTCTGTGGGTCAGCCAGTCCGTCATTAGGTCATTCAGCAGTCATAAGGTCAGTCAGTCAGTCAGTCAGTCAGCTAGTCAGTCAGCTAGTCAGCTAGTTAGTCAGCTAGTCACTCAGTCTGTCAGACAGCTAGTCACTCAGTAGGTTGGTCAGTCAGTCGGTCTTACCGTCGGTCGGTCAGTCAGTCACTCAGTCTGTCAGACAGCTAGTCACTCAGTCTGTCAGACATCTACTCACTCAGTCAGTCAGTATGTCAGCCAGTCAGTCAGTCAGTAAATCAGTCAGTCAGTCACAGTCAGTGAGTCAGTCACAGTAAGTGAGTCAGTCACAGTCAGTGAGTCAGTCAGTGAGTCAGTCACAGTCAGTGAGTCAGTCTGTGAGTCAGTCAGTCATTCAGTCAGTAGGTCAGTCAGTCTGTCTCTCAGTCAGTAGGTCAGTCTGTCAGTAGGTCTTTCAGTAGGTCATTTGGTCGATCGATCAGTCAGTCAGTTAGTCAGTCTGCCAGTAGGTCAGCCAGTCAGTCAGTAGGTCATTCTGTCAGTCAGTGGGTCAGCCAGTCCGTCATTAGGTCATTCAGCAGTCACTAGGTCAGCCAATCTGTAAGTCAGTCAGTTAGTTGGTCAGTCAGCTAATCACTCAGACTGTAAGACAGCTAGTCACTCAGTCTGTCAGACAGCTAGTCACCCAGTCAGTCAGTCAGACAGCTAGTCACTCAGTCTGTCAGACAGCTAGTCACTCAGTCAGTCAGTAGGTCAGCCAGTCAGTCAGTCAGTAGGTCAACCAGTTAGCAGGTCAAGAGATCAGTCAGTCAGTCAGTAGATCAGCCAGTCAGTCAGTAGGTCAATTTGTCATTCAGTGGGTCAGTCAGTCTGTCTTTAGGTCATCAAGTCTGTCAGTCAGCCAGTCACTCAGTAGGTCAGTCAGTTGCTCAGCCTGTCATTCACTGAGCCAGTCAGTCAGTCACTGAGTCAGTCAGTCTGTCGGTGGGTGGGTCAGTCACTGAGTCAGTCAGTCTGTCGGTGGGTGGGTCGGTCTGTGGGTGGGTCGGTCTGTGGGTGGGTCAGTCGGTCGGTCGGTCAGTCAGTCAGTCAGTCAGTCAGTCAGTCAGTCAGTCAGTCAGTTAGTCAGTCAGTCAGTCAGTCAGTCAGTTAGTCAGTTAGTCAGCTACTCAGTCAGTCAGTCAGTCAGTCAGTCAGTCAGTCAGTCAGTCAGTCAGTCAGTCAGTCAGTCAGTCAGTCAGTCAGTCAGTCAGTCAGTCAGTCAGTCAGTCAGTCAGTCAGTCAGTCAGTCAGTCAGTCAGTCAGTCAGTCAGTCAGTCAGTCAGTCAGTCAGTCAGTCAGTCAGTCAGTCTGCCAGTAGGTCAGCCAGTCAGTCAGTAGGTCATTCTGTCAGTCTGTGGGTCAGCCAGTCCGTCATTAGGTCATTCAGCAGTCATAAGGTCAGTCAGTCAGTCAGTCAGTCAGTCAGCTAGTCAGTCAGCTAGTCAGCTAGTTAGTCAGCTAGTCACTCAGTCTGTCAGACAGCTAGTCACTCAGTAGGTTGGTCAGTCAGTCGGTCTTACCGTCGGTCGGTCAGTCAGTCACTCAGTCTGTCAGACAGCTAGTCACTCAGTCTGTCAGACATCTACTCACTCAGTCAGTCAGTATGTCAGCCAGTCAATCAGTCAGTAAATCAGTCAGTCAGTCACAGTCAGTGAGTCAGTCACAGTAAGTGAGTCAGTCACAGTCAGTGAGTCAGTCAGTGAGTCAGTCACAGTCAGTGAGTCAGTCTGTGAGTCAGTCAGTCATTCAGTCAGTAGGTCAGTCAGTCTGTCTCTCAGTCAGTAGGTCAGTCTGTCAGTAGGTCTTTCAGTAGGTCAGTCATTTGGTCGATCGATCAGTCAGTCAGTTAGTCAGTCTGCCAGTAGGTCAGCCAGTCAGTCAGTAGGTCATTCTGTCAGTCAGTGGGTCAGCCAGTCCGTCATTAGGTCATTCAGCAGTCACTAGGTCAGCCAATCTGTAAGTCAGTCAGTTAGTTGGTCAGTCAGCTAATCACTCAGACTGTAAGACAGCTAGTCACTCAGTCTGTCAGACAGCTAGTCACCCAGTCAGTCAGTCAGACAGCTAGTCACTCAGTCTGTCAGACAGCTAGTCACTCAGTCAGTCAGTAGGTCAGCCAGTCAGTCAGTCAGTAGGTCAACCAGTTAGCAGGTCAAGAGATCAGTCAGTCAGTCAGTAGATCAGCCAGTCAGTCAGTAGGTCAATTTGTCATTCAGTGGGTCAGTCAGTCTGTCTTTAGGTCATCAAGTCTGTCAGTCAGCCAGTCACTCAGTAGGTCAGTCAGTTGCTCAGCCTGTCATTCACTGAGCCAGTCAGTCAGTCACTGAGTCAGTCAGTCTGTCGGTGGGTGGGTCAGTCACTGAGTCAGTCAGTCTGTCGGTGGGTGGGTCGGTCTGTGGGTGGGTCGGTCTGTGGGTGGGTCAGTCGGTCGGTCGGTCGGTCGGTCGGTCGGTCGGTCGGTCGGTCGGTCGGTCGGGTCGGGTCGGGTCGGGTCGGGTCGGGTCGGGTCGGGTCGGGTCGGGTCGGGTCGGGTCGGGTCGGGTCGGGTCGGGTCGGGTCGGGTCGGGTCGGTCGGTCGGTCGGTCGGTCGGTCGGTCGGTCGGTCGGTCGGTCGGTCGGTCGGTCGGTCAGTCAGTCAGTCAGTCAGTCAGTCAGTCAGTCAGTCAGTCAGTCAGTCAGTTAGTCAGTCAGTCAGTCAGTCAGTCAGTCAGTTAGTCAGTTAGTCAGCTACTCAGTCAGTCAGTCAGTCAGTCAGTCAGTCAGTCAGTCAGTCAGTCAGTCAGTCAGTCAGTCAGTCAGTCAGTCAGTCAGTCAGTCAGTCAGTCAGTCAGTCAGTCAGTCAGTCAGTCAGTCAGTCAGTCAGTCAGTCAGTCAGTCAGTCAGTCAGTCAGTCAGTCAGTCTGCCAGTAGGTCAGCCAGTCAGTCAGTAGGTCATTCTGTCAGTCTGTGGGTCAGCCAGTCCGTCATTAGGTCATTCAGCAGTCATAAGGTCAGTCAGTCAGTCAGTCAGTCAGTCAGCTAGTCAGTCAGCTAGTCAGCTAGTTAGTCAGCTAGTCACTCAGTCTGTCAGACAGCTAGTCACTCAGTAGGTTGGTCAGTCAGTCGGTCTTACCGTCGGTCGGTCAGTCAGTCACTCAGTCTGTCAGACAGCTAGTCACTCAGTCTGTCAGACATCTACTCACTCAGTCAGTCAGTATGTCAGCCAGTCAGTCAGTCAGTAAATCAGTCAGTCAGTCACAGTCAGTGAGTCAGTCACAGTAAGTGAGTCAGTCACAGTCAGTGAGTCAGTCAGTGAGTCAGTCACAGTCAGTGAGTCAGTCTGTGAGTCAATCAGTCATTCAGTCAGTAGGTCAGTCAGTCTGTCTCTCAGTCAGTAGGTCAGTCTGTCAGTAGGTCTTTCAGTAGGTCAGTCATTTGGTCGATCGATCAGTCAGTCAGTTAGTCAGTCTGCCAGTAGGTCAGCCAGTCAGTCAGTAGGTCATTCTGTCAGTCAGTGGGTCAGCCAGTCCGTCATTAGGTCATTCAGCAGTCACTAGGTCAGCCAATCTGTAAGTCAGTCAGTTAGTTGGTCAGTCAGCTAATCACTCAGACTGTAAGACAGCTAGTCACTCAGTCTGTCAGACAGCTAGTCACCCAGTCAGTCAGTCAGACAGCTAGTCACTCAGTCTGTCAGGACAGCTAGTCACTCAGTCAGTCAGTAGGTCAGCCAGTCAGTCAGTCAGTAGGTCAACCAGTTAGCAGGTCAAGAGATCAGTCAGTCAGTCAGTAGATCAGCCAGTCAGTCAGTAGGTCAATTTGTCATTCAGTGGGTCAGTCAGTCTGTCTTTAGGTCATCAAGTCTGTCAGTCAGCCAGTCACTCAGTAGGTCAGTCAGTTGCTCAGCCTGTCATTCACTGAGCCAGTCAGTCAGTCACTGAGTCAGTCAGTCTGTCGGTGGGTGGGTCGGTCTGTGGGTGGGTCGGTCTGTGGGTGGGTCAGTCGGTCGTCGGTCGGTCGGTCGGTCGGTCGGTCGGTCGGTCGGTCGGTCGGTCGGTCGGTCGGTCAGGTCGGGTCGGGTCGGGTCGGGTCGGGTCGGGTCGGGTCGGGTCGGGTCGGGTCGGGTCGGGTCGGTCGGTCGGTCGGTCGGTCGGTCGGTCGGTCGGTCGGTCGGTCGGTCGGTCGGTCGGTCAGTCGGTCGGTCGGTCAGTCAGTCAGTCAGTCAGTCAGTCAGTCAGTCAGTCAGTCAGTTAGTCAGTCAGTCAGTCAGTCAGTTAGTCAGTTAGTCAGCTACTCAGTCAGTCAGTCAGTCAGTCAGTCAGTCAGTCAGTCAGTCAGTCAGTCAGTCAGTCAGTCAGTCAGTCAGTCAGTCAGTCAGTCAGTCAGTCAGTCAGTCAGTCAGTCAGTCAGTCAGTCAGTCTGCCAGTAGGTCAGCCAGTCAGTCAGTAGGTCATTCTGTCAGTCTGTGGGTCAGCCAGTCCGTCATTAGGTCATTCAGCAGTCATAAGGTCAGTCAGTCAGTCAGTCAGTCAGCTAGTCAGTCAGCTAGTCAGCTAGTTAGTCAGCTAGTCACTCAGTCTGTCAGACAGCTAGTCACTCAGTAGGTTGGTCAGTCAGTCCGTCTTACCGTCGGTCGGTCAGTCAGTCACTCAGTCTGTCAGACAGCTAGTCACTCAGTCTGTCAGACATCTACTCACTCAGTCAGTCAGTATTGTCAGCCAGTCAGTCAGTCAGTAAATCAGTCAGTCAGTCACAGTCAGTGAGTCAGTCACAGTAAGTGAGTCAGTCACAGTCAGTGAGTCAGTCAGTGAGTCAGTCACAGTCAGTGAGTCAGTCTGTGAGTCAGTCAGTCATTCAGTCAGTAGGTCAGTCAGTCTGTCTCTCAGTCAGTAGGTCAGTCTGTCAGTAGGTCTTTCAGTAGGTCAGTCATTTGGTCGATCGATCAGTCAGTCAGTTAGTCAGTCTGCCAGTAGGTCAGCCAGTCAGTCAGTAGGTCATTCTGTCAGTCAGTGGGTCAGCCAGTCCGTCATTAGGTCATTCAGCAGTCACTAGGTCAGCCAATCTGTAAGTCAGTCAGTTAGTTGGTCAGTCAGCTAATCACTCAGACTGTAAGACAGCTAGTCACTCAGTCTGTCAGACAGCTAGTCACCCAGTCAGTCAGTCAGACAGCTAGTCACTCAGTCTGTCAGACAGCTAGTCACTCAGTCAGTCAGTAGGTCAGCCAGTCAGTCAGTCAGTAGGTCAACCAGTTAGCAGGTCAAGAGATCAGTCAGTCAGTCAGTAGATCAGCCAGTCAGTCAGTAGGTCAATTTGTCATTCAGTGGGTCAGTCAGTCTGTCTTTAGGTCATCAAGTCTGTCAGTCAGCCAGTCACTCAGTAGGTCAGTCAGTTGCTCAGCCTGTCATTCACTGAGCCAGTCAGTCAGTCACTGAGTCAGTCAGTCTGTCGGTGGGTGGGTCAGTCACTGAGTCAGTCAGTCTGTCGGTGGGTGGGTCGGTCTGTGGGTGGGTCGGTCTGTGGGTGGGTCAGTCGGTCGGTCGGTCGGTCGGTCGGTCGGTCGGTCGGTCGGTCGGTCGGGTCGGGTCGGGTCGGGTCGGGTCGGGGTCGGGTCGGGTCGGGTCGGGTCGGGTCGGGTCGGGTCGGTCGGTCGGTCGGTCGGTCGGTCGGTCGGTCGGTCGGTCGGTCGGTCGGTCGGTCGGTCGGTCGGTCGGTCGGTCGGTCGGTCGGTCGGTCGGTCGGTC
>CAVMGG010000039.1:0-53748 GCA_963680895.1 Fragum sueziense
TGTCAAGAAAACATCGTGGGAAATGAAGAAATTGCTTGTGACAAGCAATTTGTTCATTTGGCACAATATTTTCCATGGCCTTTATTTTGTATTATTATGTTGGAATGGATTAATAAAAGATAAGATTTGTGAACAATACAGCACAGAAAATGTAGAGACAAATGGAGAAAATGTTGGTTATCAACATTGTCATCTTTTTCCTCAATGCTTTCTCAAGACTTTTCTGCCAGTGATATCAAGACTGACCAGATCTTGTTTGAGAAGAGATTGAAATTATATTACAAATGAGCCAGGATCTGGAAAAACGTCCCTTATAGCATTTGAGAACAACATGGTTCCAGATCAGCCTGCGTATACACACAGTTTGACCAGGATCCATGTCGTTCCCCAATAGCATCCTCATGGTCTGTAGCAACCATTTGAGAGTAACATGGATGCTGGATAGGCTGCATCTAGGCATGGCCTGGTCTTGAAACCTGGCTGTCTCTAATGCTTTAAGGGACGTTTTTCCAGATCCTGGCTCAAATGTAATTTGAAATTTGACAATATGTCCATATACAACCAGGCATGCTTGTCAGACATTTGGTGTAACAGCTGGCTTATGTGTAGAGCGAATAAAAATTGGTCAGACTTTCAATAACTTTCTCATGGACCAAAATTAATATCTGACTGTTGGACTGACTGACGGAAAAAATGTTAGTCTGAGAGAAATTTCATCAGACATATTTGATCAATGAATGGTTCATGATAATGGTTGCACACATTTTTAGCTCGCCTGGGACGATAGTCTCGGAAGAGCTATTGTCATACCCCCGGATGTCGGCATCAGCGTCAGCGTCCGCAAAAACTTTAACCTGGCCCATATCTCATGCCCTGTTAGAGATACAGCCTTCATATTTAACCTGTGGGTACCTCTAACCAAGACCTTTAATTTGAGACCATGACCTTTGACCTTGTGACCTTGACCTTGGAGTTTGACCCACTTTTTGACCATTTTAAAAAACTTTAACCTGGCCTATATCTCATGCCCAGTAAAACAATATGCCTACAGCCTTCATATTTCACATGTGGATACTTCTTACCAAGACCTTTCATTTGGGACCATGACCTTTGACCTTGTGACCTTGACCTTGGAGTTTGACCTACTTTTAAAAAAACTTTAACCTGGCCTAAAAAAACTTTAACCTGGCCTATATCTTATGCCCTACTACTTATACAGCCTTGATATTTCACATATGGACACCTCCTACCAACACGGTTCACATTTGACCATGACCTTGGCCTGTGTGACCTTTACCTTGGAGTTTGACCTACTTTTAAAAAACTTTAACCTTGCCTATATTTCATGTCCTTTTACACCTACAGCCTCGATATTTAACATATGGACACCTCCTACCAATATCCTTCACATTTGACCATGACCTTGGACCTCATGACCTTGACCTTGGAGTGTGACCTACTTTTAAAAAACTTTAACCTGGCCTATATCTCATGTCCGTTTACACCTACAGCCTTGATATTTCACACATGGACACCTCCTACCAACACGGTTCACATTTGACCATGACCTTGGCCTGTGTGACCTTTACCTTGGAGTTTGACCTACTTTTAAAAAACATTTACCTGGCCTATATCACATGTCCTTTTACCCATACAGCCTCTATATTTTACACAATGACACCTCCTACCAACACCGTTCACATTTGACCATGACCTTGACCTTGTGACCTTGACTATGGAGTTTGACCTACTTTTAAAGAACTTTTACCTTGCCTATATCCCATGTCCTTTTACACATACAGCCTTGATATTTCACATATGGACACATCCTACCAACACTGTTCACATTTGACCATGACCTTGGACCTTGTGACCTTGACCTTGGAGTTTGACCTACTTAACCTGGGATATATCACATGTCTTTTTACCCATACAGCCTCTCTATTTTACACATTGACACCTCCTACTAAAATGGTTCACATTTGACCATGACCTTGGATCTTGTGACCTTGACCTTGTAGCTTGACCTACCTTTAAAAAACTTTAACCTGGCCTATATCTCATGTCGTTTTACCCATACAGCCTTAATATTTCACACATGGACACCTCCTACCAACATGGTTCACATTAATTTGTCCATGACCTTTGACCGCAGGGTTCAACACTAAGGCACGTCCGACAGACATTCCGCGGGCTTTCCGCAACACGGTTCTAACTCACTTTTTCATTTTTTTACAGGAGAGACAAAAAACTGTTTCATTTTCTTACAAAGAAAAATTTTGTTCAATAAGAAACATTTCTGAAATTGTTTTTCCATAACAGATAAACTATTATAAATCAAATCTGT
The DNA here is from genome assembly GCA_963680895.1 of Fragum sueziense. Lineage (NCBI taxonomy): Eukaryota > Metazoa > Mollusca > Bivalvia > Cardiida > Cardiidae > Fragum > Fragum sueziense. The sequence goes on from CAVMGG010000039.1 coordinate 2,348, forward strand.
GTGAAATTTGTTCAAAATGTTGTATTTGAAAAAATTTGAGTTAGACCCGTGTTGCAGAAAAAAATGATAAAAATCAACAAAAAAGTTACCCGCAAAACAGTTCTAACTCAAAAAAATTTCATAAAGCACTATTAATTTGGCAGGTATTTATGTTGGAAATCATGTCTATATTTTACCCAAATAGTTTTAAATGTCAATTCTGTGTTTTTGTTTGATGAAGACCAGAAAAATTGTCGCCAAAATCTATGACAAGAGTTTCAATACATATCAAAGCACTTATTTATGCTTTACACTAAAATGAAATTGTTTTCATCATAAAACATTTACAAATATAAGCTTTTTTTCAAGTCTAGAATACACTTGCAAGCATACATAAGACAGATCATTTAATCTAAAATGTTATAGTACAATATTTTAGAAGTATAAAGAAGTTCTGCGGCAACAACTTTAGCAGACTCCTCACTAGGTGTCTCACATATCAAATATCTCAGATTCAGAAGATGGTGGATGGAGAGTAATTGTCAAATTACATCGCATGAAAATGCTGTATATTGTAGTTTATTTATAATGAGACGTCATTCCTCTAAAAAGTATTGATCAAGTAATGAAAATTGACTTTATTTATGTTTGTTGTCGAACAAAGCAAGCTCTTGAACCAATAGTTTGAGTGGTTCCTAATGACACGTGAAACGTTGACCTGAATGCAAAGCAAAAAATTATTAATAATTGTAGGTGTAGTGCTTTTAGAGTTATGTTTCTTGTTCTGGAACCATGCAATAGTAAAAAAAACATGTAGAAACTTTGATAGCAATAATTTGACAGGTTCCAGACTCCAGATATAAGAATGCATCATATCAAACCTTAACCAGAGTTAAAAGTTGAAATGAGATATTGTCCCAATAAATTTTTTAAAAGTAATGTTTTTGGCTGACAACCTTTTGTAGTCACCCAGCATGTATGTACAAAGTTTCAAAGATCTAGTGTGGGCTGATATAAATTATTATACTACTCAGACTTCCCAAAATTCATCAGCCCATCAGACAATTTTTCAGAAGGACTGATGTTTGTCAGCTCTCTGTCAGTACAACTGTCTAACAGTCCTGCGGGTGTCATGTCACTCATTTTAAGCCAAACTGACAACAAATTGATAGTTTATAAAAAATCACTATTTCTACTAACAAAAATATTATTTTTGTTTTAATTGATTTGGTCCTTCGATCTGACAGATTCTTTTTTGGACTAACAAATTTTGAGGCCTTGTAAGACCGAATGACTGACACCTTTTCTGAACTTCTGGGAAGTCTGACTACTGGTTAAGAAATTTGAATAATAGCATTTTACAAAGAATTTGGTGACCTAAGAATACTGAGCCCCTCATCTTCGGAACAGTTTTTAGCTTTTGATGCCCATATCTCTGCTAATATCCAGTGATTTTGTTACAAATTTATGCAGAAGAGTCCAGGGACCCACTTGTTCCCAAAACAATGAGTCCAATATCGAAATATATGAGTCTTTGAAAGACAACGTCGATTACACATTGAAAATGTTAGCATTCTGGGACTCACTGAATATTTTTCAATGAGTCCTGAGAATAAAATGTGAGTCAGGGACTCGGAACTCGCAGGTAACAAAATCCCTGAATATCTCTGCTAATTCTTGAACTGTGATAAAAATCAACTAGACAATCGGCCCTAAATTATATTACATTTATACATGTATGTATAATGTACAGCAAGAAATATCCAGACCAATATCTATAATCAGTGCATTAGATGCTGATAGATACAAACAACAAAGCTTCAGATTACATCATCAAGAATCCTGGTCAATTTTTGCTTATGGAACTTAAATCTCATGATCTGATGATGACAAGAATTTCAAAGTATCCATTACTTTTATTTCTAAAATAATGAATGGTGAGAAACTAAGATTTGACCAAAACAGAAAACAACTTTTATCAAAGCAAACTCAGGGATGACATCCTATTTCTGTAATAGTTTGGTCATGGAACTGGCAGTTTTTCTTTTGGTTACTTGCCCATAGACATGTTATCCTCAGAAAAGTTTCCTGTACCCCTTCTAGTCTTGTTTGAAGCTAAAGTCTAATATTCCAATCAGATAGGATGAAAGAACTTTAGCTCACCACTTCTCAAAAGTCAAACTTTTACATTCATGAACAAGTGAAAATTCATTTAAAATTCCATACCTAAGGGCATAAAATGCTAGACATGGGTTGATGGTATGATTTCTTGGTTATAACATTTTATGTATTACATGTACACATATTTGCAATAAGATCCAACTAATCTTTAATTTGATCTTTTGCATAAAATCAAAACTAACCATTAGTTCATTCAATTGACCATATTGAGCAAGACATATGAATGAATGATCAGTGAAATCTACATCTTAGTTAGGTCTTGAAGTAATTTCTGATGATTGATTGCAATCTAATGTGTCTGATCAGTTATGGCTCTATGTAAAGAACACACCATCACTGACATCCACATAAGATTTTAGTTGTTCAATGGGACATAAATATTACCGTACATATCATATTCAAAAATATTGAGACTGGCATTGCATAATAAGAGAGCAAGCTTGTCTGTCCTTTGGTCTGTTGGTCATTAGCTTTTTTCTGTTGTTATTCATTAGGTAATAAGTTATAACTACTGAATTGCAAGTAGAAATATTCATATCTAAGACAATGTATGCCATACTGTAACATTTGAAATGGTTTTCAATAATAATAATAATAATAATAATAAAGACTTTATTTAACGAGGCAGCACAGTTGGGATATGTTATAATAATGATGTGGGTTGCCTTATTATAATTCCAAATATGAAGTGGAAGCAATTCAAACAATCATTTTATAAGGTATATTGAGCTTACATGTTCAGTGAAACTTCACTCCAATATGTTGTATAATTATCAATTTGATGGACCATAATTATTTCTATAAAAAAATGAGTCAAAAGAAAGCTTTTAGGTCAAAGATTTTTAATAAATCCACTAAATCTCTTGCAAAAAAAATCTCTATTTTGCGCTGAAATAATTAAAATTTAGAGTCCTAGCCATATTTTTCTCTTCAAAAATTTCAAAAAATGGGCTAATAGACAAAGATCATACTGTAAAGCTGTCTGATTCTAGTTTAAACTAAAATATGTGTCACTTGCAAGCCAAGTTTATTCAAAGAATTTATTCTTAAAAGTATCATATACATAGAAAGAACTATTTAAGTTACTGTTATTGACCGAAAATTTACATAGACTTAATAGGGATTATATTTTGCAGGAAAAGGGTTAAAACACAAGAAAATCAATTGAAAACCATTATTACATGTTTCTTTAACTTGCTATGTTATTTACTGATGTCATTGATCAAATAAGACATAAAAGAAGTTCTAACTGAGATTTTTTTCTGCAACACAGTTCTAACTGGTCCAGTTAGAACTGTGTTGCGGAAACATAAAATACCACTTTGAGTTAGAACCTTTTAAACAAATTTGATTTTCTCAATTAATATGAGGAATTTTTGAAAAATATTTTAAGGGATAATGTATTGATATTAGTTAGTTCCTAAAATGTAAAAAAGTGATTTTTGATAAAAAGTAGAGTTAGAACCCTATTGCGGAAAGCCCACGATTCACTGCCTGTAGCTTCGTCCGGGCTAGTAAGACCCGCAAGATGCTAGCCCGACTGGTCGTCCAAACTTCAAATCTAAAATTCACTTTCACCGTAATTGAAACAGAGGATACATTCATTTGACTTTTTTTCCGCATATTTTAAGGTTTCCTTTCTGGTTTGTTTACTTTTTGCAATATCCGCTAACGATGCGCATGGGTAAGGAAGAGATCATGAGAAATTTGCATAAATGGGCGGACCTTATTATCACCTGATGTCTTGAGTAGGTGAGCGGGAATCAGAGAAGAAAATTCTGAAACTTACGATTGTGCTAAAAACGATTGAATACGCTTCCAATTCAGTTATTTTCTGAAAGTCAAGCCAATTTCCTACATAAACAGAATACGTTTTATATTTATTCCTGTGTGCAAAATGCTTTCATTGATCATTTTTCTAACCCGATTTGACTTGTTTCAAAATAGACTTTTCCACGCACCTGTCAGATTAGAAAATGACTGCCCGAGTAATTGATCAATTAACTTCATTTAGAGTATCCCTCTAGGGCAAATGTAATTTATTCATGATCTTTGAAACGCTTATTTAAGTGCATGTTTACTGAGAATCAGGCGTTTACTGGACTCTATTGTTGATGATTTTGGTTCAACTTTCGTTTTGAAGGAAACTTTCGTAAACAACCGATAGTCGAAAGAACTATCGTGGTATTTACCGACTTTTAAAAGTTCTATCGACCTATCGCTATAGTATTAAGTAAGGTAAAATAGCGCGATACAGCCATAAGTTTACATATCGTTTCACCACTATTTCTCCCGAAATGGAAACTTTTGGTCAGGGCTAGTACACATCTGGTCCGGGCTCATAGCATCTGGCAGCAACAAGCCCGGCGGTCTTGTAGCCAAAAAAGTTAATGTTGAACCCTGTGACCTTGTGACCTTGACCTTGGAGCTTGACCTGCTTTAAAAAAAATCATTTTGGACCATGACCTTTTTACCTTGACCTAGGAAATGACTTTTGTTTGTGACAAGCTCTCGTTAGGGCGAGCTTTATTGTCCGCGGACAATTCTTGTTAGTGAACGCAAACTTAAAAATAAATCTTCATCTGTTTCAGCTCCAGATCTACCAATATTTGAGCGTAGAAACTGGTTGATCCATCTACACTATGTAAGAAAGGAGTACGAGCAATGTAAAATGATGATCCGTGAACAGCTCGCAGAAAGTGGGGGAATGTGTGAATATGCTGTATATGTACAAGGTATGTAGGACATATGTGTAATGATTATGAATACACATGCATATTTATCTACACTATGTAAGAAAGGAGTATGAGCAATGTAAAATGATGATTCGTGAACAGCTCGCAGAAAGTGGGGGAATGTGTGAATATGCTGTGTATGTGCAAGGTATGTAGGACATATGTGTAATGATAATGAATACACATGCATATATTTATCTACACTATGTAAGAAAGGAGTATGAGCAATGTAAAATGATGATCCGTGAACAGCTCGCAGAAAGTGGGGGAATGTGTGAATATGCTGTGTATGTACAAGGTAGGTAGGACATATGTGTAATGATTATGAATACACATGCATATTTATTTACACTTTATGTGAGAAAGGAGTATGAGCAATGTAAAATGATGATCCATGAACAGCTGACAGAGAGTGGGGGAATGTGTGAATATGCTGTGTATGTACAAGGTATGTAGGACATATGTGTAATGATAATGAATACACATGCATATATTTATCTACACTATGTAAGGAAGGAGTATGAGCAATGTAAAATGATGATTCGTGAACAGCTTGCAGAGAGTGGGGGATTGTGTGAATATGCTGTGTATGTGCAAGGTATGTAGGACATATGTGTAATGATTATGAATACACATGCATATATTTATCTACACTATGTAAGGAAGGAGTATGAACAATGTAAAATGATGATTTTAGAACAGCTCGCTGAGAGTGGGGGAATGTGTGAATATGCTGTGTATGTACAAGGTATGTAGAACATATGTGTAATGATTATGAATACACATGCACATTTATCTGCACTATGTAAGAAAGGAGTATGAGCAATGTAAAATGATGATTCGTGAACAGCTGACAGAGAGTGGGGGAATGTGTGAATATGCTGTGTATGTACAAGGTATGTAGGGCATATGTGTAATGATTATGAATACACATGCACATATTTATCTACACTATGTAAGAAAGGAGTATGAGCAATGTAAAATGATGATCCATGAACAATTGGCAGAGAGTGGAGGAATGTGTGAATATGCTGTGTATGTACAAGATTTGTAGGACATATGTGTAATGATAATGAATACACATGCATATATTTATCTACACTATGTAAGGAAGGAGTATGAGCAATGTAAAATGATGATTCGTGAACAGCTTGCAGAGAGTGGGGGATTGTGTGAATATGCTGTGTATGTGCAAGGTATGTAGGACATATGTGTAATGATTACACATGCACATATTTATCTACACTATGTAAGAAAGGAGTATGAGCAATGTAAGATGATGATTCGTGAACAGCTGGCATAGAGTGGGGGAATCATTCATGCCATTCAATGTGTGAATATGCTGTATATTATATGTACAAGGTATTCCACTTTGTTCATTGCACATTGCATGCTTTAACCCTTTCCCAAACAAGACCTGGTTTTGACGTCCCTAATAGAAAAAGCTTGGGAAAATATTCAAACAAAAGAAGAAACTGCTGATAACCAGCAGTTTCTCCTTTTGTTTCAATATTTTCTATGCCATATTTTACACAAATATCTTTAATAACATCCCTTTTATCATTTGTTGCAGCTTTCAAATCGGATCACCCTAAAATTTTGCCGTTTGGGAAAGGGTTAAGTATTTCAGCATGACAGGAGTCATCAATGATGTTATATCAGGAGTTGTCCCAGCCACTTTGTGACAAGGAGTCTGGCCAAATTTATATATTTTTAGGGCGCAAAAAAATATTATTTTCGATGTTTGAGGAACGAATTAGTCGAAAATTAATTTCCCTTGCTATGTCTAAGCTCCGATAGATGGCGTTGTATAGTGCACGAGTTTGCTCGTGCGTTTGTAAGTCCTTCACTCAGAGTTGGAAACCGACTGTAGGCGGACGTGTATTGCTGTTTTTATTGTCGTTGGGCGGTGTAGCACGTGTTTCTCTTTCCAAATGACGAACTGGCTACACGGGTTTAGATGAATCTGCGTCGTTACTGGGATGTTTCATCTTGATCTACATGACAGTGCATATTCGACATGGAGCGATGGGGTGTTAGAAGACGTATATTGAAATAAAGCTATGCATGACTGCAGACGATAATTGCAGATAAGTATTATTTCATGGCTCTTTATCTAACAGTTAATCGGAGGAAAAGGATAACATTTTTCCCTTTATTGCATTGCAATAAAATTTCGAGAACAAGAATGTGCCGCTGAAAAGAAATAGCCTACGCTATTTTCCTTAATCGCGTTGAAATTAAATTATTGTGTATAAAGGAGTATTTTAGAAATAGTATGAGAAAGGATGAAATTCATATATGAGTTTCTTTTACACTTTGCTGTCTACGTATCAAAAATGGCATTGGATTTAGTGCTAATATTGATCTTGATTACCGTTATGCAGAGCTCCAGATAATTTTTAGGGTAAAAGAGTGATCACTCCCTACTCTGAGCATCAAAAGAGTGATTCACTCTCAACCCAGTAGGTCTAATCCCTTTTTAGAGAAAACCAACAAAAACTGTTTTCGGGAGAAAATTAAACCCTTAATTATAGGATTACCTTTCCTTGCATTGGTACTTCTTTGATTCACAGGGCTCAACAATGTAGTAAATTACAACAAAGTATTCAGAGTGAGTGATTCCGCTATTCACAGTCAGTTTCTTACTGTGCTGTATATGTACTAGCAGTTTCCTACTGTGGAACTATGAAATAAATGTTGGAAGTATAAACAAGGTAGTGAAACACAATGAACTATCTACAAAAACACTATTCACAGGCAGAAAGATACCACCCTTTAAAACAATGATCCCTCCAGCGACCATGACCATAAACAGTACTTGCTATCTTTTTCTGAATACTGAATTTGCATTTTATTTTCACATTATAGGACACAGATCGCTCTGAAATCATCCACGGAAACTCGGCCTGTCTTAATTTTCAGCCAATTTAGGGTTTCAACTGATCCGCCGACGTTATGTATTCGGGTAATTTGTGCGGCCATTTTAATGACAGAATAAAACTGAACTCGATAGATGCAGAAATATCCTCCCCGGTTGGATTAAAAAACTGTCAGATTCTGACACTATTTTCTGTTTTCTTCTGGACATGTTACTTTGCGACGCAACAGACCTTGCAATCGTAAACAAAACGATGCGGTGTCGAATTGAGACTTCGTAAGATTCAGTAACCCGTAAAATTTGCTACTTTCTATTCTATATTATTCTGCATGGCACCGATATCGAAATGGCTGTGATTTGTAAACATCCGTTGACGGATAACGGGAAATTTCTCTTCGACGCTTAGAAATAATTCGAATGCGTTAGCAAAAAACCAGTAACTTTCACTCGCTCTCGCTTGTTAGGAATGCGTTACTTGAAAATTGAATGCGTCTTGCGACGCACACAGTTGACTTTGAAATGCGTTTCTTACATATTTTAATGCGTTATAACGCAATCACGCACCTTATCTGGAGCTCTGGTTATGTATTGGTAAATCGTCGATGTTTTTATAAAATCGTGTAACTTCAGATCCTATCAAGCTGTAGTTGCGACGTTTTTGATTTACACTGACGAAATAGTATTGTTTGTGTCACTGTTTAATTGATATAATTGGCATGATATCATGTGCATTATGGAATTGAATTGTTCAATTCTGTCAGGAAAAAATTATCCATTTATTCAACAGTTTTGTTGCCAGTATTTATTCGTGTGTATGGGCATTACATTACTGTTTCTGTCTTTTCAGAATATTTTGGGTACCGTAGAGTGATGGTGATTGAAATTGAATGGTTGTTAGCACTATAGTGACTGACGTTTGACTTCGCGGGATGTCGTCTTACTGATATGTACAGTTAATGTGGTGAAGCTAGAATTTCGTGTCAACATAAATGTTCCAGAGGATGCACTGGTGAATTAGCCCGAATAACTGCGTGATTATAAAAGAATCTATGCATATTGTCTGTGGATTCATTTATTGTATAGACACAGCTCTATTAAGTCCTCGAGTAATTGTTAATTAATATGCTACGTCACTGTTTATCGCTTTTAATTATATGCTAGTTCATGCCGGAATTAACATTGATTAAAGTTTTTGTACGAGAATGTTATTTCCTTATTTGGTTAGTTTGCTATTTATACAAGGTTTATGACAAAATGCTAGAACGTGGAAGAAAATGTTGATAGGGTACATAATTCCGAACGTTGAGCGTTGTTACGAATGTTAGGTACAATAAATTACCGTAACTTGAATGAAACGCATTGTAAATGTTGTATATTATTGTTGTAACCATTTGTTTCGTACGTGTGCATTTATCTATTATTAGCCTATTTATTAGCCTAATTACACAAATTACGGCATCGAAAATACTTGTATTTAAGTTCGGCCATTTCAAGAAGTGGCATAGCAGCCAGAACTTGCCATGATATATGATGTTTGAAGTTGCATAGAGATTCGGACAAGTTGTTATGTGGAGAGTTTTGCACAGCTACATGTATATCGATATATATAGTTGTGCAAAATTCGTATTGCTAGTAATTACGGGATAAAACTATTTACTTCTTAGTTCAATGTTAGTGTAATGAATATCTATTGGGTTATTGTTGTTTGCATTGAAATGTTTTTGAGTACGTTCGTTGCTTTGTATATGTGTTGTAACTATGCCAGGGAAAACTATTGCTTATGATGAAGAATATAGAAAATAATTAAATACCAGTGGATGATGTTAAATATGTGCACACTGTTTGTATTGCTGTAATAACGTTTATTATTACAACGTTTGGTAATAGGGATGTTGAGAATTTCATGTGAATCCATTGATAAATGCTTTAGTATTCAATACTTCTATGACATACCCGTTCTTTTAGTCTCAGTCGGTATACAGTCCAACTGTTACGCCAAAAAATAATATTTTTTGTGTTTGTTGTTATGTTATCCTCTAGAGGAGAGTGAGTTGGCAAGGGAAATATTATTTTCGATGTTTGAGGAACGAATTAGTCGAAAATTAATTTCCCTTGCTATGTCTAAGCTCCGATAGATGGCGTTGTATAGTGCACGAGTTTGCTCGTGCGTTTGTAAGTCCTTCACTCAGAGTTGGAAACCGACTGTAGGCGGACGTGTATTGCTGTTTTTATTGTTTTAGTTTTTAATATTGAAAGCTAGATGTATGATTGTAGAAAGTCAGTTATGTCAGAATACAATGCAATACATTCGGTGCATGATATATGCAAGTTCGTTTTGAACGCTGATTACCAATGCTTCCTTGTGTTCTCTTATGAACAATTTCTTCAAATGCTATTTCACACATTAGTTGTTTAAAGTACTACTTATCCATACTTGTTTATGCATTGGGCATATGATGCCATTCGCTTTCATGTGGTATTGAGCGTTTTGGAATGTTCAATGCCATGTATTAACGAATGACTAATTAATTTCATGACATATAGCGGCTGTTATATAAGACATGTTCATAGATACGTTTAGAAGTTGAAAGTTACGACGTATCTACCGGGTATAGCCGATTGTGATTGGTTGATTAAGATTATGTTGATAGTAGTTAGCTGACTGCCAAATAAAGGCAAGTCGTTGGCATTGAATGCTAAAATGTATGTTATTTCGTGTGCTAGTAAATAATTATAAGTGTGGCAGGCAGCCAGCCAGTGAACGTGTGGATATGTTCGTATACACTAAACATGGATGAGTTGAACTTAAAGAACATTCATTTATAGTGTGAAATTGGACATTTTTGCATGTTCAATATCATTTATCATTGAATATTAACAAGGTAAAGTCATACGTATCTGTTACTGTATTGAATTATATATTCATAAGTGCGATTCCAATATTGAAAGACGTTGAAAGTTCAGACGCGGTCATAGTTGAGTGTAATTGCGCAATTTGATGTGTTGCTAGTTATTTGCTGTTGAGTACCTTATATATGCACCATTACTGTCATTGAGTATTTAGATGTTCACATGTTACATGATTACTGATATTGAGCTCTATTGATACTTTTAAGTAACCGAACGTATAGGTGCGTTCGTGATATTAAATGAACATCGTAGTCATTCACAAGTTTAAAAGCGCATGTGTTCGGGGTCATCTGCAAGCGTTCGTGTCAATAAAGTCAGTCATCTGAATTGAAACATGTGTGAGCGTTTGTATTTATATGAAATTGAACGCATATACGCGTTATGAAGTGACAATGAATGTATGAGCATGTTCGGGTCTGTAGTAATTAGACGCATGAGTGCGTTATGCATTGCGCAAGTAAACTTGCAGGAACGATTGGGGTCATCTGCATGCGACCGTGTTGGTTCGAGTTGAGGTGTCGTTCATGATAAGCCAGAAGCGAACGTTTACGTACCTTCAGAGTCCATCGGAATTGAACGCATGGGTGCGTTATGCATTACGCAAACGAACGTGTAAGGACGTTCGGAGTCATCTGCTGCGTACGTTTCGGTACGTTCGGAGTTAAATATTCATTGAACGGGAGAGTACGTTCATGGTTAAGCACTAGCGAACGTGAGGGTACGTTCGGTGTCATCTGCAAGCGAACGTGAGGGTACGTTCGGTGTCATCTGCAAGCGAACGTGAGTGTACGTTCGGTATCATCTGCAAACAAACGTGATGGTATGTTCGGTGTCATCTGCAAGCGAACGTGAGGGTACGTTCGGTGTCATCTGCAAGCAAACGTAAGGGTACGTTCGGTATGTTTCGTGCACGTGAGGGAACGTTCATAGTTTGACGAACGTGAGGGTGCGTTCGATATGTTTCGTGAACGTGAGGGTCCGTTCATGGTTAGTGCGAACGTGAGGGTACGTTCGGTATGTTTCGTGAACGTGAGGGTCCGTTCATGGTTAGTGCGAACGTGAGGGTACGTTCGGTATGTTTCGTGAACGTGAGGGTCCGTTCATGGTTAAGGCGAACGCGAGGGTGCGTTCGGGAGCGGCGGTGAATGTGTGGGTACGTTCAGAGTCATTCGTGAGTGAACGCGTGGGTGCGTTACGCAATTCGCAAGCGAACGTGCAGGTACGTTCGATGTCATCTGTTATTGAACGTGTGATTCACGTTCAGAGTTGAATGTTGAGCCGCTAGCGAACGTGAGGGTACGTTCGTAGTCATCTGCAACGAACGTGAGGGTACGTTCGGAATGTTTCTTGAACGTGAGAGTACGTTCATGGTATCAACGCGAACGTATAGAGACGTTCGGAGTATTGTTGTTGTAATACGCGTGTTGTATTGTACGATTGGTGAGAATAAACGGCCCGCAGTCGGTATACAGTCCAACTGTTACGCCAAAAATAATATTTTTTGTGTTTGTTGTTATGTTATCCTCTAGAGGAGAGTGAGTTGGCAAGGGAAGCTCATTTTTGGCAAAGCATAACACTCATTTTTCAACAATGAAATTAAACATTTTAAAGGGGGAATAACACTTAACATCTTACAAATTTTCAGAGAACTTCGTGCAAAAAATAAATATATATTATGAAAATATGGCCTTTAAATTGCATCTATGCAAAATCTTAGCTTTCTATCTTGTGTATTGGCTAGGATGTTGACGGATTTAAAACCCCATATGTTTTATTATTATAATTTTTATCCCCCCGACAAAAAATCATGGGGTTTTAAATCCGTCGACATCTAAGCCAATACACAAGGTAGAAAGCTAAGATTTGGCATGTATGCAATTTAAAGACCATATTTTAATAATATATATTTATTTTTTTGTACGAAGTTCTCGGAAAATTTGCAAGATGTTAAGTGTTATTCCCCCTTTAAATAGATTTTGGAAAAAACGGAAGATAATTTTCTTGGGGAACACAGCTGTTTGCTTTGGGAATGACTCCATTTTCCAGAGGCGCAGAAAATGCAGAAAAAATTCCTGCATATGGACACAGTTTTGTATCTATTTCAGCATTGATTATGAGGATGGAAGGTAAAATACAAGAATCTCTTGAGATGTTTCAGACATGCGCACTTCTTAATCCCAGTAGTCCAGATAACCTTAAACAAGTTGCGAGATCCTTGTAAGTTATAACTTTTGTCATTGTACTTCATAAACAATTATAGAGGACAACATGGTTTGGTGCACCAGCAGTCTTCTCAACCTTAGTAGTCCAGATAATCTTAAACAGGTGGCAAGATCTTTGTAAGTTTTAATCCATTTTATGTTGATTTATTAAGAAAATAAAGGAGAATATGATGAGGTGCACCAGTGCTCTTGTTTACTTGAGCAGCTCAAAGAATGTCTAACAAGATGCAATTTTGAAACACCAATGCCCCCGATTTGAGATACAGTTTGTATGTTTGCACTTTTGGAGAAAATGCCAATGTTAAGTTATCAGACAGATGGACAGACAGACAGACACCGGTTAAACAATATGCCCCCGATACAGAGGCATAAAAAGTGGCAAGATCTTTTGAGGTTTGATTTAAAATGTATATTGTTCAGATTCTATGACAAATGCTATGAACATTGCTTATCATAATAATACTGAAAGTAATACCTCAATATGCAATATTAAACAAATGAGCTGCAGACAATAGATACCAAGCTTGAATTTGGAATTTGCTATCAGTTTTTAGCTCACCTGAGCTCAACGAGCTCAAGGGGAGCTCTTAGGGTCAGTCACTCTCCGGCGTCCGTCGTCCGTCGTCCGTCGTCCGTCGTCAACAATTTCTTTAAACATCTTCTCCTCCTTAACCACTGGGCCAATTCTTTCAAAACTTGGCAGAAATGTTCCTTGGGAGGCCCTTTTCAAAACTTGTTCGTAAATTTTTGATTTGTCAAAAAATGTGGGCGTGGCAGGGCGGGGCTTATCAGACTTCGAGAAATCATTAGATAATTCTTCAAAAATCTTCTCCTCCTTAACCACTGGGCCAATTCTTTCCAAACTTGGCAGAAATGTTTCTTGGGTGACCCTTTTCAAAACTTGTTCGTGAATTTTTGATTCGTCAAAAAATGTGGGCGTGGCAGGGCGGGGCTTATCAGACTTCGAGAAATCATTAGATAATTCTTCAAAAATCTTCTCCTCCTTAACCACTGGGCCAATTCTTTCCAAACTTGGCAGAAATGTTTCTTGGGTAACCCTTTTTAAAACTTGTTCGTGAATTTTTGATTCGTCAGAAAATGTGGGCGTGGCAGGGCGGGGCTTATCAGACTTCGAGAAATCATTAGATAATTCTTCAAAAATCTTCTCCTCCTTAACCACTGGGCCAATTCTTTCCAAACTTGGCAGAAATGTTTCTTGGGTGACCCTTTTCAAAACTTGTTCGTGAATTTTTGATTCGTCAAAAAATGTGGGCGTGGCAGGGCGGGGCTTATCAGACTTCGAGAAATCATGTGAAAAATCTTTAAAAATCAATTATCAGGCCAATTCGAACCAAGCTTGGCAGAAATGTCCCTTGAGTGACTGTTCTCAACACATGCTCATGAATTTTTGATTGGGTGAAAGTTGTAGGCGTGGCAGGGCGGGGTCTATAAGACTTCGAGAAATTGTTAGATAATTCTTCAAAAATCTTCTTCTCCTTAACCACTTGGCCAATTCTAACCAACCTTGGCAGGAATGTTCCTTTGGTGACCTTTTTTTAAAACTTGTTCATGAATTTTTCATTCATCAAAAATTGTGGGCGTGGCAGGGCGGCGCTTTTCGGACTTAGAGAAATCATGTGAAAAATCTTTAAAAATCAATTATTTGGCCAATTTAAACCAAACTTGGCAGGAATGTCCATTGAGAGACTCTCTTCAACACATATTCATGAATATTTGATTGGGTGAAAAACATAGGCTTGGCAGGGTGGGGCTTATCACACTTCAAGCAATCTTTAGATAATTCTTCAAAAATCTTATTCATCTTAACCATCAGGCGATTTGTTACCAAACTTGGCAGGAATGATTATTGGGTGACTCATTACAATATCTGTTCGCAAATTCGTTATTCGTCAAAAATGTGGTTTTGGCAGGGCAGGGCTTATCAGACTTAACGAGATCAAGAGAAAATTCTTTAAAGAAGCAATTATAGGGCAAAGTTGAACCAAACCTTACAGGAATGTACCTTGAGTGACTGTCTTCAATACACGGTTGTGAACTTTAGATTTATTGAAAAAATGTGTGCATGGCAGAGCAAGGCTTGTTGATTTTTAAATGAGCTATGTCCTTTTGTTAAAAATTGGCATTTTTTGCAACATTTACATGTGCTGTTTGGTCTATTGCTCTTTTTTCCCAATTGATAAGCTCACAGTTCAAATGAAATGTACTTCTCAAAATGCACAAAAACAGTGCTGTTGGGGGGTATGATCACTCTCAGTGATATTCTAGTTTACAATGATTTGATATGACATATATATTTGTTTACAACAAAAGTTATATTGTACACAATCAAATACACAAAGAACTCAGGTGAGCGATATCAGTGCCTTTCAGGCACTCTTGTTTATAAACCAGACACGAAAATATAAATACTTAACATTCTTTTTTCAAATTTCAACGGTTTTATTTGAAACATTGGAGAATTTTTAAACAAATACGTTTGCCTTATATCGCTCCTTTAACCCTTTCAATGCCCCGGGACGGGTGTACCCGTCCTGCGAAAAAAGTGTCAGCGTGCCCCGGGACGGGTATACCCGTTTTTCGTCAAATAGGTTTTTTGCAAAAATATCTGAAAATGAGACTAAAATGGTGGAATAAAAGGTTGAAAACAATACTTTGGTAAGTTTTATATGGTTTTCATAAAGAATTATATATATATTTCACGCTGATTTTTAACGAAAACACTATTTTTTAGCTCACCTGAGCAACATGCTCAAGGTGAGCTTTTGTGATCACCCTGTGTCCGGCGTGCGTCGTGCGTCGGTCGTCGGAAGTCGTCAACAATTGCTTTAAACATCTTCTCCTCCACAACCACTGGGCCAATTCTTTCCAAACTTGGCAGAAATGTTTCTTGGGTGACCCTTTTCAAAACTTGTTCGTGAATTTTTGATTCGTCAAAAAATGTGGGCGTGGCAGGGCGGGGCTTATCAGACTTAAAGAAATCATTAGGAAATTCTTCAAAAATCTTCTCCTCCTCAACCATTGGGCCAATTCTTTCCAAACTTGGCAGAAATGTTCCTTGGGTGACCCTTTTCAAAACTTGTTCATGAATTTTTGATTCGTCAAAAATTGTGGGCGTGGCAGGGCGGGGCTTATCAGACTTAAAGAAATCATTAGGGAATTCTTCAAAACTCTTCTCCTCCTCAACCACTAGGCCAATTATTTCCAAACTTGGCAGAAATGTTCCTTGAGTGACCCTTTTCAAAACTTGTTCGTGAATTTTTGATTCGTCAAAAATTGTGGGCGTGGCAGGGCGGGGCTTATCAAACTTAGAGAAATCATTTGAAAAATCTTTAAAAATCAATTATCAGGCCAATTTGAATCAAGCTTGGCAGAAATGTCCCTTGAGTGACTGTTTTCAACACATGCTCATGAATTTTTGATTCGGTGAAAATTGTGGGCGGGCCAGGGCGGGGCTTATCAGACTTCGAGAAATCGTAAGATAGTTATTCAAAAATCTTCTTCTCCTTAACCATTGGGCTGATTCTTACCAAACTTGAAAGGAATGTTTATTGGGTGACCCTTTTCAAAACTTGTTCGTGAATTTATGATTTGTCAAAAATTGTGGGCATGGCAGGGCGGGGCTTATCAGACTAAAAGAAATCTTTAGGTAATTCTTCAAAAGTCTTCTCCTCCTCAACCACTTGGCCAATTATTTCCAAACTTGGCAGATGTGTTTATTGGGTGACCCTTTTCAAAACTTGTTCGTGAAATTTTGATTCGTCAAAAATTGTGGGCGTGGCAGGGCGGGGCTTATCGGACTTAGAGAAATCATGTGAAAAATCTTTAAGAATCAATTATCAGGCCAATTAGAATCAAGCTTGGCAAAAATGTCCCTTGAGTGACTGTTTTCAACACATGCTCATGAATTTTTGATTCGGTGAAAATTGTGGGTGTGGCAGGGCGGGGCTTATCAGACTTCGAGAAATCGTAAGATAATTATTCAAAAATCTTCTCCTCCTTAACCACTGAGCTTATTATTACCAAACTTGAAAGGAATGTCCCTTGGGTGACCCTTTTCAAAACTTTTTCGTGAATTTTTGATTTGTCAATAATTGTTGGCGTGGCAGGGCGGGGCTTATCGGACTAGGAGAAATCATGTGAAAAATCAATGGGGGGTATGATCACTTTCAGTGATATTCTAGTTTACAATAATGTAATTTGACATAATACTGACATATATATTTGTTTACAACAAAATTTATATTCTACACAATCAAATACACGAAGAACTCAGGTGAGCGATATCAGTGCCTTTCAGGCACTCTTGTTTAAAGTTGTCATTTATAAGCGAAAAATACACCTTTAAAGTTGAAGCAAAAATTACAAATTCTATATAAATCTGAACTGTTGTCCACAACAATTTGTTTAATTTTGGCACAAAAATATATATTTCTCGTAAATGGTTCAATATTTTGGCTTGAAATTTTTAGAATTTTCATAAGAAAACATGCTCTTTCAGATAGAATAAAAGTAAAATTTATGTAAAAATAATCGTGAAATGTCACTTTAAATATTACAACTATTCAAGACATATTTTCAAAGATGATTAAACTGAATCATTGTTTCAGATTTTTACTGGCCCGACATAAAGCAGCCATCGATGTTTACAATGAAGCAGCAAAGTTGAATGCTAATGACTGGGTAAATGGATTTTCCGAATTTAGTCAAAATATAATTTTGATTTCTACTTTCAATCTATTTTCATGTAACAAAAATGGAATTGACCATTACAGAAAATTGCAAAAGCAATTCTGAATTGTTCGGCAAAATACTTTGTACTTACCAGTACTTAGATTTAAAAAATAGATATTTAGAGAAATAAGATTTATATATTAGAAAATCAAAATCATCTTTTAAAATGGTTTTAGTCTATATTATTGTTTCACTTCATATCATCAAAATTTCTTATATCTCACAATATATGTTATATTACAGGAGATTTGTCATAATCAGGGAGTTTGTCACATGTATCTAAAGGAAATGGATAGGGTAAGTACATAAATTAACATAATAAAGTTTTAGTCAAAAGTCTATGTTTACGAACTGAATCATATTTTAACACCTTAACCCACAATCATTGAATTTGGTTTTTTACAGTTGGCAGCCACACAAATTTTGGCTTTTAACTCTCGCATGTAGGCCTACCCATATTTACACCTTGGTGAAGAGGAGCAACATGGGGAAACTTTTTTGTTTAGGAAAATTCTCTTTATAATCACATGATTTTAACCTGGGACCCTTCCGCCCAAAAGCATGCATCTTACTACTATACCATGGCACCTCATAACAAGGGAGATGATATATTGGAAATGGTTTTTGAGACAAACATAGATATTGACCAGCCTGCATATACATGCAGTCTGATCAATACTCATGTTTGTCTTACAGATTTTTCATTGCCTCTAGAAACTGAAAGAGAGCAATATGGATCTTGATCAGACAGTGCTCTGTTAGAAGCTCAGCTTGATCAATTTTTTAACTCGGATTGTATAAATTACCTTTTGCCAAATCCCACCTTATATCTTTACCCAGGAGCAATGTCATTATGTGTTCATTCAATTTGAATAAAAGAAGATAAATTTATTGATTATTATAAGACAAAAGGCATTGTAAAGAAAGACATTGTTTGTATAATCAAATTTCTCTATACATTATGGATTTAATCCCTCTCTTTACAGGCAAAGGACTGCCTTAAGAAGGCTATTGCGTTTAAGAGACATGAGTTATCGTATGTGATGTTGGGGAAGATATATTTAATCAACAATGATTTACAAGGAGCAATAGAAGTGTACAAACAAGCTGTAGAGTAAGTGTGGTTTGTAATTTGTCTTTCTGCATTCTTTGATTGAATTAACTGAGGTCTTTTTAGCTCACCTGAGCTCAACGAGCTCAAGGGGAGCTCTTAGGGTCAGTCACTCTCCGGCGTCCGGCGTCCGTCGTCCGTCGTGCGTCGTCAACAATTTCTTTAAACATCTTCTCCTCCTTAACCACTGGGCCAATTCTTTCCAAACTTGGCAGAAATGTTCCTTGGGAGGCCCCTTTCAAAACTTGTTCGTGAATTTTTGATTTGTCAAAAAATGTGGGCGTGGCAAGGCGGGGCTTATCAGACTTCGAGAAATCATTAGATAATTCTTCAAAAATCTTCTCCTCCTTAACCACTGGGCCAATTCTTTCCAAACTTGGCAGAAATGTTTCTTGGGTGACCCTTTTCAGAACTTGTTCGTGAATTTTTGATTCGTCAAAAATTGTGGGCGTGGCAGGGCGGGGCTTATCAGACTCAGGGGTTTCATTAAGAGGCTGGGGGCGGGGATTTCCCCCTCCTATTTGACTGAATTTGAGTACAACCCCCCTGCTACTTTTGAAAATTTTATATGGGGTTAATAGGGAATGCATAGAAAATCCCCCGCCTACTTTAGCTTCTAGCCCAGGTGGCCAAAAAGTTATTGAAACCCCTGCAGACTTCGAGAAATCATTAGACAATTCTTCAAAAATCTTCTCCTCCTTAACCACTTAGCCAATTCTTTCCAAACTTGGCAGAAATGTTTCTTGGGTGACCCTTTTCAGAACTTGTTCGTGAATTTTTGATTCGTCAAAAATTGTGGGCGTGGCAGGGCGGGGCTTATCAGACTTCGAGAAATCATTAGACAATTCTTCAAAAATCTTCTCCTCCTTAACCACTTTGCCAATTCTTTCCAAACTTGGCAGAAATGTTTCTTGGGTGACCCTTTTCAGAACTTGTTCGTGAATTTTTGATTCGTCAAAAATTGTGGGCGTGGCAGGGCGGGGCTTATCAGACTTCGAGAAATCATTAGATAATTCTTCAAAAATCTTCTCCTCGTTAACCACTGGGCCAATTCTTTCCAAACTTGGCAGAAATGTTTCTTGGGTGACCCTTTTCAAACCTTGTTCGTGAATTTTTGATTCGTCAAAAATTGTGGGCGTGGCAGGGACGGCGTTATCAGACTTAGAAAAATCATGTGAAAAATCTTTAAAAATCAATTATCAGGCCAATTTGAACCAAGCGTGGCAGAAATGTCCTTTGAGTGACTGTTTTCAACACATGCTTATGAATTTTTGATTGGGTGAAAATTGTAGGCGTGGCAGGGCGAGGCTTATAAGACTTCGAGAAGTCGTTAGATAATTCTTCAAAAATCTTCTTCTCCTTAATCACTTGGCCAATTCTAACCAAACTTGGCAGGAATGTTCCTTTGGTGACCTTTTTAAAAACTTGTTCGTGAATTTTTGATTCGTCAAAAATTGTGGGCGTGGCAGGGTGGAGCTTATCGGACTTAGAAAAATCATGTGAAAAATCTTTAAAAATCAATTTTTTGGCCAATTTAAAGCAAACTTGGCAGGAATGTCCCTTGAGAGACTCTTCAACACATGTTCATGAATATCTGATTGGGTAAAAAAACATGGGCTTGGCAGGGTGGGGATTATCAGACTTCAAGAAATCTCAAGATAATTCTTCAAAAATCTTCTCCTTAACCATCAGGCAATTTGTTACCAAACTTAGCAGGAATGATCATTGGATGACTTGTTACAATACTTGTTCGCAAATTATTTATTCGTCAAAAATGTGGTCATGGCAGGGCAGGGCTTATCAGACTTAACAAAATCATGAGAAAGTTCTTTAAAGAAGCAATTATAGGGCAAAGTTGAACAAAACCTTACAGGAATCTACCTTGAGTGACTGTCTTCAATACACGGTTGTGAACTTTAGATTTTTTGAAAAAATGTGGGCATGGCAGAGCGAGGCTTGTTGATTTTTAAATGAGCTATGTCCTTTTGTTAAAAATTGGCATTTTTTGCAACATTTACATGTGCTGTTTGGTCTATTGCTCTTTTTCCCAATTGAAAAGCTCACAGTTCAAATGAAATGTACTTCTCAAAATGCACAAAACAGTGCTGTTGGGGGGTATGATCACTTTCAGTGATATTCTAGTGTGACATTTATATTTGTTCACAACAAAATTTATATTGTACACAATCAAATACACGAAGAAGTCAGGTGAGCGATATCAGTGCCTTTCAGGCACTCTTGTTTCTGTAATGTTAGAGTCCAGCAGAAGTTTTCTTCCATCAACAGTCTTACTTTCCTTACATATTGATATAGTATAATACCTGGTTTTGACAATCCCCAAAGAAAACAATTTGGAAAGAAACAAAGTTTAAGATGAAGCAACTAATCAGCATTGATTCTTTGATTTCAATGGATTTTAAAAATTAGATTCTACAAGCTCTACTCCTGTTCACAAGTTATTTTATTATTATCCAGGTTTTCTCCAGAACATCCTGAAATGTTGACAACTCTGGGACTACTATATATGCAGGTTTGAACTTAACTCATTCCCACATAATGACGCCTTTTGATGCCCTACAAGGTAAGGGCTTTGGAAAACATGGTCGAAAATGAAGATATTGCTTGTGACAAGCAATATCTTTATTTTCTACAATGTTTTCTACCCAGAAAGACAAAAATATGTAAAAATCATACACTTGAAATTGCCTTCTTGTCCAGGAAATTACAAATGTAACAGAAATATACGTAGTAACGTTTTATTCATTTATTTGACTGACTTAGGCATCATAACATTGTAAATAGTGTTTACAGTTTTGTTTACTTAAACACATTCTTGTAGGAAAAAGATCGCTTGCAGTTTTTGATCTTTGGCCATAAGCTAATCTCACTCAAGTAAGACAACTTTCATGATTCAGCAGGCTAATTTTGTACATGTTCATGGACAAACTTGATGGAAAATTCTACAGTCTGTAGCCCTAAAAACCCAAGTCATGTAAGTCATGCATAAGAATTTCACACCCCTGCCATTCCTACATTCAAATGATTGTGACTATAAAGTTGATGTTGGTATTTTGTAGGTTGGACAGTATCAGAAAGCATTTGAGAATCTTGGTAATGCGATGACATACGACCCGTCACACGTGAAGGCCATCATGGCGGCCGGAAGTATGATGCAGAGTCACGGAGACTTCGATGTCGCGCTCACGAAGTATCGTATAGCCGCTGTCAGCTGTCCGGAGAGTCCCCCGTTATGGAACAACATCGGGATGTGCTTCTTTGGGAAGAAGAAATATGTGGCTGTAAGTTGATTGTGTCTGTCTTTCCAAAATTACTAAAAAAAAATCCCCTCCCAAACCATAAGGTCTAGTCTTGAAATTTTGTATGTAGCTTTGTTTCTATGCCCTCCACTGAAATACTTCAAATTAATGTGGTACTATGAAAGTAAGCCATATGTTGTGAGGTGTCATTTTCACATAGAGATATAGTTTTCTCTAAGACTATTTGACTTAGAATTTTTAGATTTTGGATGAGTTTACATCTCATGGATCTCTTACAGAAAGCTTCAAATCAGCACTTTAAAAGGAAGTAAAAAAAACAACTAAATTTACATTGATTATCATCATAATTCTTCCTTTCTTTAAGTCTTTTGTTAGAGTTAGACTTAATGTTATGCCCTCTACCTAACAGTGGAGTGCATAAATGAACCTTATAGTGCATATCGATGGCTCAGTGTGAAACGTTGTAACTGCCTATAAACATATAGGCAGTTACAATCGTTTTGCGCTGACTTTTGATATATTCTATACATGAACTGGAATCAGAGTTTGAGAAATAATGAAGATATTTCTTTTCAGGCAATAAGTTGTTTAAAGCGGGCGAACTACCTGGCTCCATTTGACTGGAAGATCCTGTATAACCTGGGACTGGTACATCTCACTATGCAGCAATATGCTTCAGCCTTCCACTTTCTGAGTGCGGCAATTAACCTGCGACCTAAAATGTCACAACTCTTTATGCTTCTAGCTGGTAAGATATACATATCTGTATTCTTCAAAAGGAAAAGGTAATGTCAAATGAGATAACTATAAATACTATTGTAGAAACAGAGTGCAACAAAATACATTTTGTAACTCTAATTTCATTGGCGCTAAATTGTGTTCATATGAAATATGTCAAAAGAATTGGCACCCATTTTGTTACAAATCTCTGTCAATTCACATATTAGTTTAATTAATAAGAAACGCATCATTTGTAAAATTATATAATTATTACCATTTCTTACCAGTGTCAACATCTATTTTGGCAATTTCTGCCTTTCTTGGTGCTTATTGAGAAACGGTTAAAGCATAAATAAAAAGGTTATTGGCTATTCTAATGGATTTAAAGCTAACATTGCCTACAGTTGCAATTATTGGTGAAATTTAACAAAGTATTATTTTATTTCAGTGTCCTTAACTCATCTAGAAGATGCAGAAAATGCCAAGATGGCTTATGAGCAGGCCATGGAAATAGACCAGTAAGTCTATAGTGATTTTGTTTGATTCTAGTCATACAGATTCATAACACTTTTCTAGACAGCAAAAATGCAGACATCAAAAATAAGAGCTGCTAAAGATTCTAAAATGGATGTTGATGAAGGAAAGACTTGTGAACACAGAAAAATGTTGAAGCAAAAAGAAAAAAGCTTGATTTCTAAAATTGAGAGGCCTACCTACTCATCTGCTTCTTTCAATTTTGGCAAATCTTTTGTGTTGTTATTTGGGAAAACGGTATTATTTATTTAAAAATTATTTTCTTTCCTAACCAAGAACTTTGCTTGCTATACCAAATTGGAAATACTAGCTTTTTGAAGACTATATTGCAACATTTTTCTAGTAGCTTAAAATGTATGTATAGATACTAGTATGCTTCAACTTCATTTAGAAGGTTTCATTACACTTCAATGCTCTGCACTATTTCAGAAAGGACCCTTTAATATCCCTGAACTATGCTGTATTTCTGTACAACAACAACGACAAGAAGGCGGCCACAAAACAGTTCTCCATGTTTGAGAAGAAGATCAGAGCCGTGAAGGGAAATGCTAACCCGGCTAACTCTGACCCTGAGGTGAATGGTTATATATCTGAAAGAGTAGGCTGACTAGCTCAGCTAGCCTTTACTAAATGACAATATCCTGGGGTAAGCCAAATTTAAAGCTGCTGCAGAAGACGAAATGGATTATGTCCATGAAGAAAGGATTTGTGCAAAATATACTAGTGCAGAAAATATTGAGGTAAAAGGAGAAAATGCTGGTGACCAGCATTTTCGTCTTTTGTCTTATGTTTTTCCCAAGTATTATCTATTAGGCACGGCAAAAACTTGTTTGGGAAAGGTTTAATATCTGCCAGGCTAGGTGGGATAGCTCAGATAATTATATTAAAGGCTTTTAATCCAAGGAATGTGACATTTAATTTCCTCTTGGCCTTTGTAATATTTGACAAAAGTAATTGGCTTTTATACTGTTTGATGCTTCCATTGTCAAATAAAGATTTATGTTTTCCCTCTTGTTTGACTATGTGTTTGCCAAATTACTTGATAAAGTAAAAGTTTACATTATCTAAAGGTATGCAACCCATCATTAGCACAAAAGAGCCAGAGGCGAAATTTGAAAAGTGCTAGAATTTCCTAAACTGTGTTACATTTCCATTCCAAATACAAACGTAAGCATTTTGAATGGTTTAGAATTTTGCATAGTTATGGAAATATTTGACAAAAATGTTTAAAATTACCTCCCTTGTATATGAATATAGAGTATTTAAATAATGTTTGTAAATTGTTTTCTTCTTGAAGCATAATCTTGAAATCTGACCTGGTGAATCAACTTATGTGAAGTCTATTTACAAGAGTGTGTAATTTAATGCATTTTGTATGGCTAGAAAGTGGTGTTTTTAATGATGGGCTGTATACCATAATCATCCATAATCACAATGTAATGGTTATTTAATTGTGTTTCGTAAAAAGATATACATGTGTATTATGTAGATATATAAAGATAAAAAGATGAAACACTGTAACAATATAAGTATTTATTGTGCCCCAGCATTGAAAGATTGGGGGCATATGATTATGTATGTCCGTCCATCTGTCTTTCTGTTTGAAAACTTAACATTGGCCATTACAGGGGTATTTATGTTTCACAAACACGTCTTGTTTAATCTTTCAAGGTACAAGAGATTGCCAGTAAGCTTGGTACTGCACTACAACTTGGTGAGAATATGGTATGGAAGGATCAGAAACCACAAGATTCAGATCAGACCTCTGTCAAGGAGCCAATCACGGATCCCAGTAAGATTAAGGAACCAGAACCGTCAAGGGAGAAGGCGGCCATGACACCTGGCGCTAGTCGTCCGGCAACGTCGACACTTGTTGATACAGAGATGAACCCGACACCAGATATCCCACCGCAGACACCAGCTCCCAGCTTCCCACCATCACGCGACGACATCGAGACTCCGTTACCGGATGTACATCCAGGACAAGGTATCGGGCAGGAGCCCCCGGATCTACCCCCACCCACCCCGACATTCCACCCACCCCCGGGAGAACCTATCTTACAGAAGAGACTCGGGGATATCTCCTCTTTACCCCCGCCGCTCGGAGCGAAAAATATACCCCCATTACCGTTCAAACTTGGGGGTGCTGCGTTACCACCATTAAAGGGAGAGAACTCTGTAAATCTTGATAATCTACCAGCCCCTCCGCTGGATGAGTTACCCAGCTATGAAGAAGTGGAAATGGCAGATAAACTTTCTGGGAAAAAGAAAAAGAAGGAAAAGAGGGCAGAATTAGAACCATTATAGTACTGAGAAATTATGTTTTGTTTAAAGTAACATTCCATAATTTAAATGAAAGGCCTATTGAAATTTGACCTAAGGTCATATACAATTTGTAAGCTCTTAACTCTTTCCAAACTAAGTCCTGAGGCCCCTATTATCAACGATTTTGTGTAAACCGTGTAACAAAATATCTGATTGCTTGAGAATTCAGATTAGGCCAATCAGGTTTGTTGTTACAAGTAATTACGTAAAAAAATAATTGTATGATCATTGATAATATGGAACCCCTGGTATGAAGACCCCACTGAATGTACTTTTGCCAGCATTTATTTTTTCTCCTTTTCATTTAAGGAGTATCATGCAATAAATAGTAGATTCTCTATTTCTGTAACATTACATTTTGTTTTTCCACTGCAATTCTTCAATATGGTAAATGACAAATGTTCCATAGTTTGGAAAAATTTACAGCTGGTTTGCAAATTCAAATTGCCAAAGAAATGATGTGCATAAAATTATAGCACTGTTATTTCTTGTCATTTACTTTTGTGATTTGCTTTCTTCTTTATCGTACAGCAATGCATTAATGCAAATGTTTACAAATGGTATTGGAAAAATGATGGAAAATGATCTGACTGTTGATTATTTAATTGAAGCATGCATGTTAAGATATTTGAATGATTTGCATTAATGAAGTTATACAAATTTAAATTCAACTTTATCTATCAAAGTTCATATTTAGACATTTGGAAAATTGATCAAGAGGTAACAGTTTCTATTCAGGAATATGATAAAATCTTATTTTTCACGGTTACTGAAATTTTTTATGGTCAAATATCTAGAGCATATTTGATAGACTTATTGTTTGGTGTGTTTGGTTAAAAGGTGAATAATGGTTGAATTATTTATGCACTTTTTTTCATTTTGTGTTGTCTCTGTTTTCTTCTTTGTAATTCAAGCACATATTTTCTTAGGGCGCATTCCATTGGACTGTCCGTTACTGTTCGTTATTTTCTGTTCAAGTCATGCTGAATGGAATGCTCTCGGATCAGAACACAGGTCAGTCTGAAAATAAACTTTGGCCGCCTGCTGGGTGTTGTGTATTGGACATATATGGTCTTAAAATGCATAATTCATCATATTTACTGAAATAATTTGATTTTAAGTAGTTTGTTTAGAAATATTTATTTATTTCAACACTCCACAGTTGCAATCAAAGGTTGCCGTGCTAGTGATGTCACTGTTCTGCTTGCACCACCTTTTCTTCGGGAACTAGCAGAACATGTTCCGAACATTGTTCTGTGTCTGTAATCCCATATTATTTTCATTAACCTTTCTCAAACTGGGTTAAAAACAGGCAGAGTAGAATAAGATCAGACTGCACATATCGTCGCTTTTCAACAATAATCTTGTAACTACAGCTTGGTTTAAGCTGCAGTTACAAGGTTTTCGTTGAAAAGCAGGGATATGTGCATTGTGCAGGCTGATTTTGTCCTATTGCTGTGTGACAAAAGAAATTCAACGGTGTAAATGCAAAATGTAATAGATCTGAATACTTTGGAATTTCATAGCAATTGTACCAGGGCCAATATACGATAGGATTGATTGCATTGTGAAATTCTTTATGAAAGTGATTATCTGTTTGCTATGATTCTACAATACGTATTGTGAATGTTCAAATAGACCTTTTTTCGCTATGTTTTTTACTTTACCATTTTTCCGCATGAAGCCTTTTATCACATGTGCAAGTTTAGAGATTTTACCGCCCTTAATACTAGATCTGCTTTACCCATTACCACACAAGACACCTTTTGACTCCCCACAAAATAAGATTGTTGGAAGACATTGTGGAAAATGAAGAAATTGCTTGTCACAAGCAATTTCTTCATTTCACACAATGTTTTCTACCATAAAACACTGAAAAATGTAAAATTCCCTTCACTTGAAATTGCTATCTGCAACATCTTTGAATTTGGACCAGTCTAAAATTTTGCCTTCAGGTAATGGGTTATTAAACACAAAATTGTATCAGGGTTGGTAACCAGTCTATCATCGCTTTACAACAAAAATCTCGTAACTGCAGCTTGTTTTAAGCTGCAGTTGCGAGGTTTTCATTGAAAAGCAGCACTATGCTCATGCATGTGCTAAAAGGTTTCTAGAGGAAAAATGGTACGGCAAAAAAACTTACTAGTTTGAAAAGGTCTATTGCTCTTTATTTGCAAGTATGTGTGATTTATACATCTACATTTATTTATTTCATCCGTCCAATTCTCATACAACTTAGCGAATTTTGACTATATAAAGTTAGTTACATGTTACATGTTTAGCACATACTTTTAAGTCATCATTTGGGCTTGGGTCAACCCCCCCCCCACCCCTCGGAAAAAACCTTGATCCGTCCTTAGCGTGTGTTTAAATGTAACGTCTATAAGAGAGCATTTTGAATCCTGATCAGAATACACATAAGCACACAGATGTGACCCTTCAAGCTAAAAGCAACCTACTGGGAAGTCCATAAAACAAAATTTCGAGAAACAGATCAGACTTAACAGGCATCATCCAGATGTCGGATTTGGAAAATTAACTTATAGTAACACAGGAAAAACAATCTAGATTCAGAAAAATGCCCTATAGTGAAAAGTTTCGATCCTGGTCAGTCTGTGTATTATGCACAAATTGACTTTAGTTGATACCTTTCATACTTCCCTTAATGAATCACAATTAACTGGATCCATATTTGCTATAAAATGCCATAATTGGCCCATTTTCCAGATCCAGAGCTCGTTAGTTTTTATTTGTTGTTGATTTTTTTGTCTCTTTTATTATACATGTATAAAATAATCACACACAATAAAAACGAAAACACATATAATCATGGTTGTGCAATGTGATTTCTGTAAAAGTTTCTATTTAGCCCACATCAGCATAAAATGTTGAGGGTTGGGTATTATGATCGCTCATCGTCCGTTGTCTGTCAATCTGGCCCAGACCCTAGTTTTAAGGTTATAGTATAAACGAGCAGACCCTTTTTAAATGACATCCTAGTCTAGAATTCTAGGGTCTGGTGTAATCGTTTCTGTCAGCAATGAAATCCTTGAACTGGGATTATAGAGGCAAGCATTTATGGAAATGAAAACCCCTGCTCAAATACAGAAAACAAACGACTAGGGCTAGTCTATCCGTCGGTCAACAATTATGAAAATATATTCTCCTCCCAAATGATATCACAGATTCCAAAGGGCTCCTGTTTTCGGTTTTTGTGGGAAGGATGAAAAATGTGACGAAACTATGTTTAAATCCCTTACCAGACGGCATAATGTCCAAAATTAAAAGATGTTGCAGACGACAATTTAAAGAGAATGGAATTTTACGTACATGACGATGATGATGTTTGGTCATTTTGTGTAGAAAACGTGGGAAATGTAGGAATTTCTTGTCACAAGGAACTTCTTCATATTTCACAATGCTTTCGAACGCCTTTATCTTGTGGGGGTCATCGTGTGGTAATGGCTTTAGTTGCATAAATCGTTTAGAAGTTTAAAAATAAACTCGGGTTATTAATCGTTTTACGTCATATAATAACACATAATCCTAACTATTGTCATTTTGATTAAAAAGCTGTATAGTTAGTCGCTTTCAACGAAAACCTCGTATCTGCAACTTGTTCTAAGTTACAGTTGCGAGGTTTTCGTTGTAAAGCAGCGATTCAGTGATGCTTTAATTTTGGCAAATAAGTGGGTAGGGGTGAAATGGATATGTATCATAAATTTGCGTATAGAACTTACGTTATCGCAAACAGTTCCTTCAAAATTATTTTAAGTCTATACACAAACAAAGAAGGATGAATGTTGTGGATAACATCGAGAGAAATGCTATTTAATAATTAGCATTTTCTTTTCACCAATTGTCTTCTATATTCTCGCAGACAAAATGTACACTCTTTACATTAAATTTTGCGTTTTGAAGTAAGTCTCAACTTTGGCATAGTCATTTGGTGAAGGTTTGTCGAGCAGAAGGAACGAAACTGCCATACTAAGCCTCTCGTGCTATTATGCCTTCTCGTGTTGTTTGTCATATTCCTGTGTTGCCAAAGCGCATGTAGTCAGTATAGACGTAGATCGTGCAGACTGATCTTATTTTTCACTGATTGCTGTTTATTCAGTACCGTTTATTTAAATGCCAGAAAGGATATAGGTCGAGCCAATGTTCGAATAGCGATCCCTGGATTTATAGACTAAAACGTTACCGACTGAACCATCCGGTCTTTTGGCTAAGTCGTGATTTGAACCATTGCTTAAATTATTCGTCTACAAAATTAATGTAAAATGACCGCCATGTCGGATCGTATTTGGTACAAAAACGAATATGGTACATTTGTACCATATTCGACCGAATACGGTACATTTGTACCATATTCGGACCGAATACGGTACAATTTTCGACCGAATATGGTACAAACATTGTACCATATTCGGTTGGAATAAGTTTTTCTATGCTCGCCAAAACGTATTTGGTACATACCAAAAAAACTCATAAAATGAAAATGGCTAGTCTGGCCCAGACCCTAGTATTAAGGTTATAGTATAAAAGTGAAGGCCCTTTTTAAATGACATCCTAGTCTAGAATACTTTCTGTTCAGCAATGAATACCTTGAACGTGGATTAAAGAGACAATGCCTTATATCAAGTAATGCACCATTGTACAAATAAAGCAAACAGAAACGACTAGGGCTAGTCTAGAAAATGGCCTACGTATTATGGTACATAAATTATGTATTTCTTACGAAATGAAATCAAATACATTGTATTTACCTTATATTGGAAGTGACAAAAGTATCATCATAACTTTTGTCATCATCATGACGACGATGATGATAATGGCGTTAATGGTGACGATGAAGATGTAATTGATGATGATGACAATGGTGATGATGATTGGGGTTTGATGATTGTGATGATGATAACTGTGATGTTTATCGGCCGATGATAATGATTATAATGATGATGATGAAAAAAGTTTTTTATTATGTTGACGCCAATGATTACCGGCCGCCGATGATGATGATTATGATGATGATGATGACGATGATGATGACGATGATGCTGCTGCTGCTGATGATGATGACGATGATTATTATATTCATGGTGGTATTGATGACGTTGATGCAAATTGTGATGATGATGATGATGATGATGATGATGATGATGATGATGATGATGATGATGATGATGATGATGATGATGATGATGATGATGATGATGATGATGAGATAACGATGATGATGATGACGATGATGAGTGTGTACAATATTCGGAACGAATGTGGTACATTTTTCATCCCAATATGGTACAAGTTTGTACCATATTTGGTCAGGCATTTTACCCCAAAACTGCAGATACGTATATGGTACAATTAGACAGTTGTACCATATTCGGCCGAATATGGTACAAATTTGTACCATATTCGTTTTTGTACCAAATACGGTCCGACACCGCCATACATACGGAAAATCTACCAAAGACCTTTCCCTGCCTTTGCGGTTTTCAATGGCTGACTGTGTCGATAATGTTCAAATTACCAAAATTTTCCTAAATTAAGAAATATTTGAAATAAATCTATAAAGGATCATATATTTATTGATTATTGCCCAATTCAATATTTGTGACTGTATTATGACATATTTTATCAATAAGATATGATCCGGGGGTATGGAAAAGGGGGGTCTTATGTCGCTTAATCCTTTCTCAAAAGACGACCAGGCCCCGGTTTCTCGTAAAAACTTAAGTATAATCTCATGAGAACATGCTCAACTTCAAAGGGATACTCTCCAACGTTGAAGAGTACTCGATTGAAGTTCACGTGGATTACGTGCGATTTGAGCATGGTGCTCAGATTTTAGCATGAGAACGTACTTAATTTTTTTCGAGAAACCGGGGCCTGGTTTTGACTTCCCTTTTACAAAAAGACGTTGAAACCATTGAGGCAAAAGGAGAAACGCTGATAACCAGCATTTTCTCCTTTTGCTTAAATATTTTCTGCGCTATATTGTAAACGATTCCCCAAATATTCAACATTCATTTCGTCGTCTGTAGTAGCTTTTCAATAGCAACATTCTGGGTCTAAATTTCGCTGTCTGGGAAAGGGTTCAGATCGACACGGATCCTGATTAGATTGTGACTACATGCAGTCTGATCATGATTGTTTCTGCTAGTCTAGAGCAGACTCATAGTTGCTACAGGTAGTGAAGAAGCTATTAACCCATTACCAGACGACCAAGGTTTAGACTTATCTAAATTCAAATGTGTTACATACGACAATTTCAAGTGCACGAAATATACTGAGAGGCAAAAATAAGTATACACCCTAGTTCTTCCACGTATTCTAAGAAAACGATGTATAGATTATTACGATTTCTAAACGCCACTGATGAAGGTCGTTTCTTTTATGTACACTTCTTTGCCTACCCGTCTATCTGTCCTTCCTTCCGTTGCGAATGTTTTTTCCTATCATACAGCGGCATCGAAAAAGGGGAGTTAAGAAATGAATTAACACAATAATTCACGTTGACACAACCCCTACATTTATGAACAGATTTTGATAAAACGTTCGCAGAAAGAGCCTAGTTACCTAGAACCATGCGTATATTGTTAGTGCTTTCCATATTATGGTGCGTCATGGCAAAAGGGGGCTTGATGCAAATAAGTTATCTGACATAACTCCTCCTAAATTTATAGACGGATTTTGATAAAATTCGCACATGATGTTCCTATGCTACCTGAATAAGTGTATATTGTGTCACGTTTCTTTCGTATTACGCTGCGTCATAGAAAAATGGGTCTTAATGGCTAAAATGGGTATGTTGATCGTTTTCTACCAGCTACCGAGAATTGTGTTATGATGTTAGAAAAAATTTAACGTTGTGATTTGTTGTGATAATTGATAAAGAATACCAATGAGGATTAACAGCAATATTTGATGCTCCACTAAGTCGCACGTGCAAAATTTGCAAGATCGTCATGTTGCAAAAGTACAGATAGTCAAGCAATTTCAGGTAAAATTTATCAAAAGCGCATTATTGGTCTATGAGTAGGAATAAATAGAGCAAAATTTTGAGTCGATATGATGGAAATTAAGAGAGAAATCGAAAATCAAAAAGTGTATACTTTCTTTTGCCTCTCAGTATATTTTAATTTGGTCTTCCTGTGTAGAAGACATTGTGGGAAATTAAGAAATTGCTTGTCACAAGCAATTTCTTCATTTTCCACGATGCTTGCCGAAGAAATTTTCTTGTGGGGAGCCAAAAAGAGCCAGTGTATGGGAATTGTTAAAACAACAATATGAATCTTGATTAGACTGCGCAAAAACGCAGGCTGATCTGGATCCACTTTAGTGTCCGCTGCCTTAAAGTGACATTTCACATTCATTTCATTTTTTAAAAGTATGTCTCGATGCAAATATTCTTTATTCTAATGCGTAGAAATGCTATCCGTTTTTTGAAGTTGTTACTTATAAGCGAAAAATACGCCTTCAAAGTTGAGACAGAAATGACAAATCCTGTGTGAATCTGAACTGTAGTCCACAACAATTTGTCTAATTTTAGCAAAAAAATATATATTTCTCCTAGACGGTTCAATATTTTGACTTGAAATTTTCAGAATTTCTATAAGAAAAGTTTGCTCTTTCAAATAGAATAAAAGTAAAATTTATATAAAAATAATTGTGAAATGTCACTTTAAGACCTCTTATCCCATATCCCGGTTGATCTGTAATATTGTACAACAAATGTGCGCCCCGTTATTGGATCAACCCTTTCTCGTATTGAAATAGACTGGTCCAAATTGAGAACTACTGTAGGCGAGAAAACGATTTTCATTGAAAAGTGAAGGGGTATAACTAATTCTTGGCATTGAATTTTTTTAGGACATTGGGAGAAAATACTGACAATCAACATTTTCTCAAACAAGGCTTTTATCTACCATCTGATTGATTGTGTCGTGAAAAGCATCGCTTATATTGGTCAAGCTTCAATCATTTCAATACCGGTAAATCTACACAAAATTGATATACTTTTGGGTTGCCTAAATAATGCTATGTTTTGGCGGTCCCAACATGGGAATGTTTTGAAAACATCGACGAAAAGAGAGAACATGCTGATTATTAGCATCTTCTTCTTTTGGTCGGTTAAATGGGGTTTATCACCAATTTCAACTGCATTGGTCATATGGAGCACCAATCTCCTTCGCAGTTATAGGCATTGTCGCTGTGTGGAGTTTGATGGAGCACCTAACCGTGGATTCCTGGCATTTCTCTCACCAGTATTACCACAATATCCTATTAGAGCCTTCGGTTGCATTCTCACTCATATGATTCACATCCACTGGTGAGAGACATATAACTTTTTTTTCCTTCTCTTGGGTCCCGCAAAATTTACATTACATACTAAAATTAGGATGTGTACCTCTCCTTTCATCTTTGACCCGTCTAGATTCATGTCACGAAAACAGATTCGATGGAGTTGTATTGTAATGCATTTTGAATATTATTCATTCCTGCTTCCTTGATCTTTCCTACGCTTTTATAGAAAATACGTTTGTGTAAACCCTTTCGCAAACAAGACCTAGTTTTGATGTCCCTAATAAAATTAGCTTGGGAAAATCTTGAGGCAAAAGAAGAAACTGCTGATAATCAGCAGTTTCTACTTTTGCCTCCATGTTTTCTGTGCCATATTGTTCACAAATGTTATCTTTAACAACACCCGTTATGTCATCTGCAGCAGACTTTAATCCACACAGTACATATAGTTATGTCGTTTGGGAAAGGATTCATGAAGTTTTATTTTGACGTCACCTAAAACAGCTGGTCTGTTCATGATCATGGATTAACCCTTCCCAAAACAACTAGTTTTTATGTCCCTTCTATAAAAGATATGGAAACACTTTGAAGCAAAACAAGAAATGCTAATAACTAACATGTTTTACTTCTGTCTACATATTTTCCTGGTATTAACATAGAACATGTAGACTCCTTGTTACATTTATTATGTCGTCTCTCACTTCTTTGAATTTAAAACTTCTGAATTTCTGTCGTTTTTTGGATAGGGTTAAAAGATATTTTCTTTGTGCGAATGGATTTAAAATGCTTACGTCAAAATTAGGTAATAAATTCATAATCGTCTATGTATTTTGCTTAGATTTGTAACAAAAGTACACGGTGTGAAATATGTTCTTCTATATTAGACGGCGTAAGATATATTACATTATGGGGGGGGGGCACTTAAAGATGAGGGGAACTTGGGAAATAGGCCATAACACTCAATAAGGTTACATTAGGCTATATTTCGTTTTTCTTATTGTGAGCCATCAATATTTTGCCTGTTTTGATTTGGATGGGCTATAAAATATTACCCTGTTTCAGGTTAAGATATCATAAAATGACAAACACTGAAAGAATATTTAATGTTTATTACGATATCGAGTGTGTCGTACTTTTATGGCAGAATTATACTATTCCTATGTGAAAATATCTTAACTAGTTGAAAGCAAAAGTTTTGTAAATTAGTATTAAAACAGTTGGGAATAAAATTCCATATTGTAGACCCGTAGAATGCATGAAGGTTTCAATGGAGATATTTGGTGATAATCAGCATTTCTTTCTTTTCTCTCTGTGCTTTCCTATAATAGACTATCTGCTTTAAATGCCATTATAGGTTGTGTTTTAGAAAAGGTTGTTAGATTTAATAAAATTTGTCCTATATCTACCACAGACTATCAATAGTCTATGATCTTACTTTCTGTGACCTTAGCCCTTTTCCCAAACAATACCTAGATTTGACGTGTCTGAAGAACAAAGCTCGCAAGAAAAACATTGAAAAAAAAAAACGAAGAAAATGCTGATAATCAGCATTTTCTCCTTTTGTCTCAATATTTTCTATGCTATAATATATGTATTTTCTATTTTAGCCATCATTATTTCGTCCTCTGAAACAGTTTTCAAATAAGATCACATTTAAATTTCGTTGCTTGGAAAAGGGTTAATTTTCCGTTCACAAACGGCAACCAGTTGTTTCAATTTGAACGGCATTGCAGGCGACAACATGTTCGAAAAAATATTCAGAGACATCAATTGAAAATATAGAGACAAAAGGAGTGGCGGATCCAGAGGGGGGTCGGGGGGGTTCAAACGACCCCCCTCTGTTTGAACCCCCCTCTGAAGCCCAATTCTTTCATTTTCAAGCAGAAATTCAGTCAAAATTGTATATTAATATGAAAACGAACCTCCCTAATTGTAGATTCGAACCCCCTTTCAGAAATCCTGGATCCGCCACTGAATGTTGGTCATCAGCATGACCAGCATTTTATTGTGTTGCAGCTTTCCCCGCTTTCCACAGATTTCCACAAAACTAATATAATATAGTGCGTTCTTTAGACTGTCCATGTCGTCGTCGCGGCTATTTCAGTCTGTGTCGGTGTCGGTGTTTCGGTCTTCAAGGAACAAATAATTATTAAACAACAAGCCGAAATCAAAAATGTTTAAATGGAGCGAGATAAACAAAACCAATATGTCGGTATTTTAGATGTTTTAAACGTCTTTTGATATAGATCTGTCTGGAGCATTTTCGTCGCTTTTCATTACATAAATTCGCAATCAATTAATGAACCAATCAATCAATCAATTTGTCTTTATCGTGCACTGTGGTGTTAATTTCCCAAAAACAAGACCTAGTTTATACGTCTGTAACAGAAAAGGCTAGGGAAAATATTGATAAAAAGGAGAACTTGCTAATAAATTTTCCTCAATAATTTTTATGGTATATTTTAGATTAAAGCTATATTCATCAACATGTTTTTTCGTCTCCAACAGCTTTCAATTTGGAAAAATCTAACTTCGTGCTTATTAGGAAAGGTTTACATGCGCGGATCCACACATTTTTCCTTGATGCGCCATGTTTTCCATGGGAGTCCGGTTGCATTATCGCATGAAGAAATCCATCATAAATAACTTTGATAAGCATTTTGTACAAATTCTAGGGGACATTCCGGGTTTCGCACATGGGTTAAGAATTAAAGATCGTTTATAGAAATTCTAAATTTACTTCCCCCCAAAAGGTAAAGGGTGTTTCATTAAAGACTGGACAATAGTTCTACCTAGCCGTATTTGACTAGCGTTGCTTTGTAGTGATTGGTTTTTTGTTTGATTATCTAAATGTGAGAAAATTGTCTTAAAGATATTTATACTTGATATTTGTGGATATCTTAAACCCATACATAATATTAAAGTAGTTTTTAAATGTTTAACCTTCGCTTTATTTGATTTGTTTTGGTATTTTACATTGACACGGATTTTGACTTAAGAAAATGGATTTGTATATTACCTGGTGTCTTTCATATTATTGGGAGAAAGTTTAAATAAATTGTGATAATGATTGCCAAAATGAGAAATGCATTTATTCAATAAAAGAGTGAATAGTGTATTGGAATTTTAGATAGTGACAATTTGAATGATTTTAAAAAGACGAAAATGTATAAATTAGTCATTTAATATTCCGTCGGAAAGTGGTAATAATTGCGGTACTTTTGTAAAATGACTTATCATAAAATCCGAACTTAAAAGTATTATTTTCACGACAAAAGGAATTATATTCGTAGCATTCAACATAACTATCGAAGGTTAGAGTGCAATTTTATTGACAGATCTGGATTTTAATTTAAAAAATGTCAGGTAAGTTCGAAAACGTTTCTTCATTATTTCCTTATTATTATCCTAAAATAAGAAAGTTCACCATGAATTCAATTCTATTCGTACAATATTTTTATGCATTTATTCATGTTTCTGATAATCCATGATTTTGAAAACCTTAAAGAGAAATTAATGGAAATAGTGACAATAAACTTTTTTCACAATTACATCCAATGTTTGTCCGCCAAATTTCACAAATCGTCGGTGTAAATGCAAAACCTCGTATGTCGATCTCCGCGATTTTCAAAGTCATACCTTGTGCGCCCAGTTATGACAATTCTTGCAAGTTGTGAGGTATTTTTACTTAATAGTATTAATGACACATTATTTGTGAACAATGTGTCCAAATTTCAAATGAATCCTTCCAGTTTGGGAAGTTATTACACTTTTTTCCGACCCCTTTAAAATTTTCCAAAAACGAGATACGAGGTTTTGCATTTACAACGACGAAATATGAATTCATTATTAGTTTTTTTTTCTCATTTACAACTCGTATAGTTTAACCCTTTCCCAAACAAGACCTTCATTTGACGTCCCAAACATGAAATGCTTGGGTAAACATTGAGAAAAAAAGAAGAAATTGCTGATGATCAGCAATTTCTCCTTTTGCCTCAATATTTTCTGGGCAATATTTTGCATAAATCCTATCTTTATTAACCTTGATTTTGTCGTCGGTAGAAGTTTTAAAATTGGATCACCCTAAAATTTTGCCGTTTGTGAAAGGGTTAACCCTTTTTTTCGGGTGTTGTGTGTGTGTGTGTGTGTGTGTGTGTGTGTGTGTGTGTGTGTGTGTGTGTGTGTGTGTGTGTGTGTGTGTGTGTGTGTGTGTGTGGGTGGGTGGGGGGGGGGCGACAGAAGGCTCGATCCCATAAAGAGAATGGTTTGAAAGACAGCAAGAGATAAATGCAAACCACAACATTCATATTTTCAACATTGCCACGAAACTTTCACAAAAGCATAAAACCAGACTGATCTGAATCGAAAACTGTTTCAGAAGACGAAATACTGTAAAGTCTTGAAGATTAATTCATAACAAAGCACATTGAGGGAAAAGGAGAAAATGCTATTTTTCAGCATTATTGCTTCATTGGGTTAAACGCGTTCTCTTTTGGGGGTTACATATCAAATATTTCAATTTTTCTGGTGCACATCATGTCGTGTTTTATATGTTGAGGTTTTCTAAAATGAAAAGAATTGAACAAAATTTGAAATTATTGCGAGTCGCGACATAAGTTCAGAAATGTCCAAAACCGAATGCATGTCTTTTCCTTTTTACAATGTTTAAAGATTATAAATCAGCAAAAATGCCGCAATTACAACTTACTCCTACCATAGAAACTACAGTTTTGCCATCAAACAATGAACTATGCGCATATTAGCATTTTTCATGTTTTGTTAATGAGTTTCACTAAAATAATTCAGAAATTCAATGTCAATGCAGGTTGTGTACTTTCTCTGTCAGGCTAAGACATGGGCGGATCTAGAGGGGGTCGGGTTGCCCCCCCCTCCTGGAATTCGACGGGCCCCTATTAAAAAAGTATGGAGAATCAAATTTTGACTTAGAAAAATAAATAAATTTCAAATGTGGGCTTTCTTCCCATGGTTAGAGCTATTAGATCTAATCACGACTAACATTCGCTTATAAAGTTAGCTATATTACACATGAATAGTTGTCCTTTGGCCTTGCATTAATAGCTTGAACATATTGAGGCAAAAGGAGAAAATGCTGTTCATCGACATTTTCTTCTTTTGTCTCAATGTATTACCAGGCATTTTTATTAAACAAGTCAAACCAGGTCTTCTTTTGGAAATGATTGAATGGCAACGCTGTGTCTTTATTGTTTTATAAAATGTTTTTAGGTTTGCTTTGCATTAAGATTATATACCCAAATTGTACCATTTTCTTCGAATGATGTACATGATTAGACAATTCTTGACTCTAGGGCATTAAATCAATGTTACAATCAATATGTTGCTGCAATTAACGACTATTTAATGGTTAATTAATGGTATTGCTTCGATTCAAAGATGCCTGACTTTTATACGAGCTTTATTGACCCTTTCCAATACAAGACCTGGATTTGACGCACTTAAAAAATTGAACACGTGCAACATTTGGACAACAGAAGAAGACGGTGATAAGCAGCATTTCTCATTTTGCTGAAATATTGTCTATGCTAATAGCCTATAGGCATACATACACAAACCCCATCTTTATCAACATCCAAATTGGGGTTTATCTCTTTTAGTAGAACAGTCTAATACGCTGCCGTTTGGGAAAGGGTTGATTCCGACAATTACGTGTACTCTTTGCATCATTACGTATCTCATGTTGGTGTTTTACGCATTATAAACCCAACCAAAAAATAAACGTTCAATGATTAGCTTTGATTATTGACATTGTCTATCATTCCAATGATCGATATGTCATAACATGTTAAAAGATAATTCTATAATGTTATATTCTGTATAATCTCGGATTATCATCTTGTTTTAGACACCAATCACCAAGGTTGTAACAGGTTTTTCTATCCTTTTTTGTTTTGGAGATGACATTGAAAGTAACGAAGGGGAAAGAAGAAAAAGTGAATGAATTGCCATTATTTCGTTCCTTTCTTATGATAAAATGTTTAAATTGTCCTATCTTAGTAACATTACTTTTGTCATTTGTCTCACCTTGGACAGGAAAAAACTGTTATTTTTGAAAGGGTCTACACATCTAGATGGAAATGTATCCAGGAAAGCAAACACTATTCTTAAGTGACAAGAAGGAACAAAATTAAAACATACACGACGAGAAATATTCAAAAGGACGCGTTGAAACTTTTAATGTGTATTAATTCATTTAAAAAGACGATATAGTTGAACGAACTTGAACGCATTGTAATTAAATTTATCGTCAAATTCTAGAGAAAATATTGTTTTGTACTTTGTACAATTTCTTCATTTTGCAGTAACCATACAAAACAAAAATACTACCGAATAAAAGTCCATTTGAGTCGGGATCTGGGAAAAGGGCCGTTGCAGCATAAGAGACTAGTCTGGCCCAGACCCTAGTATTAAGGTTATAGTATAAAAGCGAAGGCCCTTTTTAAATGACATCCTAGTCTAGAATACTAGGGTCGTTTCTGTCAGCAATGAAAACCTTGAACTTGGATTATAGTGGCAAGCTTTTAGAGGAATGAAAACCCCTTCTCAAATGCATCAAACAGAAACGAATAGGGCTAGTCTACATTTAACCCTTTCCCAAACGGCAAAATTTTAGGGTGATCCACTTCAAAAACTGCCGAAAATGACAAAATGGAAGCTATTTAAGATGGGATTTGTTTAAAATGTGGCACAGAAAATATTGAGACAGAAGGAGAAACTGCTGGTTATCAGCAGTTTCTCCTTTTGTTTCAATGTTTTCCAAAGCCTTTTCTATCAGGGACGTCAAAAACAGGTCTTGTTTGGAAAAGAGTTAATAGACTAGCATAGGTCCAGGTTTGTTTGTGCCTTTTGAAGCACAGTCTGCTCCGGACCCATACTGTTGTCTTACAGGTTTCATGTCATGAATAAATTATAAGAGAACAACATGGATCTTGATCAGACTGTGCGTATGTACATGCTGATCTGGGTCCATGTTGGCCTCAAATTATCCTATATCGTTTTTCAGATCTAGGTCTTTTGATTTAAAAGCATGGATCTAGTTAATATGAAATGTATCGATATAAATAAAGATATTTTGTAGGAAAATGAAATACGATACGCAATCTGCCGAAAAATGTTCGCGATTGAAATGTCGAAAGGTTCGCTTTTAAAGATGTTAATTGAAATGTCAAAAAATCATACAGAACACAAACGTAAACTTAAATCGTAAATTATAAAATTAGCATAGTATCAATTTACTCTATTTAATACATTTTGAAGTTATTTGAAAAGCAAAACTATGTAACTACATGTATAACTTGCTCATCGAATAGTTCAAGCATTTGAGAGAAAAACAAAACAAAACAAAAAACAAACAAACAAACAAAAACAAAACAAAACAACACCCCCCCCCCCCGAAAAAAAAAAAAATCGGACATTCCTAACAAGAAAAGAAAATAAATAGATTTATAGATTTCCTTTTCAACCAATGTTTCTTCGAGTTCGATATGAACATAACTTTCGTGAATTCTTTTAATTTTACCTTACCGCACTATACATGTATTTGTAGCCGAAAATGATCAGCAAAACAACCAAATCAAAACAGCCAAAAAGCTGGGAGGGGGGGGGGGGTATAGGCTACCCCTCTCTAAATTATGAAAGTATTTCGAAAAAGACCATTTTTTGTGTGCATCAAAGTAAATGCAAATAAAGTGCACGATTCAAGCATACATAATAAGCTTTTCAATGCAATAAGGTCACATTTTTACCTCGCCGATACAAAATTCGAGCCCATTAACCCTTTCCCAAACAAGACCTGCTTTTGACATCCCTTATAGAAATGACTTGGGAAAACATTGAGACAAAAGAAGAAACTGCTGATAAACAGCAGTTTCTCCTTTTGTCTCAATATTTTCTAAGCTGTATCATACACAAATTATATCTTATACATTATCTCTGTTGTTGTCATCAGCAGTAGCTTTCAAATTGGATAACCCTAAAATTTTGTCGTTTGGGAAAGGGTTAAAACGTCATTTAAAGACCCGAATGATC
Source organism: Fragum sueziense (assembly GCA_963680895.1). Taxonomy (NCBI): domain Eukaryota; kingdom Metazoa; phylum Mollusca; class Bivalvia; order Cardiida; family Cardiidae; genus Fragum; species Fragum sueziense. The sequence continues at coordinate 44,347 of CAVMGG010000039.1, forward strand.
ATAAAATCGATACGATCCGATACAACTTAACCCATTACCATCCTGTAAAAATTTGGTCTGTTCTAAATTCAAAGATCACGCAGACGCTAATTTTAAGTGAAAGAATTCTTACATTTTTTTCAGGGGGGGGGGGGGTTGTAGAAAACATAGTGGAAAAATGAAGAAATTGCTTGTGACAAGCAATTTCTTCATTTTCCACAATGTTTTCCAAACCCTTTGTCTTGTTGTGCGTCATAAGGTTTCCATGTGTGGTAATGGGTAAACCTCTTCACAAAACAGCCATTGGTTTTATCATCTCGGATAGAAAAGCAGGCTGTCAACCGATTCCTATTTTCCTATAAAACTCCTATATTTTGGGTCCAGTTCCTATATTTTCAAGCACCTCCTATATTCCTATAATTCTCCTATATTTTGAAAATATTTCCTATATTTTTGGGTAAAATTATTGTCGATGAATGATAAGATAGAAAATATTGCTATGATACTGCTGTCTGCTTCTTTATTCTTCTGGTAAGAGAATCTCTGTCTTCCATTATAGCATTAATATCCTGTATAATGCTTTAGTGCTTTTCATCTGTTCATCATCACTGATTTGTTTGCATACAAGGCTATTGAAAAGGACACAAGATTTTAAGGTGCACATTAAACAGAGGATGAGGATCATGAAGATGCTGTATAGTCGCTACTTTCTGAATTGTGATGCTGTGGAACTGAAATGATTACTTTAATAGCTCACCTTAGCATTAAGTGCTGAGGGTTAGGCATTGTGTTCACTCACCATCCATTGTCTGCCTGTCTGTGCACAGTTACAAAATAATCTTCTTTCATACAGACTAGAGTTTTGGAATTTTGTATGTAGAATCTAAAGGCCCTTTTACCAAAATTGCTTTAAATTATATTGGTACAATAAAATTTTACACTATGTTGTGGGGCACCAAATGTCATGTAGACACAAAGAAAGAAATCTTGCACAATCTTCTTCTCTAAAACCATTTGGTTTCGGGCTTTGAAATTTGGTCTGTGAAATTGTTTTATAGCCCCCCCCCCCAGCAAAATACTTCTTATTATCACTGGGTATGTTGCTTATGAAAATTAGCTCTGTGTTGTTAGCATCAGATTTCATATAGAGACAAAAAAGAAATCAGGGCAAAATTTTACTTCTGAATAGTTTGGCCTAGGGCTCTGAAATTTGGTGTGTTGAATTGTCTTCAATCCCTCTGCCAAAATACTTGTAATTATTGTGCTGCAATTAAATTGGGTCATATGTTGTGAAATATATTCCATGATATGGAGACAAAGGAGCAAATCTTCAACAATCTTCTAATGCATAAATGTTTGACCTACCACTTTGAAATTTTGCGTGTTGAATTGTCTTATGGCCTTCTATCAAAATACTTGAAAGTTTTGTGGTACAATGAAAATTAGACCTATATTTTGCAATATTCATAATTTGATTACATATGGAGAAAGAGAGAAATCTTGTACAATCTTCTGACAAATCCTTTGTCAGAGATCCTTTATTGAAATTGTGTATGTATCATGGCATCATCACTCTCTACCAAAATTCTTTGTGTTTTCTTGCAACAAAAATTGTCTAGAAGTTATCAGTCTGGGATGAGACAGGAGGTATCTGACATATACAGTCTCCTCTAAGCCTCAAGTATTCTCTAAGGTGTGTGATATATATCTAAGGGCCATGTTGACTTCTTGTCTAGATTGAACTCAAAGACATTAACATATAACAAGCTAGACTGGGTAAGAACTGTTAGTATAAAACAAAGGCCATGGCTGTAAGATCTTTTTGGCTGAATATGTATTTATAAGTAATGAGATTTAAAGCCAAAAATGGGCTCAGAAGGCATTCTAATTGCTTCAACAGACATCTGGATTTTCAAAATTTTCTTGGGGGAGGACCCCCAAACCCCCCTTTTCAGAGATGTTGTCTCTTGTTTGCTCTCCCACATAAATTTGTATCTTTTGCGCTTGTTTGAATCAGCATATTAGTGTTGTGCCGCTTTAAAAAAGTATGACAGTCCCTGTAAGTGTTTGAGATGAAAAAAACTTTACTTAAAAAAAACTCCTATAATTTGATTCGAAATTGGCTAAAAGCTCCTATTTTTCTTGAAAAATATTCCTATTAAAACTCCTATATTTTTTAGAAGACCTGGTTGACAGCCTGGAAAAGGAAAATAGACAGTTTGAGAGAAAAAGAGAAAATGCCGAAGATAAGCTTTTTCTTAATTATCTTCGTAACACTTGATGGTTCTCGAAAATATTGCTCGACAGGTTTGATCACATTTCAATAGTTTTTGCAATGTTAGTCATTGCACAAAAAATAAGGACAATAATAGAAAAATAAAAATAAGAAATGAACACAAGTCCTTCAATTTTGATGCTCACTGGAAATACTTCTAGGTACTGCACTAGTTAGCACCTAGCACCTAACGAACTTTGCATTTGTCAAATATTAAATAACATTTGCCACCTTTTAGATTAGAAAATCGCGTTTCGAAAACAAAACATTCATAAAACATGGCGCGTATGAAGTTGGTTGACTGCAAAAACTCGTGCAAAATTAGGCCTATGTATCGTGCCGACCAACTGTTCTATTTTTAGAACACTCTCATGGGCGAACGTTTTGCACGTGAAATGCGTTTTGCATGCTCTGATCTTTTAACCAAAGTCAATTTCTAGTGGCGTTTTAGTCTCTCTCCAAAATAAGCGACATGTATGATATTTATGTTTTATCTTTTTGTTTGTTTTGTTTTTGGAAACAGTAGGTCCTTATTAGTAGCCTAATTCCGAATCATTGACTTTTATCTTATACATATTTAATTCTTATCATAAATGAAAGCATGTGTCTATTTTGTTTTGAGGTTCAAGTACCATTGCAGTAGAAGGCATGTATATGGAATCGTACCCGTTCTATAATCTTCTGTGTGACATCAGTTTTAAAAACATTTAACGAATAGATGAAAATGCTGATGATTAGGATTGTTCCTTTTCTTTCCCTATTTTCTGTCCCGACTATTTTCATATATCTATTCACGCATCTTCTCTCTTACTGTCTTTTCTTCTGCAAATAATTCGTCTTAGAAAGAATTTCAATAAAATAGAGAACGATTTTATCACGTAAACAATGACGTAATTGCGGACAAACAAATGATATTTCGTATGTGTTGTTATAAAATCCCGTACCTACAGCTTGAATCAAGCCGTAGGAACAAAAGTTTATAACAACTCAGACGGTGTATCAAAACATATCGGTGAACCATGTCTATTTTTAGTTCAAAATTCATTGCTTTTCAAACATCCCTGAAATTTGCACATTTCATAAAGCATGGCGCGTACAAAGTAGGTCAAACTTTTTTGGAGACGGGCAACTCGTGCAAATATTTCACAGAGACAAACTGTTCTATTTCTAGATCACTTGGATGCGAGCAAGCGTTTTGCACGTGAAGTGCGTTTTGCATGATTTGCTCTTAATCGAACTAAAAACTGTACCATTTAAAAATGTATAGCCCCAATGTCCGTTTGAACCCTTTTCTAAACAATGTCGCCTTTGACATAGGCATAACTTTGTGTTAAACTTGCAAACTTTTAAAGAAAAGGAAGAACATTTTCTCCACTTTCCTCAATATTTACATTCAGACAGCCAGGTTCAATATCATCCAGTTCTCAGAACGTTCTCTCTTTTAGCGCATCGGACTCAATAAGGTCCCGGAGCGCGGCAAATATCCTTTCTGACATTTCTCTCCCATCGATGGTTTGATAACCTTACACCTATATTAGCGAGCAGCTGGAGGATAAGAAAGGATGTTGTGACAGTACATGCCTTAAGGTAATGGGAAATGACAAGAATTCATTGTTAGGTGCTCCAGTCGCCGCGATATGACCATAGCAGTTGAAAGGGACATTAAACCCCAATTCAATCAATAACCATATAATCATATTCCACCCAAAACACAAACTTTTGTAAAGCTTGGCGGGCAAAAAGTAGGTCAAACTTGCATTGAAAGAAAAACTGACAGGCTGTTCTATTTTTAGAACGATCAGCTGTTAAGACATGATTTGCACGTGAATTGCGTTTTGCATGATTCAGTATTTCGACCAAGACAATTTTGCTGTATGTTTTTGATTCTGCTATTATCGTCTTGAAATCGATTTATAATGATTAAAATTATTTAGAGGCACATTAATTCTATTTTAAAACAAAACCGCCGTCCTAGTTTTTTTTATGAATAAAACAAAGTAATAGGCCTACGTCTACATAAGTGCGTATTAATTAATCATTTTATTCCATTATCTATGAATGGTGGTGCGATAACAATGCTAAAATGATCTGAGAAAAAGGTAGAAAAATACAGATGATCAGTAATATTTTCTATAATGTGCATTCTGACGCTGTTCTATAATCTACACTGTTTGTAATTTAGCAAATGTAGATCTACGGGTTAAGATTTCGTTGTATGTAGAAGGGTTGAACTATGATCAAAGGTTATTCCTTTTTTCAAATGCTGCAATTTCAGACTGTTTCAATACGAAAACAGCGGCAGACGACCAAATTAATAATTAAAAAAAGATAGGATATTTGTACATAATAAAACAAACGCTTAGGCCAAAGCAGAAAAAGCTGATAATCATCATTTTCTCCTTTCTCTTCCCCTAAGCTCTTTTATTTCAATTTTACAAAGGTCGAAACAAATTCTTAATTAGGAAAGGGTTAAGAAATACTACTATTGATAACTGAGATGATATAACATGTGTGGTTCTATTGTTCTTATTTCTTTATACTTTATTTTGGTATCATCATTGATTTTTATCAAACCTTTGCCAAAAATTATTTCAAGAGTTAGACGTAATTGTTGCTGTTGATAATGTTGTGTCGCGTGATTCTTTGACATGTAATAATATCGTACAAATGTACGATATAACATATTCATACGTCCTGTGAGACATGCAGATTTACAGAAGGGGTGATTGTTGATGTTTTTTTTCTTCAAAATGCAATATTTCTTTTATTGTTCACATGTGAAAATTTCCTACGCCAATCGGCATTAATTTTTTATCTGCCACACCTTCAAAATACTATTGTTTGTCCAAAATTATGTCACGATTTAGTTTGATAAAATCGTTCCCTGTTTGACCAGTCCCGAAGTTCGGTGCTTAGGCAGGGTGTTCTAATGTCATTAATGTAGTCCACCCCTATTTAGATTCGCGCGACGTCGGAATTATTCGGGCGCGGTCGAAAACTTTCGGCGATGGAACTTTCCACCGCCGAATGTTTACGACCTAGCCCGAAAAGGTCTGGATACGTAACGCCGCCGCTCGAAAAAAAGTCAATGGTTTAGGAATTTCAAAATGGCCACTTTACGGGTATTATACCTTAAGTGTTTGTATGGCATAGAGTTCTTTTGTAGGCTACCATCCTTTCGGCCTTGTCTCAGCTTGGTACTTATTCTGATGTCAAAATCACACAAACAAGGATGTCTGTGACTCAAGATAGGAAGCATTGAGTGCAAATCATCAATTTGTAACTTAAGGTGACAATGCTCATTTGGGATGATAGTCTAATTTGACTCAGAGTGATATTTAAGATGCTCGTTTGCATAATATCAATGGGAAATTAATTATTTTTAACCGAATGTTTCAGAATCGCGGCGAGGAAAAAAGCTCATTCACATTTTGTGGCACATGTAACGCAATGGAATTAAATACTGGGGTCGCTGGGTTAATATTCCGTCGCTCGTTCTCCTTTCCATCTTACGCGGTGAGGAACAATGTGACACAACAACAACAGCAACAACAACAACAACAACAACGGCATTGTTGATAGAATTTGTGAATATCACTGCTTTTCTACACAAACTTCGTATCTACAGCTTGTTTAAATCTTTCCCAAACAACAGAAAATTAGGGAGGTACAATTTTAAAACTGCTGCAGACGAAGGGATTAAGTAGATACCAAAGAAATCAATCATGTACAAAATAACGAAGAAAATATCGAGACAAAAGGAGAAAATAGGCTACTGATGTCCCGTGATTCCCCGCCGTGACTGAAGCATTTTGATCACTAAGTGCAACTAACTCAAAGTATTTTCTTTCAGTAAAAGATATCAGGTTCCCAAATAAAGATTTAGTACTATTCGGTGTATGCCTTTTAATGGCGAGGCACACAGACCTATTGTTCTAGGTGTTATAATTTAGTGAACTAATTGAACCCTTTCCCAAACAAGACCTGGTTTTGACGTCTGTAGTCTTAGGGGACCTCAATAGAAAAGGAAAATGCTGGTAATTAGTTTTTCCCTTTATCATGGCATAAATATTTTTGTTTCATATCATACAAATTATCAACGGTTTGTATTGTGCTATGAAATATGTGTCATCAAAACAGATTTCGAGTTCAAATTTAACTTAGTTTTCATATTTGTTTTATTTGCACAGTAAACTTTTGATCCTTCTTATCAAATTTAAGCACTTCTTGACAGTGAATAAAATTTCAAGCTTTCAATGCTTTTCGAACATGTTTGGGCCAAATAATAAACTGGACGTTATCTCTTTTCCAAACAGCAGAATTTCAGATACGTCCATTTTGACAGTGGTTTTAGATGGCAAAAATGTTTACACGTTTGAAATTCTTGCAAACTATGTTAGCACAAAAATTCTTTCCCAAACAACAAACTTATTGGTTGTTCCATGTCAAACAATTACAATGTAAATGGTATTGAAGTGGACGAATTATTTTGTCGTGCCATACATATCTTGATTAACCAAATGCTAGTTGTAAACATTTTCTTTTCTCTCAGAGGTTACTATCAAAGCAATAATTGTTTGATAAAGGTTTGGCATCTACTCATTCCACTTTCATTGAAGGTAGTTTCTTTTGAATACTGAATATCTCATTTGTGTTCCCCAAAATAACCCGACCTTGAATTTAGTTTCTTCTATAACTTTTCCAACAGAATAATAGACCAGTCAAGATTGGAAGAAGTTGCAGACGAAAGAAGGATTAATGTCAGCAATAGAAAATGTGTAGCCTATGTCATAGCATAGAAAGTATTGAGGGAAAAGCAGAAATTGCTGATTATCAGCATTTTTGTCTTTTCTCTTAATATTTTCCCAAACAGTTTCTACACGGGAAGACAAAGCAAAGTCATGTTTAGGAACGGGTTGAATTTCTTCTTAAAGGACATATTCTTTAGAATACATACACAATACATATAATTTATTGTAAATAAATACAGATTTATTTGTTCGATATATAAGGTTGAAAGTTTAGATATGCTACCGATGTTGACAGTTTGAATTAAAATATCAATTTCTAGAGTGCATATTATAGTCGGTTATATTGTTAAACCTCGTATCTACAGATTTAATCAAGCTGAAGATACGATGTTGTGCAACAACACCGACGGTATACATGTATGTAAGGGACGCTTTGAAGTCCAAGTCAACGAGTTAGTACAAATATTGTCGTTTGTCTTCCAAAAATGGACATTTTCCCCAGATTTTGGATGAAACCCCGCGCTATTTACTATTTAGAACATACAATGTATAGCATTATGCACTTTTAGAACTTTATTCTTTTACTGATACCTAACATTTATCTTTTTTCTCGATGGTTTCCACATTATTTTATTTATACCTCCATACGAATCGCTTATTTTGTCATATGCAACTGCTGTTTCATTGTGACATTTCATCATTTGGAAAGGATTAAGAATGATCCAGTTGTATACGAGGGATGAGCTATCATTGACTTGGATTGAATGTGTTTTCTTTTTCTTCTTTTTTTTAAGCAGGGAAATAATGTAGTTATCATTATGATCATGTAAAGCAGCCTTTGCTAAACTACTGAAACGCCACTGCATGATTATCTTAACTGTTAACTGAGCCTATCTAAAACTCACTTTCTTTTCATGAGAAAGTTTTTTATCACTTGGCCTATCTGAATAATTAAATGATCGGTATTCGATTTCTTAATCTTATGTTTCTCCATTTACGCGTAGGCCCAAACGGTAGATGAAAACTTCTAGGAAGTTTGGAAATATCGACCATGATTCCGTGTACGTATATGTCAATTCTTTAAACGTCATTAAAAATTCGGTTGTCTCAAACTATGTATATCCCCAGTTGATTCGACTTAACCAGGGACTTGGACATTTATTGAAGCCAGTATCTACTTGTGCAAGGCAGCCAAGTTCAGTTAAAGAAAGACAACTCGTGACATTTTTTCTAAATAATTTAGTCGTGGTTACCTCCCTTTAACAATTTCTGTACTATAACATTTTTGGTGGCCCGATTTCAAAGCTCCTGAAGACGACAAAAGGAATGTCGATAGATATGAATATTGTGTACATTATAGCGTACAACATATTGAAGGAAAAGGAGAAAATGCTGGTCATCATCATTTTCTTCTTTTCTTTCCATATTTTCTGACCCTCTCCCCACTCAGGGACGTCAAAGCACGGTCTTGTTTGTGAAAGGATTAAACAATTCAGACCTCTAACTTTTTTTATCTCAATTCTAAGCGCTGTCTTGATGAGACGATTCAAATGAGTACCCACGACATTGGACTTGATGAACATTTTGAAAAGTCATCAATGCCTCTTACCTGTAGCTCTGCGTATTAAAAAAGCTCTTTTCCAGAACACGATTCAAATGATAGATTTATGACCCGCCACGCTAAAAGGCATTTTCTGGGAAGTGTGATAAGAATCGACCTTAGTTAGTCTGCGCAAAATGCAGACTGACTAGGACCGAAACCTTTCACTGCAAGCTATCTCTCTAGATCTAGGCCTACATAGATTGTTTTATGTCTGCAAAGTTTGACCCGTGTCTCATATTTCGGGTTCATTGACTACACAGAAGAGCATTTTTTAACATGACGGGTCACATAATTATATTTTGCAACAGCTTACAAAATACATATGTGACCCGTCACACCAAAATGGACCTTATCGGATGTGTGAAAATATCGACCCTAGTCAGTCTGCGCAGTCCGCGCAGCCAGACTAGGGCCGATACTTTTCACTTTTATGTGATTTTCTGAATCTGGAGTGTTTTCCCTATCTTACTAGGTGTTAATTTTTAACATTCGGGTTCTGATTCAACTGTGCTGAAGCTTATCCGTTTGTCAAAATTAGGATTTTAGATTTCTGATAATGTCCTTTTTAGTGTGACGGGTCACATAATTATATTCTTCTTTATTTTCAGATAACGGTGACAGCACAGAGGTGGACGACGAGGTACGATCAATCAAACTGATCGTGACGATCGTGGTGCTGATCGTAGCCTTCCTCGTCTCGCTCGTAGTGGCGAAATGCGTTGACATCTGCTACGACAAGCGCGCGATCCGTGATGACGCCAGCGATATTAGTGAGAACACTCGGAATCTGATTC
>CAVMGG010000040.1:0-94829 GCA_963680895.1 Fragum sueziense
GGCTTCAAGAAGAAAATAATTTACAAATATTTTTTATTCTATATTCATATGCAAGGGGGGTAATTTTGAACAGTTTTGTCAAATATTTCCATAAGTATGCATTAATTCAAAATTCTAAACCATACAAAATGCCTATGTTTGTATTTGGAATGAAAATGTAACACAGTTTAGGAATTACTGGCTACTGTCATAATCGTGAAACATGACTCTAAGTGCTGTAAGGGACCTTTTTCCGGGTTACGGTACATTAATGTTATTTTAATTGCATTGCACCCGTTTCGCAAAAAAGCCCCACATAGTTTGTTATTCGATATACTGTTCTTGTTCATAATATTATTGTGAGTAATAGACAAGATCTTATGTCGAATTTCGCGGAATTCAATCCTTTCCCAATTATCGTGCACTGTACTTCTTCATAACCATAATAAGATCTATTTACCTATGAAGTTTCATCATTCTACCTTTCATACCTTTTCGAGTTACGACCGACCGCCACTTGCAAAACAATATACCCCATTTCTCCGAAAGGGACATAAGAATATTAAACATGCAAAAATATGAAAATACTTAACAGATAATAAAATGCTAATAGCTTTTTGTCGCTCGATAAAAATCTTCTTATTTCTGAGATACTTCATGTTAACCCTATATTACTCAAACAGTGTTCGACTTTCTTACAGAAGTATTCGATCAAACGATAGTTTATAATTTACAGAATCCTGGGCTGCGTTCAGTAAGACAAAAAGTTAGCCGTTTCGTTCGGAAAACTCGGTCAATTCTTTCAATTTTGTTTCAAAGAATTTGCGATCGTTGCTAACGTTAGCTAACGTTTTGTCTTACTGAACGCAGGGCTGGTTTGGCATAACTGATAAAACAGTTTGGGAAAATATTGAAAGTAAAAAAGACATTGTTGATGATCAGCATTTTTCCCTTGTCCTTAAAGGGGCCCATGCTAGTTTATTCATTGATAAGAACAACATGGAGACAGAAAACTGTGTGGTGCTGCTGGTGCATTGCATTATCACGGTGTATAATCACGTGATGCAATAATTATTGAATTATTTTCAATAACTTTGTTAATATGGGACCGATTTGAAATCGGTTTGAAGCAGAGAATGTGGCCAGACATCACGCATTAGATGAACGTGGTAGATTTTTTAAAAAATCAAATGATAAAAAAGTTATTGAAGATAAACCAAAATTTTGGTTTATCTTCAATAACTTTTTTATCAGTTGATTTTTTAAAAAAAATCTACCACGACCATATTATTCCTGACATTTTTCACCTTCGCTGCTTCAAACCGAATTCAAATTGGTCAAGTATTGACAGTTACTGAAGATTTTCGGAAATTCTAAGTCACGTGATTATACACATTGATTATCTAGGGTTCAAAAGAAAGGAATTTGGCGCTGATACCAAGATTTCCACTATCTATCGAAGTCCATTTCCCCCAAATGTAAATATAAATGAGCCAGGACCTGGAAAAAGGTCCCTTTTAGCATTATAGCAATCCGTGTTTCAATACCAATTGGCTGATGTCTTACAGTTGCTACAGGTCACTAAGAATCTATTGGAGCCCAACATGGTTCATGATTAGACTGCGTGTATACGCAGGCTGATCTTGAACCATGTTAGGGTCAAAAGCTTTAAAGGACCTTTTTCCAGATCCTGGCCTAATTACAAATAGCGGGTCAGGTAATTATATACATACTTTATCTAGAATGACTAAAATTTTAATGATCTTCATTTGAAATTTCCGTGGACAGAAATAATCTAGCTATGCTGGTTGACCATTCCATACGATATTTCCTAAATATATTTTAACCTCCTTCAATCTAGCATGGGTCCCTTTAATATTTCATCTGCTATAAAATCTTTATGTAAGGCTTTTCACATCGCTTATATTGTTGTCTGTAACAAAAAAAGCTGTCTTAAATTTCACCATTTTAGAACGGGTTAAATGGACTTTTTAAAGTAAACGAAGTACCTTATTTCAATAACAGTTCTAGTTCGGATGTCCTCATCGTCAAATTTCCTTTCTATTTTGTTTCGTAGAAATCTAAAATTACAACAAACCTTACCCAAATGTCAACATTCTAGAAGCTCCAATTCAAAAGCTGCTACATACAGCAAGTTTTAAATGTTGAGAAAGATCGAAGTTGTGTACTGTACCATGGGCGGATCTAGAGGGGGACATTGGCCGAAAATTGAATTTTGACTATATAAATTTAGTGTAATGTTACATATTTACTACATTTAAAGCCATAATTTTGGTTTGGAACACCCCCCCCCCCTGGAAAAAATTTTGTTCTTGGACCCCCCCCCCCCCCCCCTGGAAAAAAATCCTGGATCCGCCCGTGGGTACAGCGCACGAAATGTTGAAACAAACAGAGAAAATGTTGGTCATAACTATCAGCTTAAGCATAATCTTTAACAAGACCAGAGGCGCGTTCTTCACAAGGCCATATCAGAAAAAATCTTACAACATTGGGACAAAAATACTTAAACATTTCACTCCTTTATGGTAACATTTCTCATTTTGTTGTTAAACGTGTTAAACGATTTTATCCTGTTAACCGTGACGTGATTTCGGACAAACAATAGTATTTCGTCGGTGTTGTTAAAGCATCTCGTAAACTACGGCTTGAACTAAGCCGTAGTTACGAGATTTTATAACAGCACCGACGGTTTATCTAAACATAACGGTAATTCAAGTCTATTTTTAGCACAAAATTCAATGCCATTTGCATTTATTTTTTCTCTGGTGCTGGGACGACGAGGGCATAAATTAATAACGGATGAGATTCACTGGTGGTGAACTCGGCCAAAGCGTGGGACGTTTTTTTTGCGATCATTGTATCCCGTCGGTGTTGTTATAAAATATCGTAACTTCGGCTTCGATAAAGCCGTAGTTATTGTTTGACCAAATTTACCTGAGACTCATCGTTTTCCGTAAGCGTATTTCCGGCATTCATCGGCATATTCGATAGTTTCCGCGTGTTTATACCCTGCGCTGTGAAAAGATGTTAACTTTATTTCTGCATGATCAAATTGAACAAAGAACTAGCGTAGTGGAAAGACGCTGGACTTTCATTTACAGAGACTCAAGATCGAACCCAGCATTTTACTGATGAAACTTTTGTTAAGCTTTTTTCTTTCTTTTTTCCTATGAAATGGAATACTTAATTAATGTATTAATTTATTGATTGATGAATTACTCATTTTCACAATAATTATAGTTCACTAAATATCTTTTCCCTTTTTATCATAATCTTTATTCGTTCATTTATCATTTATAATCTTCCCTTGAACGTTGCTGATGTGTTGGTCTCTCGCAGCTTCTCTAGAATCAAAAAGACATTGACCCTGCTTACTCCAATTGTGTTGATGGTTAAGCGAGGAAAAAGGTTCTGGGGTACCCCAGTTATCTAAAAAAGTTGCAACATCAGCAAACACGGCTTTATATTACCTGTATCTAAACGGTATCGACATTTCTTGAATGACTAGTTAAAGTGAAAGGATTCAAGTGAACTGATTGAGTTTTACAAAATGTATGCATGCATTTGAAAAAAAGAAAGAAATGTAGAAAGTAAAAATATTTTGACAAAGGCGCTACTGGGATTCGAACCACGGACATATTGTTTACAGAAGAGTCGCCTTACACACTAGGCCACTATTATTCGGTTGATGTTGCGAAGTGTATAACAGTACTTATACAGATTATAGTCCCGATGTAGAAAATACGGAAAAACCCGAATATTAACGGAATATGCAAGGAGTCTCAGTTCAATCTGGTCAAACAATACGAGATTTTATAACAACGCAGACGGTTTGTCAATACATATCGGTAAAACCGGTCTATTTTTAGAACAAATTCATTGTTATTAGAAAAATTATCCAACCAGATCTTTAAACTCACATTTAAACGCAAAATATAATTATGTACCTTGTTGTAGTGAAAAACGTCCATCGCTTTGGCCGAGTTCACCACCAGTGAGATTGTGTACCACGTCATGAGTACTAGTAACTTCCCGCTTCATGTAAGTAAAGTTTTTTTGTGCAAGAACTTTCTTATTTCTGCGTCAATATTCAAGTGGTTTGTTGCATATACCTTGCCTTATTGAATTCTTTCCTCAAGTGTATGGTGTATTAGTATAATTCATTTACTTTTCCAAAGAATGGCCCCCAGCCGACCAGAAATAAAAGACAAAAAAAATCAAATCGTTTTTCTGTTCAGTTGGAATTAATGTTTGGGGAAAAGTTCAAATAAGTTATACATCTGAAGAAAAGGCTCAGTAAGGCGGCGAGGTACATGCAACAGACCGCATAAAAATTGATGCAGAAAGCAGAAAGTAATTGCACAATGTCTGATACGAAGCGGGGTTAATTTGACTGTAAAAGATACCCATCTCATGATACACAATCCCTAGTCAGTCCCTGGACTAGACTCCATTTGACTGAAACCGACTGATATGTGGGACTGATAACACAGAGCACCGTGAAGGTACTAGTTGGGGAGTCTAGTCTCCTATCTGTAGTTTGATAAATACGGAATCAGGTGAACATGAAAAGCTATGCATTTTGTGCTAAAAAATAGACTGGGTTTATCGTTATGTTTTGATAAACCGTCGGTCTTGTTATTTAATCTCGTAACTACGGCTTGTATTGAATCAAGCCGTAGTTACGAGATTTTATACATAAAACCTACGAAATACTACTGTTTGTCCGAAAATACGTCATTGTTATCTTATGTTTGTCCGAAATTACGTCACAGTTTTCATGATAAAATTTAACCCTATTCCATACACTTACAACAGTTGTGCAGTAGGCCCTAAGCTTTAACTTGCTCCAGCGATTTATCTATTTTTTATTAGTTTATTTTTTGTTGTCGTTTCATGTTTTTCTCTCTCTTTCCAGCTTTCTAAACCAGGAAGACTTGACAAATAATTGTGGATAAAAATATGCTCGAATTAATGAACCCTTTCCAATCCGTAAAGAAATACATTCTTCCAAGTTTAAAACTCCTAAAGAACACACAGTGGGCGTTGGTAGAGTTTAAATTGGTGTATAGCAAGGGAATATCGGTATTGGGACGAAAGGAGAAATTGTTTGTTGTCAGGATTTTCTTCTCTTGTCCCCATGTTTTCCAAAGCTATATTAAGGACATCAAACCAAAGTATTGCTTTCTTTTTTGTGGTGGTTGGGGGTGGGGGGAAGAGTTGAACGCACTGGCATGAAACATCAGCTTGTAATCTAGAGGGGATTTTTTGCGATTTAATGACTCTAAACATGCGATAATATTTTTTCATCCTGTCTCATCTATAGACGACAAACTGCCTCAGAGTGCATCGATGTCCATTCATCGTCATCATCATCATGATTATCGTCATCATCGTCATCATCGTCATCATCGTCATCGTCATCATCATCATCATCATCATCATCATCATCATCATCATCATCATCATCATCATCATCATCATCATCATCATCATCATCATCATCATCATCATCATCATCATCATCATCATCATCATCATCATCATCATCATCATCATCATCATCATCATCACCATCATCACCATCATCATCATCATCATCATCATCATCATCATCATCATCATCATCATCATCATCATCAGCATCATCATCATCATCATCATCATCATCATCATCATCATCATCATCATCATCATCATCATCAACAACAACATCATCATCATCATCATCATCATCATCATCATCATCATCATCATCATCATCATCATCATCATCATCATCATCATCATCATCATCACCATCATCACCATCATCACCATCATCATCATCATCATCATCAGCAGCAGCAGCAGCAGCAGCAGCAGCAGCAGCAGCAGCATCAGCAGCATCAGCGTCATCATCATCATTCTCAACATCATCATCATCATCATCATCATCGTCATCAGCAGCAGCAGCATCGTTATAATCATCATCATCATCATCATCATCATCATTTCGATAGGATTGATACGATTATTTTACTTTTTAATCCCTTGCTGGGACTTTTATGTCATTGTGAGGTATCGTTGGGTTTGTTTATTTGTATTTTTTCACGGAATGTTCTAAATTATTGAATGTTTCTTGTGATATATTCTCTGAGATTTCTTTACTAAATTTTTATTTAAACAAAAGAGCCAAGATGGCCCTATATCGCTCATCTGATAGAGCCCAAATACATACAGGCATTACATGCAAAATCTCAAAGATCTACATGATTCTATAAAAGGGTCATGTCTTTAGACAGCAGTCTAAACTCCAGTAGGAATACACATTAAATTTCAAAACTCAGTTTGTGAGAAGTTTTTTTTTTTTTTTTTTTTTTTTTTCTACATTTAATATCTGAGATACCACAAAAAATTCTGAGCATTTGGGAAGATCCATAAACACAAAAGCATCGACAATACAGATGCAGGGCTTATTTTCAAATACATAATTGTGACCCGTCAAGCTAATAGGGCCTTATCCGAACTACAAAAATACATATTTTGGCAAACTTGTCAGACCCAGCACAGGTCAACAAGCACCCGTATGCAAAGAATGAACATATAGTTAGATAGGGCAACCATTCCGGATTTCAAACACATTACATAAAAGTGAAAAGTGTCGGCCTAGAATGCGCAGACTGACTAGGGTCGATATTTTTCACACTTCCTATAAGGTCCCTTTTAGCGTGACGGGTCAGAATTATATTTTAAGTTTTCAGACGGAGGTCCACGAAATGACCCCATTACACAGGTCTGGTTTTCATTGCCAGTTGAAAATAATTTCAAGTATTTTGATAAAGGAAAAGCATGACTGCCTTCAATGGGGCTTATCAGCACCTTGTGGAAAATGGGCGGAGTGTTAAGTAAAGTCTCTGAAACTATTTGTTGGATAATTATGATTTAGGCTGTATTTGGTGACCTTGATGTTTTGTGCATAGGGGTCTATAAGTTGACTTCCGGCACCCAATGAACCTTTATCACGGTACGGAAACTACAGAGACAGACAAGAAAAAATCACATAGGGTCGACTCACGACGCCAATAATCCAGTGAAGACCGTGTCGACTTTAAAGTCCACAGAATTAGACCAGGTAGATAAATGGTCTTGGGGGAGCATGACAATCCCGTTTTTTTCGATTTAAAGCACCAAAAGAAAATAATTGAACAACAAAGTTGAACACTCACCTGTTTTTGTCAAAAAATCGTGACCCCAGAGACAGAGCCACACATGGCCGGAAGCGCCCCAGAGGATTTAAGCGGCAGAGCCATTGGCTCTGTCTCAGACTCTGTAGTTTCCGTACCGTGTTTATTATGTGTTGGGAGTCAACTTATGTCACCTTTGGTTTTATGTAGGCCAACGAGTAGGCCTACTTTTTTTAGATTTTAGGAAAATTTGATTCTAGTTGAAAAATTGTTGGCTTTGTTGGCATGGCTTATGCCTATACTCAACCAGTTATTCCTTTCCCAAACAAACCCTGATTTGTTAGACTTGCTTAAACATTGAGGCAAAAGAAAAAATGTCGAAAATCAGCATTGTCTACTTTTGTCTCAATATTTTTTATGCTATTTCTACATAGATCTTAATCTTATTATCTTATTTTTCTTAATATCCAGTTTTCACCCACAGAAGCTTCAGAACTGCAGCGGTTTATTAATTTTTATTTTCCCCGGCCATTCGGGGGGGAGATTGGTATATTTCATGCAATTGTAAATCGAATTGTTAAAAATAAAATCCGGAAAGATGCTGTCAAATTTGATTAAAGTCCACCAAGTTAAACAATCTGCGCGGAAAGAACGACAAGGTTTAGATGATTTGTTAGTTAACAACACGTTCATTTGTTAAAAACCAAGTTAGAGACAACATACCGCCTGGATTTAAAGCAAAACATGTTCATTTCATTCGTACCCTTTGCACTTCGCACCCCAAATCGCCCTAAATGAGGTATTGTTTGACGTCTCTACTCTACAACAGCTTTAGAATTGAACTAGTCAAAATTTGTCGTTTGGAAAAAGGTTTTTGTGAATAGATCTGAATATGATGCAACATTGAAAAATAGATTCTTCACTCAGAAAAACCTTAGCCTTAGAGGAGTATTTTCTTAGATTTGAGACAGGTCTTACACCTGCCAGTAATAACCGAAAGGGGAGTTATGCAGTATATATAGATAGATAGATTCAGAGCTACAGATACCATGGGCGTAGCCAGAAATTTATTTATATTACGCACGACCGAGAGGGGAGAGCACGAGAAGGGGTATCTCTGCTCATAAGGGGGTTCAGGGGTCTCCCCTGAGAAAATTTTGATTTGTAAGACTTGTTTTCGTGCATTCTATGTGCATTTTGAGACACAAAAAAAGGCAAAACTGACCATAAAAACGATACAAAGCAACTTACGTTATAATCGCGATTTTTTTATGTTCCGCAGGTGCGTATTATGCATAATGGGCGCTACACCCTTGGATACAATGTAAGAAGGAGTAACAGCTTTTCAAAAGTCAAAAGATTCATTTTGTGATTTTGTGTCTTTTCAGAAAAGAAGAAAAGAGAGGCAATTGTAGCAGCCACAGCCTTGACACATGCACTGGTGGATCATCTTAATGCAGGGTTAGACTGATATATGTAATCTCCAAAAAGAATGAAGTGGCAAATATGGTCGGTGTAAATGGAAAACCTTGTATGTCGATTTTTACGATTTTCAAAGTACAAACTTATATGTCCAGTTAAGACAATTCATGCAGGTTTTGGGATATTTGTAGACCTACTTGACAATTTCAATGACACATTAATGATTATAAAGGAATGATATGTATGAATCTCAAGTAAAACCATTCAGGTTCGGATAAGTGATTAGATATTTTTCTTCCCCTCTAAATTTTTTCAAAAAATGAGATACAAGGTTTTGCATTTACACCGACGATATATAAGTAATAGACTTGGACTATTTACTGATTTATGACTTAATAAATTAATAGTAAAGGGTCACTAGGTAGAATTGATTATATTAAAGGAATGAAGAAAAAAATCTTATCTGTCCATTTTGAAGGATTGACTCAAAATAGATTAACCACATGTTGTCCATCACTTTTCAACATAACATTTTCTGCAAATGTAATAATAAGTGTTTTTAATCATTTTCGAAAGAAGACATTGTTTTGATGTCCTTGAATTTATAGAAAAAGCTATGTAAAAGATTCTGAGGCAAAAGAGGAAAATGCTGATTATCAGCATTTGCTTCTTTTGCCTCAATATTTTCTGTTCTTTATTGTTTGTACACAAATCCTTTATTGATTTACATCCATTTTGTTGTCTTCAGTTGAAACACTTCAAAACTGTGCCATTTTGGAAAAGTCAAACCCATTACAACAAAGTACCTTTAACACCCCACAAGATAAAGGCTTTAGAATAGAAAACATCATGGAAAATGAAGAAATTACTTGTGACAAGCAATTTCTTCATTTCCCGCAATGTCTTCTACATTGAAAGACCAAAATGTGAAATTCCATTCACTAAAAATTGTTGTATGCATCAGCTTTGAATTTGGACAAATCTTAAGTTTTGTTGTTTGGTAATGGGTTAAGTAGTATATTTTGTACTACAGAGTTGCTACAGCATACGTTAATCAAAAGAAACTGGACACAGAGACCAAGATACTACAAGCGAATGCTGCCCAGTTCTCTAAACAGACTACACAATGGCTGAAATTGGTTGAAGACTTTAATACTGCTTTAAAAGTAAGTAATTAACCCTTTCCCAAACAACAAAATTTTAGGGCAGTCTAATTTAAAGGCCGCAACAGACAACAAAATGGATGTTGATAAAGATGAAATTAGTATACAATATAGCATTGAAAATATTGAAACAAAAGGAGAAACTGCTGGTTATCAGCAGTTTCTTCTTTTGCTTCAATGTTTTCCCAAGCCTTTTCGAATAGGGACGTCAAAACCAGGTCTTGTTTGGGAAAGGGTTAAGGAAACGATATCTCAAACGACAAAATTTGGACCTATCCAAATTCAATTTGTTGCAGAAGGCAAAATTAAACTATTGCCACACAGTTACACCTTTTGACGCCCCTCAAGGAAATGGCTGTGGAAAACATTGTGGCAATTGAAAAGAAGAAAATGCAGATAATCAACGTTTTCTCATTTTTATACGCCCGTCGAAGACGGGACGTATTATGGGATCACCCGTGATGTCCAGCGTCCGGGCGTCCGGCGGCGTCCACTTCTTTGTTCAGAGCATAACTCTGTCACCTTAAGTCCGATTGACTTTAAACTTGGCAGTTATATTTTTCTCATCATTACGGAGTGCAGTGCACAAGAACCATAACTCTACCTGGCTTATTTTTTGAGTTATTGCCCTTTGTTGTTTTTCATACTTGAATCTTGTCCGGAGTATATCTCTAAAAGTATTATAGCTAGGATCATGAAACTTCATGGGTGTATAGATCTCACCAAGGGGGAGTGCAGTGCACAAGAACCATAACTCTACCTGGCCTATTTTTTGAGTTATTGCCCTTTGTTGTTTTTTATACTTGAATCTTGTCCGGAGTATATCTCTAAAAGTATTTTAGCTAGGATCATGAAACTTCATGGGTGTATAGATCTCACAAAGGGGGAGTGCAGTGCACAAGAACCGTAACTCTACCTGGCCTATTTTTTGAGTTATTGCCCTTTGTTGTTTTTTTATACTTGAATCTTGTCCGGAGTATATCTCTAAAAGTATAATAGCTAGGATCATGAAACTTCATGGGTGTATAGATCTCACCAAGGGGGAGTGTAGTGCACAAGAACAATAACTCTACCTGACCTATTTTTGAGTTATTGCCCTTTGTTGTTTTTCATGCTTGAATCTTGTCCGGAGTATATCTCTTAAAGTATTATAGCTAGGATCATGAAACTTCATGGGTGTATAGATCTCACCAAGGGGGAGTGCAGTGCACAAGAACCATAACTCTACCTGGCTTATTTTTTGAGTTATTGCCCTTTGTTGTTTTTAGCTCACCTGAGCACGAAGTGCTCAAGGTGAGGTATTGTGATCTATCAATGTCCGGCGTCCGTCTGTCCGTCTGTCCGTCACGGCGTCAACAATTTCTTTAAACGACATCTCCTCCTAAACTACTGGGTCAAAATCAACCAAACTTGGCAAAAATGTTCCTTGGGTGGTCCCTTATAAAAATTGCTAAAATGATTGAAATCCATGAAAAACTCTGGTTGCCGTGGCATCGGAAAATGGGAAATTTCACAAAAGCTCAACAATTTCTTTAAACGACATCTCCTCCTAAACTACTGGGTCAAAATCAACCAAACTTGGCAGAAATGTTCCTTGGGTGGTCCTTTATAAAAATTGCTAAAATGATTGAAATCCATGAAAAACTGGTTGCCGTGGCATCGGAAAATGGGAAATTTCACAAAAGCTCAACAATTTCTTTAAACGACATCTCCTCCTAATTACTTGGTCAATATCAACCAAACTTGGCAGAAATGTTCCTTGGGTGGTCCCTTATAAAAATTGCTAAAATAATTGAAATCCATGAAAAACTCTGGTTGCCGTGGCATCGGAAAATGGGAAATTTCACAAAAGCTCAATAATTTCTTTAAACGACATCTCCTCCTAAACTACTGGGTCAAAATCAACCAAACTTGGCAGAAATGTTCCTTGGGTGGTCCCTTATAAAAATTGCTAAAATAATTGAAATCCATGAAAAACTCTGGTTGCCGTGGCATCAGAAAATGGGAAATTTCACAAAAGCTCAACAATTTCTTTAAACGACATCTCCTCCTAAACTACTGGGTCAAAATCAACCAAACTTGGCAGAAATGTTCCTTGGGTGGTCCCTTATAAAAATTGCTAAAATAATTGAAATCCATGAAAAACTCTGGTTGCCGTGGCATCGGAAAATGGGAAATTTCTCAAAAGCTCAACAATTTCTTAAAACGACATCTCCTCCTAAACTACTGGGTCAAAATCAACCAAACTTGGCAGAAATGTTCCTTGGGTGGTCCCTTATAAAAATTGCTAAAATAATTGAAATCCATGAAAAACTCTGGTTGCCGTGGCATCAGAAAAAAAGCTCAACAATTTCTTTAAACGACATCTCCTCCTAAACTACTGGGTCAAAATCAACCAAACTTGGCAGAAATGTTCCTTGGGTGGTCCCTTATAAAAATTGCTAAAATAATTGAAATCCATGAAAAACTCTGGTTGCCGTGGCATCGGAAAAAGGGAAATTTCACAAAAGCTCAACAATTTCTTTAAACGACATCTCCTCCTAAACTACTGGGTCAAAATCAACCAAACTTAGCAGAAATGTTCCTTGGGTGGTCCCTTATAAAAATTGCTAAAATAATTGAAATCCATGAAAAACTCTGGTTGCCGTGGCATCAGAAAATGGGAAATTTCACAAAAGCTCAACAATTTCTTTAAACGACATCTCCTCCTAAACTACTGGGTCAAAATCAACCAAACTTGGCAGAAATGTTCCTTGGGTGGTCCCTTATAAAAATTACTAAAATAATTGAAATCCATGAAAAACTCTGGTTGCCGTGGCATCGGAAAATGGGAAATTTCTCAAAAGCTCAACAATTACTTAAAACGACATCTCCTCCTAAACTACTGGGTCAAAATCAACCAAACTTGGCAGAAATGTTCCTTGGGTGGTCCCTTATAAAAATTGCTAAAAGAATTGGAATCCATGAAAAACTCTTGTTGCCGTGGCATCAGAAAATGGGAAATTTCACAAAAGCTCAACAATTTCTTTAAACGACATCTCCTCCTTAACTTCTGGGTCAAAATCAACCAAACTTGGCAGAAATGTTTATTCAGAAGCCCCTTATAAAAATTGCTAAAAGAATTGAAATCCATGAAAAATTCTGGTTGCCGTGGTATCAGAAAATGGGAAATTTCACAAAAGCTCAACAATTTCTTTAAACGACATCACCTCCTTAACTTCTGGGTCAAAATCAACCAAACTTGGCAGAGATGTTCCTTGGGTAGTCCCTTATAAAAATTGCTAAAAGAATTGAAATCCATGAAAACTCTGGTTGCCATGGCATCGGAAAATGGGAAATTTCACAAAAATTCAACTATTTCTTTAAACGACATCTTCTCCTTAACGTCTGGGTTAAAATCAACCAAACTTGGCAGAAATGTTCCTTGGGTAGTCCCTTATAAAAATTGCTAAAAGAATTGAAATCCATGAAAACTGTGGTTGCCATGGCATCGGAAAATGGTAAATTTAACAAAGCTCAACAACTTCTTTAAACGACATCTCCTCCTTAAATTCTGGGTTAAAATCAACCAAACATGGCAGAGATGTTCCTTGGGTGGTCCCTTATAAAATTTGCTAAAAGAACTGAAATCCATGGAAAACTATGGTTGCAGTGGCATCGGAAAATGGGAATTTTCACAAAAGCTCAACAACTTCTTTTAACGACATCTCCTCCTTAACTTCTCGGTCAAAATCAACAAACTTGGCAGTAATGTTCATTGGGTGGTCCCTTATAAAAATTGCTAAAAGAATTGAAATCTATGAAAAACTCTGGTTGCTGTGGCATCAGAAAATGGGAAATGTCATAAAAGCTGTTCAATTTCTGTAAACAACATGTCCTCTGAAACTACATGGCCAAATTCTTCCCTGGGACAACAATGCGTAACATATGCAAAGTTATTTGGCATTATTAAAACATAACTCAGGTGAGCGATTTAGGGCCCTCAGGGTCCTCTTGTTTATACTCGAATCTTGTCCGGAGTATATCTCTAAAAGTATTATAGCTAGGATCATGAAACTTCATGGGTGTATAGATCTCACCAAGGGGGAGTGCAGTGCACAAGAACCATAACTCTACCTGGCCTATTTTTTGAGTTATTGCCCTTTGTTGTTTTTTATACTTGAATCTTGTCCGGAGTATATCTCTAAAAGTATTTTAGCTAGGATCATGAAACTTCATGGGTGTATAGATCTCACAAAGGGGGAGTGCAGTGCACAAGAACCGTAACTCTACCTGGCCTATTTTTTGAGTTATTGCCCTTTGTTGTTTTTTTATACTTGAATCTTGTCCGGAGTATATCTCTAAAAGTATAATAGCTAGGATCATGAAACTTCATGGGTGTATAGATCTCACCAAGGGGGAGTGTAGTGCACAAGAACAATAACTCTACCTGACCTATTTTTGAGTTATTGCCCTTTGTTGTTTTTCATGCTTGAATCTTGTCCGGAGTATATCTCTTAAAGTATTATAGCTAGGATCATGAAACTTCATGGGTGTATAGATCTCACCAAGGGGGAGTGCAGTGCACAAGAACCATAACTCTACCTGGCTTATTTTTTGAGTTATTGCCCTTTGTTGTTTTTAGCTCACCTGAGCACGAAGTGCTCAAGGTGAGGTATTGTGATCTATCAATGTCCGGCGTCCGTCTGTCCGTCTGTCCGTCACGGCGTCAACAATTTCTTTAAACGACATCTCCTCCTAAACTACTGGGTCAAAATCAACCAAACTTGGCAAAAATGTTCCTTGGGTGGTCCCTTATAAAAATTGCTAAAATGATTGAAATCCATGAAAAACTCTGGTTGCCGTGGCATCGGAAAATGGGAAATTTCACAAAAGCTCAACAATTTCTTTAAACGACATCTCCTCCTAAACTACTGGGTCAAAATCAACCAAACTTGGCAGAAATGTTCCTTGGGTGGTCCTTTATAAAAATTGCTAAAATGATTGAAATCCATGAAAAACTCTGGTTGCCGTGGCATCGGAAAATGGGAAATTTCACAAAAGCTCAACAATTTCTTTAAACGACATCTCCTCCTAATTACTTGGTCAATATCAACCAAACTTGGCAGAAATGTTCCTTGGGTGGTCCCTTATAAAAATTGCTAAAATAATTGAAATCCATGAAAAACTCTGGTTGCCGTGGCATCGGAAAATGGGAAATTTCACAAAAGCTCAATAATTTCTTTAAACGACATCTCCTCCTAAACTACTGGGTCAAAATCAACCAAACTTGGCAGAAATGTTCCTTGGGTGGTCCCTTATAAAAATTGCTAAAATAATTGAAATCCATGAAAAACTCTGGTTGCCGTGGCATCAGAAAATGGGAAATTTCACAAAAGCTCAACAATTTCTTTAAACGACATCTCCTCCTAAACTACTGGGTCAAAATCAACCAAACTTGGCAGAAATGTTCCTTGGGTGGTCCCTTATAAAAATTGCTAAAATAATTGAAATCCATGAAAAACTCTGGTTGCCGTGGCATCGGAAAATGGGAAATTTCTCAAAAGCTCAACAATTTCTTAAAACGACATCTCCTCCTAAACTACTGGGTCAAAATCAACCAAACTTGGCAGAAATGTTCCTTGGGTGGTCCCTTATAAAAATTGCTAAAATAATTGAAATCCATGAAAAACTCTGGTTGCCGTGGCATCAGAAAAAAAGCTCAACAATTTCTTTAAACGACATCTCCTCCTAAACTACTGGGTCAAAATCAACCAAACTTGGCAGAAATGTTCCTTGGGTGGTCCCTTATAAAAATTGCTAAAATAATTGAAATCCATGAAAAACTCTGGTTGCCGTGGCATCGGAAAAAGGGAAATTTCACAAAAGCTCAACAATTTCTTTAAACGACATCTCCTCCTAAACTACTGGGTCAAAATCAACCAAACTTAGCAGAAATGTTCCTTGGGTGGTCCCTTATAAAAATTGCTAAAATAATTGAAATCCATGAAAAACTCTGGTTGCCGTGGCATCAGAAAATGGGAAATTTCACAAAAGCTCAACAATTTCTTTAAACGACATCTCCTCCTAAACTACTGGGTCAAAATCAACCAAACTTGGCAGAAATGTTCCTTGGGTGGTCCCTTATAAAAATTACTAAAATAATTGAAATCCATGAAAAACTCTGGTTGCCGTGGCATCGGAAAATGGGAAATTTCTCAAAAGCTCAACAATTACTTAAAACGACATCTCCTCCTAAACTACTGGGTCAAAATCAACCAAACTTGGCAGAAATGTTCCTTGGGTGGTCCCTTATAAAAATTGCTAAAAGAATTGGAATCCATGAAAAACTCTTGTTGCCGTGGCATCAGAAAATGGGAAATTTCACAAAAGCTCAACAATTTCTTTAAACGACATCTCCTCCTTAACTTCTGGGTCAAAATCAACCAAACTTGGCAGAAATGTTTATTCAGAAGCCCCTTATAAAAATTGCTAAAAGAATTGAAATCCATGAAAAATTCTGGTTGCCGTGGTATCAGAAAATGGGAAATTTCACAAAAGCTCAACAATTTCTTTAAACGACATCACCTCCTTAACTTCTGGGTCAAAATCAACCAAACTTGGCAGAGATGTTCCTTGGGTAGTCCCTTATAAAAATTGCTAAAAGAATTGAAATCCATGAAAACTCTGGTTGCCATGGCATCGGAAAATGGGAAATTTCACAAAAATTCAACTATTTCTTTAAACGACATCTTCTCCTTAACGTCTGGGTTAAAATCAACCAAACTTGGCAGAAATGTTCCTTGGGTAGTCCCTTATAAAAATTGCTAAAAGAATTGAAATCCATGAAAACTGTGGTTGCCATGGCATCGGAAAATGGTAAATTTAACAAAGCTCAACAACTTCTTTAAACGACATCTCCTCCTTAAATTCTGGGTTAAAATCAACCAAACATGGCAGAGATGTTCCTTGGGTGGTCCCTTATAAAATTTGCTAAAAGAACTGAAATCCATGGAAAACTATGGTTGCAGTGGCATCGGAAAATGGGAATTTTCACAAAAGCTCAACAACTTCTTTTAACGACATCTCCTCCTTAACTTCTCGGTCAAAATCAACAAACTTGGCAGTAATGTTCATTGGGTGGTCCCTTATAAAAATTGCTAAAAGAATTGAAATCTATGAAAAACTCTGGTTGCTGTGGCATCAGAAAATGGGAAATGTCATAAAAGCTGTTCAATTTCTGTAAACAACATGTCCTCTGAAACTACATGGCCAAATTCTTCCCTGGGACAACAATGCGTAACATATGCAAAGTTATTTGGCATTATTAAAACATAACTCAGGTGAGCGATTTAGGGCCCTCAGGGTCCTCTTGTTTATACTCGAATCTTGTCCGGAGTATATCTCTAAAAGTATTATAGCTAGGATCATGAAACTTCATGGGTGTATAGATCTCACCAAGGGGGAGTGCAGTGCACAAGAACCATAACTCTACCTGGCCTATTTTTTGAGTTATTGCCCTTTGTTGTTTTTTATACTTGAATCTTGTCCGGAGTATATCTCTAAAAGTATAATAGCTAGGATCATGAAACTTCATGGGTGTATAGATCTCACCAAGGGGGAGTGCAGTGCACAAGAACCATTACTCTACCTGGCCTATTTTTTGAGTTATTGCCCTTTGTTGTTTTTTATACTTGAATCTTGTCCGGAGTATATCTCTAAAAGTATAATAGCTAGGATCATGAAACTTCATGGGGGTATAGATCTCACAAAGGGGGAGTGCAGTGCACAATAACCATAACTCTACCTGACCTATTTTTTGAGTTATTGCCCTTTGTTATTTTTCATACTTCATTTTTGTCCCGGGCATATCTCTAAAAGTATAATAGCTAGGACCATGAAACTTTTACCAACCTGCTCCCCCTGTCGACATAAAGCAGTGTTACGGGCGTATCTTGTGACAGTTTGACACCTTGTTTCTCATAGTTTTCTGTGCTAGAGTCTATGATATTATTGTAGATAAGTCCTTTTTTTAATTAATGTTCATTTTGTCATCTGCAGCTGCTTTCATATATGATCACCCTTGAATCTTGCCATTTGGAAAAGGGTTAATCTGACTCTTAGAATGAAAATTGTTAAAATGATTTAGGAAAAAGGAGAAAAAAACTGATTATATGCTGATTATCAGCATTTTTTTTACTGTCTCAATGCTCCCAAAGCTTTATTAGATGTCAAAAAATCAATTCTATCTATTTTTGTAAAGTTTTCCCATTTTGTCCTGTGTAACAGTTTCCAAATTGGGACTGAAAATATTGCTGGATTAAGGGAAAAGTAGTGCACATGGATAATATTGAAATGCATGGTATAGATGAAACATTTTACAATTGTAAATGTAATAATTGTGACAAGCATTTTCTTAATTTTCCACAATATTTTTCTATCCAGAAATACCAACAAATGTTTTATTCCATTCACTTGAAATTGTCGTCTGTAACATCATTGAATTTGGACCAGTCTAGAACTTTCCCCTCTGGTATTGGGTTAATTCCATCCCAAACAAGACCTGTTTTTGGTGTCTCTAACAGAAGGGGTTAGGGAAAATATTGAGACAAAAGAAGAAAATGCAGATAATCAGCATTTTCTCCTTTTGTCTCAATATTTTCTTTGACCTATCCTACATAAGTTATAGCTTTCTAAGCATCCATATTGTCGTCTGTAGCAGCTTTTAAATTGAGACACCCTAAAATTTTGTTGTTTGGAAAGGGGTAAATAAAATAAAAAAAAATTGTGCCCGAATCTGGAAAAACGTCCCTTAAGGCTTTTGAGCCCAACATAGATCCAGATCAGCCTGTGCATACGCACAGTCTGATCAGGATCCATGTTGTTCTTTAATAGCTTCTTCGTGACCTGTAAACCTGTAATAACTTACAGAGAGAAGCATGGATGCATATTGTACTGCATTTTAAAACAGGCAGATCTTGAAACTCAATTTATAAAAGAATGTAGGACGTTTTGGCCACGGACGTTTTGGCCAGGACGTTTTGGCCAGGACGTTTTGGACACGGACGTTTTGGCCACAATATTTTACAAGGTAGGACCTTTTGGCCAAATACAAAATAAGTAAACAAATGCATCAAATTTAAAAGATATGAATAAATATATCATTTTTCATTAGATCTATCAAAATGTCTAAAAGTACATCAATGACAACTATGCAATAAATTTTATTGGTTCAATTCCTTTTTTTCCTTAATTTTCTATTTGGCCAAAAGGTCCCACCTTGTAAAATATTGTGGCCAAAACGTCCATGGCCAAAACGTCCTGGCCAAAACGTCCTGGCCAAAACGTCCGTGGCCAAAACGTCCGTCCACCTTTATAAAAATGCTATAAGGGGCGTTTTTCCAGAACCTGGCTCATTATTATAATATTTCATTTTCTCATTGTAGGAGATAGGAGATGTGGAAAACTGGGCCAAAAGTATAGAGACAGACATGCGGACTATATCAAGTGCTTTAGAGTATGCCTATACAAAAATGTGATTGTTCGAATTTATTATTCATTGCGAGGATTCACATGATTTAACAACAATTTTAGAAAATCACCTATACAGTTTAAAACAGAGAAGGAGGAAAAACACCTGAAAATAGATGCATGTGGTAGATCTTTAAAGAATTGGTTGATAAAAAAGTTATTGATGATTAACCAAAATTGTTTTCTCGCCTTTTTTGCTGCAAATAATTTTTTCAAATCTGTCTTGTTTAAACAAAATTATTGAAAAAATTTGAAAATGTTGTGTCATGTGATTCTTGGCCGTGTATTTTGTTGCTACTTGATGTCTCGACAATGGATAATTCGAATTTTTAGTAAAACAAAGCGAAAATCTGGCCCTGTTCTCATTAGTGGGAGTCAGAAATGTAAAACAAAACTTTTTGGAATAGAATATATTGGTAGACATTGAAATATAGCAGGAAAATGAGAGAAACTTCTCTTTTCAAGCAATTTCTTTCCCCTTTTTTACTATATTTCAATTATGAATGTACTTGTTGAGCAAATGGTTCAATTTTGTTTCATTTGAAACTGAACAAAAATAGGATGAGTGGAATTATAGGTATCTCGGACTATAGACCCATTACCAGACGGTAAAATTTTAGACTGGTCCAAATTCAAAGATGTTGCAGACGACAATTTCATGTGAATGAAATTTTACATTTATTGGTCTTTCAGTGCAGAAAACATTGTGGGAAATGAAGAAATTGCTTGTCACAAGCAATTTCTTCATTTCCCACAATGTTTTCCAAAGATTTTATCTTTTGAGGTGCCAAAAAGCACCATTGTATTAGAATGGGTTTTAAGTGGCATTCCCTTTGACTTAGATACATTGAGTTTCAACTATGTAATGTTATTTGTTATATGTAATATACTATCGAATATATTTCTTTTGAAAACAATACATGTTTTTTACGTTCCTTGCAGAAAGAAAATTCGGACAATAGTGAGACAATAGAATAAATTGCTGATTGTTCATAACTTTCCTTTGAATATTTTTCTGCTTTTATGTATGCAAATTGCGCTTTTAACCCTTTACCAAACGTCAAAAATTTAGACTATTCCAATTTGAACGGTGTTGCAGAGTTGATGAAATTTTAAAATTCTTTCCATTTTGAGTAAGAAATCATTGTGGAAAATGAAGAAATTGCTTGTGACAAGCAATTTCTTCATTTTCCACAATGTTTTCTAAAGCCATTATCTTGTGGGGAGTCAGAAGGAGTCACTGTGTGGTAATGGGTTTACCCTTTTCTATCTGTTATAAATATAGACTGTTCCAATATGAAAGAAGTTGCAGACGACAAAATATAGGCTTACTCTTGTGGAAGTATTCAATTTATCACGTAGAAAACCTTAACCCTTTTCCACTGATCCACTTCAAAAACTGCTAAGAATGACAAAATGGGTGTTTTTAAAGATAGGATTAGTGTAAAATATGGCAAAGAAACTATTTAGACAAAAGGAGAAACTGCTGTTTATCAGCAGTTTCTTCTTTTGTTTCAATGCTTTGATTGCTTTCCCAAGCTTTTTAAGTCGCTGAGCGCTCGCGCTGCGACTTATTGGTGCCGTACGAGTTTTCTGGACAGGTCAAATAAGGTCAAAGACGAACCTCTTAACTTCTTCTGTATTTCTGTTTTGAGACAAAGTAGATCTCTGATTTCTTGTCCACACTTTGATTTAATATTGAAATTCGACTTTCTACAATTTCTAAACTGGCATGCCAAATAATCATTGTTGAACGAGGAAATTGTACGTTTTATGTAGTCTGGCTTACCTGCCCCTAATACTGCGTTATTGGGTCAGGCACACAGTAATCATGGCGCCGTCCACTGGACTGATATTTTAACAAAGGTAAAGAACAAAGTTCTTTAATTTTGTGAGCAGGGAAGGGTCATTAGAAGAGTAGATAGGTTTCGGTATATTTTTAATACTAGCAATAAAAGATTTACATGACCACAACGCTAACCCGAAATAAAACGGTTTTAAAAGATGTACATAAAAACTATATGAAGGCAATTTGGATGCTTACCTAACAGAAGTCCGGTTAGCTCAGTGGTTAGAGCGTCTGACTAGTGTACGAGAGGTCCGTGGTTCGAATCCCAACAGTGAAACGTATTTTAGCCACACACCCTTTCTTTTTACATTGTTCATACCAAATGGTTCTAGAGATTGCAAAGACGTAATAAAACACAATTACCAATTTTGTTTTAATTGCATCTTAGTGATTTCTAGAATAGTTTGGTTTGAGAAAATGTATTAAAACAAAAAGAAGACGACAAACACTTGCCCAACGTGGGATTCGATCCCTGGACCTCTGGAGTCAAAGTCAGACGCTCTAACCACTGAGCTAATCGGACTTCTGGTAGAATGCTTCCAAATTGCCTTCATATAGTTTTTATGTACATCTTTTAAAACCGTTTTATTTCGGGTTAGCGTTGTGGTCATGTAAATCTTTTATTGCTAGTATTGAAAATATACTGAAACCTATCTACTCTTCTAATGACCCTTCCCTGCTCACAAAATTAAAGAACTTTGCTCTTTATCTTTGTTAAAATATCAGTCCAGTGGACGGCGCCATGATTACTGTGTGCCTGACGTACTAAAACACATAGTACGACAGGGAACCAGACTACGTTTTATGTAGAACTACTTTTTTGGCGGAGAAAATTTATCGCGCGCAATAATTCCGTTTTCTGAGGTATATTGGTCTAAGGGAAATAACCGGGTTTAAATTAGACAGTTTTCATGAAAGAGTTACTTCCCTTAGATATTCAATATTCAATAATGTATATCTTCGGCTATAAGTCAAGGAAAAAAACTATTCAGAATGTGGGGGAAATAGACATCGACTTTATGACTCGGCGACAATAAACATACGACAACGACGGAATACTCATTTGCTCGATTCTTTTTATAATAATAAATTCCATTTTAACAAGGTGTCTTGCTTGATATGCATCGTTCTGCCATTTCAAGCGTGTAATCTCGCAATCAATATGCCCTAAATTAACACACGACATAATTGTACACAACAAGCAGTCGTCACTTTTCTTCGAAAACCTCGTAACTGCATATTGTTTTAATCTGCAATTACTTGGTGATGACAATAGTTTAAAAAATCGTGTGATCAAATTTGCCGAAAATTCGAAAAACTGTGCGGCTGAGAGTGATTTCGGCATCAGTGGAAAGCTAGTGAGAGACTGGCGAAAAAACAAGACAAAGATCTGTGATTGTCCAAAATCGCAGAAATGGAGGGTTATTCGGATCAGTCCCTATGAGCCACAGGAAAATGATCTGAATGATTGGATTTTGGAGTTACGGGCAAGTGGCTATGTTGTAAGTAGGATCGGGATTCGCGTCAAGGCCCTTCAACTCGACAAGGACCAAAATACAAAATCCAGGGCGAGTTCAAAGCTTCTTCTGGGTAGTGTTGCAGGTTCATGAATATTTTAGTCAATACCGGGAAGACCAGAAAAAAAAACATTTTATTACACACCTGGCCAGCTTATCAATGGGAAAACCTACGGGACCACATCAAAGAAACGAGACTTAACTACTCGGCTGGTTCCGTGATGTTGACGATCCCGAAATATGCAAGATGTGCATATCCGACGATTACTTTAAACAAAGGGTTTTACGTCGCCGGATTTACGGAAATGAAATTGTTGATTTGCAGGGTTGAATCTCGCGACCGGTAGGCGATCATAGACGGCACAAAAGCAGCTTTGCAAGTCACGGGCATTTTGTATGATACGGTTCCCCCGAAAGATCGCAGCTAAAACCTTACCTTCGTTTCAGATCAGAATAAATATTTCAGCCCACACGTTTTGATTTTTGTGTATGTATGGATAAGCCCATGTTAGCCCCAAAGTGTAATTCATGGATATTTACATTCATGTTCAATTTTCGTCATTTTGTTTACCCCAAAACAGAAATATTTTTTAGACTGCTCCATTTTGAAAGCTGTTGCATGCATACGACATAACTTCTTAAAAAAGATTGAATTACATCATGGAAAGTATCTCGGGTGAACGGAGAAATGACTAGTTATCGACAATTTCTTCTTTTCAATGTTTTCCAATCTTTTTGTTCCCATGATTGTCGTCGGAATCAAGTCTTGTTTGTGAAAGGATTTAAGAGAGAGGTTATATAGACGAACGTCGGCAAGTATTACTCTCCAAAGCCGATGTCTATTGATTAGATCATCAAAATACATTACTAATTACATATCATTTCATAAGAGATAATGTACTGTACTTTGTTTTAAGAGAGTAGCAAGTATAAGCACGAGTCATGTAGATCTACATCTGCAAGAAATTTTCTTTTCACTAAATACACTGAAATAGTCTACCCTTTGAATTTCGTTCTTCTTTTGAAAACTCTTTATGAAGTTAAACTGTCTCTTAAATCTATCTACTCTAAAATTTAAAAATGTAGAGGTCAACACTCTAATAAATATTCACTAAAATGTGACCGATTAAGGGAGAGACTCGGGGTAAAGCTTCTTTTCTGACGATTGCCCTTTAAGTTCTAGATCTTTTATGAAGCAATGCTTGTAAAATTTATAGGCCTACAGATTGGTTGAAAAAGAGAATTGTCCCCGCCCATTCATTGACTTACTAGTTGATTGACATGCTTCTCAGATGAATAAGCATGTGATACAGTCGGATCCATTTTGTTAAAAAAAACAATATGACGTCTTGATGACGTAGCGTCTACTCAATCTGGGCTGGAATAGTGACTTCAAAAACACCGCCAACACCTGCTCAGTTATTTCGGAAACTGTTTCAAAATATGTTAGTTGGATTATTACCGGTGATTTTTTGGTTTAGATAGTAGACTAACAGGTATCATTTTCTTCGTATCATCATGACATTATCGCTTGCCGACCAAAAACAAAATAACCTTATAAACCTAGATGTATAATTTTCTACTTTACATCATAAAATCTGCATGAATTACCATTTAAATTAATTTGTCGAGCGTCCGTCGATTCAGTCGACGTTTCTGCGATTAAATTTCTTATCATTAATCACCGAATTATCAACGTGAAATAAAATAGTTTTTGTGAAGAGAGGGGAAGTTAATTCGTGAATAAACCATTATTGGAGGCTCAAATTATCGATTAATCACGACTTTAGGCTTGCCGCAATAAACAGTTCTAGAGATTATTCATTTCTGTGACTGTAAAATATTGCGTACCTAAATGATATCAATCTTGAGAAATATCACGGTCACCATTGCATACTAGAACGTATAAGTTCTTATTTCGAAATTGAAAAAAAAAATGATGTAAAAAAGTGCATCATATTGAGTTATAATTTGAAACTGAGTGATAAATGATTTGGAAAACTTGCATCAAAAGATGGTAGAATTTATAGTGTCACGAACGCCTTCCTGAGGGTTGAAAACGCTATTTCTCAAGAGCTCCCGGGTGGCTCTGGCCCCGTGGACCCCTGGCCAGGGCGTTTCCATAGACCCATCGGGGGCCCTGTGGTCCATGGCCCCCCAGCTGTAAAATTCAGTATTTTGAAAGTATCTAACTTTCACCCAGGGTCGATGTTTTAAATGAAATAGTTTGATTTTGAGGGGTTTTAGTTAAGTGAGGAATGCGTTATGAAGTATAGATCTATTTTATTCAATGAATTTCTGTGACATCTTCTGAAATTGGGAAATCTGAATAGAACAAAATGGGTAAATATTTCATTTAAAACATCGTTCTTACCCAGAATTTAGTTTAGTATCAATTCCAGTCAATTTACGGGACATGCAGCCAAAACATCACAACTACAGATTAAAGGGGGACCTGCTAGGCTGTCGAAAATGCAAATGGCACAAAAATTACAAACCAGATATAAACGTATGAAATTACAAACCTGAAGGGGTCCATTGTTAGCACTCATTGAGCTTTATCAAGTATAAAAATCCAAGTCAATGAATAACGTGCAGATCCGCATTTTATTGTCCTTGGTTTTTGTTTTTAAACGGTTACACATGCCCAACCTTCAAAAGGCAATTACGTCAGAGGTACGTCATCGGTGCTCAGCGAGATTCAACACACCGTACAACCGGCTGCGTCGTCAACGAAGACAGATTCGGCATCTGATGTCAGGTGCATGGTAGGTCAAATTAATTTACTTTTATGAATAAACGAAAGGATCTTTGGTATTTTATAGTTGATAAATACGTGTATAAATGTTCAGTGCTAACTGCTTCTACAAAATAAACCTTTCCACGCATCCCTCGCAAATAAGGTCACAGTCATCGACGCAGCCGGTTGTACAGTGTGTTAATACTGCTGGGGATGTGTCTCGTTGACCTTGACCTTGTCTCGTTTCGAAGTAAAAATAGAATCTGTAAACACGCTTGTAAAGGATTGATCTATAGCAAAGGAAAGATGGATATTCGCCGTGATTGAGGTTTTTATGCATTGCAAATTGTTTTTCCATGTACAAATATGAGTTCCCGAATAGTTCAGAAGCATAAAAACGTAGCATGGGCCCCTTTCAGAAATCTGTAGTTACGATGTTTTACTCCCAATCACTAAACACCCCAAAATTACCTACAAATTGGACCAATCTAACATTTTGAAAATAGATCTAGCTTCCACTGCTTTTCATATGTAGCATTCATTTTAATGATATAATTATCTATGGATTTGCTGTAGCCTATGGTATTATGAATTTGTATATATAGATATGGATGAAAAATAAAGCTGTGTTTCTCTGTAAATATTCTATAACTTGTTTTGTCTTTCATTTTATTATTTTTTTTTTTCAATTTGTTTCTAAAGAATGTGATCTAATCACGAGTTCGGTCATCGTTTATAAACTTTATCGTCATTTTGACAAGATATATTTTGCGTACTTAAAATGGAGATCTAGGTCTTGTTTACATTGCATAAAACTTCATAGGTAAGAATTGATACTCTGTCAATCATATTTTTGGGTTTTTTGCCCTTTGTTGATTTTCATATTTAATTGTTTGTCAAGAGCATTACTAAAAATTATGCGAGGTAGATTCGTGCAACTTCATAGGTGGATGGTGTCATTATGTAGAAGTGTATTGTACAAAAATATAACTCTGCTGATAATGTTCGTGGAGTTATTGCCAATTTTCCCTTTTCCTTCTTGATGTAAATTAATACTACAATTGCACTACTTCAATTGTTAAAGGTTTACCCTTGTGGGGGCATACATACATTTCATTCAATACTTCAAAGCATTCTCTGATAGGATCATGAAAAGCAAATCTTGTTTTACAAATAATTCTGTTGTAGCGACTTTCAGGCCCTTCAGGGCTTTGATTCTACTAGGGACGTCTAATCCAGGCCTTGTTTGGGAAAGGGTTAAATGTTGCTGTAGTTACTCATACGTTATCATTCTACACGGTGTGGGATTGTGCATCATGGGATGGATAACGAATACGGCCAAACTAGCCTCGCTTCTTGTAAGACATTGTGCATTAAATTTCTTATTACTGCGTCAATCTTCAAACAGTTGCATGTACCCCGCTTTGCTGAGCTCTACTCATATATCGTCGGTGTAAATGCAAAACCTCGTATGTCGATTGGTGCGATTTTCAAAGTACAAACTTGTGTGCCCTGTGTAGACGACTCTCGCAGGTTTTGAGATATTTTGACTAATCAGTAATATTGACACATTATTTGTGAACAATATGTCCAAATTTCAAGTAAGACATTTCAGTTTGGGAAAAGTTACTACACTATTTTCCCTCCCCTTTAAAATTTTCCAAAACCGAGATACGAGGTTTTGCATTTACAACGACGATATGCATGGGCTATTTGTAGAATCCTTTTAATGTTTCCAAAAAAATTGACCCCAGCCGACCGTTCGTTTTTCTGGTCGATGGGGTTAAAATTTTTTGGGAAAGATGAGCTCAAGAAGGCGGAATAATAAATGCAATAAACATAATAAATATTGACGCAGAAATAAGCAAGTAATTGCACAATTTCTTATCCGAAGCGGGGCCGTATTTGTTATGCGTCCATTTTAGAAATGCGAGTACAATTGATTTCGGTATCAAAGAATTGCGATAATTTTGGTTGTGAAATGAGTAGGAGTCAGCTACGGTCATATGGACTAACCCTATCCTAAACAAGACCTGGTTTTGATGTCCCTATTAGAACAAGAGCTTCTCGGAGCAGCGCGTATACGCCCGAGAGTACTCTCCAAAGCCGAGGTCTATTGATTAAGCCATCAAATATGACATTCTATCGAAATGGAATGAAGAGATAATGTGCTCTGTTCTTAAGAGAGTAGCCCGAGAGGGGCTTGTCGGTAAAATTGGTAATTTTCTCTATTCAAGGGCAGATAATTCGAGAACGAAAAAAGTTATCAGCATTCCGTAAGCGGTGTCCACAACTAGACACCATGTACACTCATTGTGGAAAG
Organism: Fragum sueziense; assembly: GCA_963680895.1. Lineage (NCBI taxonomy): Eukaryota > Metazoa > Mollusca > Bivalvia > Cardiida > Cardiidae > Fragum > Fragum sueziense. Next base: position 27,691 of record CAVMGG010000040.1, read on the forward strand.
TTTGATTAACCTCTAACAGAAACTGTAGGAGTAGTTGCGCACACAAAGAATTGCTAACAGGCGGACAGACGACCAGGGCCATAACATAATATACGACTCTTCGGGCGTATAAAAAGCTTGGAAAAACATTGAGGCAAAAGAAGAAAATACTGATAATCAGCATTTTCTACCGTTGCCTCAATATTTTCTCTGCTACGTTGTACACAAATCTTGTCTTAATCATTGCCCATTTATTCATCTGTAGCATCTTTGAATTTGATACAAACGTAGGGAGATCCATCCATGGCGGGTGCTAACCCTTTAACCCTCTTTGAAATTTTTTTTGTGTGCTCCAAATTCAAAGCTGCTACAAATGTCAAACTGGAAAATGATAAAAACATGATTTGTGTACAATGTTGCATAGAAAAAATATGAGGGAAAAGGACTGTGAAACATTGAGACCATTGGCTTGCGAAGATGAAGGGGTCCACGACTGCTCAGTCGGCGAAGTATGAGGCTATCAACCCAGAGGTCGCGAGTTAGAATCTTGAATTGGTAATTACCATTCTGATATATTGTCGGTTATTGCAAAAATCGTAACTCCAGCTTAATAAAAGCTGGAGTTACGAGGTTTTGCAATAACAACGACGATATGACTATTAAACCCATTCCCAAACGGGAAGAAATCAGACTGTTACAATTTTAAAGCTTTTGCTGACGGAAAAAGGTCGATAAAAACCGGAATTCTGATATTATACAGCATAGAAAATAGAAAGGCAAATGGATAAAATGATGATTATTGTCATTTTCTTCCTTTGTCTCAATGTTTTCCTATATCTTTTCTTCTGTGGCCCATATTATCAACGATCGTACGATTATTTTTTGTATAATTACTTGTAACAACAAACCTGATTGGCCCAATCTGATTTATCTTGCAATCAGGGCTGCGTTCAGTAGACAAACTATTAAGCCTCTCTTACAACCGGTCGTGCGTGCGGTCTGCGTCTAAAACGTATGTTTAGTCGTGCGATGCACGCACGTGCAACGCACGATTTTGGTGCACGCAACCACGACGCAGACTGCACGCAGCAAAGAATTGACCGGACAATATTTTGATGCGCTCTTACAACCCGTCGTGCGTCTTTATAAATCGTGCGATTTTGCAGAGTTTTAAAACGTACGATTTAAAAAGACGCACGACGGGTTGTAAGAGAGGCTTTAGCTAACGTTAGCAACAGTCGCAACGTCTTTGACACAAATTTCACAGAATTGACCGAGTATTCCGAATGAAACGACCAACGTTAGCTAACGTTTTGTCTTACTGAACGCAGGGCAGATGTCCTCTTACACAGTTTACACAAAACCGTGGTCGTAAGATCGTTGATAATACGGACCCCAGAGGTCTTGTTTTGAGAAAGGGTTAAAGTCTTTGTCTCTGATGCAGACGACTTTATAAAATACGTGATAATATAGGCCTAAAGGGACTTTGTGTTCATCATTATAAGTTACGAATGTTTCCAGCATTTTGGCGCTTTTCTTCAAAACCCTCGAAAATGCAGCTTAACCCTTTCCCAAACGGCAATTTTTTAGTGAGATCCACTTCAAAAACTGCTACAAATGACAAAATTGAAGCTATGAAAGATAGAATTTGTGTAAAATATGACATAGAAAATATTGAGACAAAAGGAGAAACTGCTGGTTATCAGCATTGTTTCAATGTTTTCATAAGCTTATTCAATTAGGGACGTCAAAATCAGGTCTTGTTTGGGAAAGGGTTAGAACAAGCTGCAATTTCGGGGATTTTAAGAAAATCGACAACTTTCTCAATTTACCTCCATATTTTCTAAAACTTTCTCTTATATGGACATTGCTGGACTCGCAAATCATGGCGATTGTCATCAACTTAAGGAAGAATACCCGAAATGTAGCTATTTTGAAATTCATAAAACATCGGATTTAAAATAATTGAAATCCATGAAAAACTCTGGTTGCCGTGGCATCGGAAAATGGGAAATTTCACAAAAGCTCAATAATTTCTTTAAACGACATCTCCTCCTAAACTACTGGGTCAAAATCAACCAAACTTGGCAGAAATGTTCCTTGGGTGGTCCCTTATAAAAATTGCTAAAATAATTGAAATCCATGAAAAACTCTGGTTGCCGTGGCATCAGAAAATGGGAAATTTCACAAAAGCTCAACAATTTCTTTAAACGACATCTCCTCCTAAACTACTGGGTCAAAATCAACCAAACTTGGCAGAAATGTTCCTTGGGTGGTCCCTTATAAAAATTGCTAAAATAATTGAAATCCATGAAAAACTCTGGTTGCCGTGGCATCGGAAAATGGGAAATTTCTCAAAAGCTCAACAATTTCTTAAAACGACATCTCCTCCTAAACTACTGGGTCAAAATCAACCAAACTTGGCAGAAATGTTCCTTGGTGGTCCCTTATAAAAATTGCTAAAATAATTGAAATCCATGAAAAACTCTGGTTGCCGTGGCATCAGAAAAAAAGCTCAACAATTTCTTTAAACGACATCTCCTCCTAAACTACTGGGTCAAAATCAACCAAACTTGGTAGAAATGTTCCTTGGGTGGTCCCTTATAAAAATTGCTAAAATAATTGAAATCCATGAAAAACTCTGGTTGCCGTGGCATCGGAAAAAGGGAAATTTCACAAAAGCTCAACAATTTCTTTAAACGACATCTCCTCCTAAACTACTGGGTCAAAATCAACCAAACTTAGCAGAAATGTTCCTTGGGTGGTCCCTTATAAAAATTGCTAAAATAATTGAAATCCATGAAAAACTCTGGTTGCCGTGGCATCAGAAAATGGGAAATTTCACAAAAGCTCAACAATTTCTTTAAACGACATCTCCTCCTAAACTACTGGGTCAAAATCAACCAAACTTGGCAGAAATGTTCCTTGGGTGGTCCCTTATAAAAATTACTAAAATAATTGAAATCCATGAAAAACTCTGGTTGCCGTGGCATCGGAAAATGGGAAATTTCTCAAAAGCTCAACAATTACTTAAAACGACATCTCCTCCTAAACTACTGGGTCAAAATCAACCAAACTTGGCAGAAATGTTCCTTGGGTGGTCCCTTATAAAAATTGCTAAAAGAATTGGAATCCATGAAAAACTCTTGTTGCCGTGGCATCAGAAAATGGGAAATTTCACAAAAGCTCAACAATTTCTTTAAACGACATCTCCTCCTTAACTTCTGGGTCAAAATCAACCAAACTTGGCAGAAATGTTTATTCAGAAGCCCCTTATAAAAATTGCTAAAAGAATTGAAATCCATGAAAAATTCTGGTTGCCGTGGTATCAGAAAATGGGAAATTTCACAAAAGCTCAACAATTTCTTTAAACGACATCACCTCCTTAACTTCTGGGTCAAAATCAACCAAACTTGGCAGAGATGTTCCTTGGGTAGTCCCTTATAAAAATTGCTAAAAGAATTGAAATCCATGAAAACTCTGGTTGCCATGGCATCGGAAAATGGGAAATTTCACAAAAATTCAACTATTTCTTTAAACGACATCTTCTCCTTAACGTCTGGGTTAAAATCAACCAAACTTGGCAGAAATGTTCCTTGGGTAGTCCCTTATAAAAATTGCTAAAAGAATTGAAATCCATGAAAACTGTGGTTGCCATGGCATCGGAAAATGGTAAATTTAACAAAGCTCAACAACTTCTTTAAACGACATCTCCTCCTTAAATTCTGGGTTAAAATCAACCAAACATGGCAGAGATGTTCCTTGGGTGGTCCCTTATAAAATTTGCTAAAAGAACTGAAATCCATGGAAAACTATGGTTGCAGTGGCATCGGAAAATGGGAATTTTCACAAAAGCTCAACAACTTCTTTTAACGACATCTCCTCCTTAACTTCTCGGTCAAAATCAACAAACTTGGCAGTAATGTTCATTGGGTGGTCCCTTATAAAAATTGCTAAAAGAATTGAAATCTATGAAAAACTCTGGTTGCTGTGGCATCAGAAAATGGGAAATGTCATAAAAGCTGTTCAATTTCTGTAAACAACATGTCCTCTGAAACTACATGGCCAAATTCTTCCCTGGGACAACAATGCGTAACATATGCAAAGTTATTTGGCATTATTAAAACATAACTCAGGTGAGCGATTTAGGGCCCTCAGGGTCCTCTTGTTTATACTCGAATCTTGTCCGGAGTATATCTCTAAAAGTATTATAGCTAGGATCATGAAACTTCATGGGTGTATAGATCTCACCAAGGGGGAGTGCAGTGCACAAGAACCATAACTCTACCTGGCCTATTTTTTGAGTTATTGCCCTTTGTTGTTTTTTATACTTGAATCTTGTCCGGAGTATATCTCTAAAAGTATAATAGCTAGGATCATGAAACTTCATGGGTGTATAGATCTCACCAAGGGGGAGTGCAGTGCACAAGAACCATTACTCTACCTGGCCTATTTTTTGAGTTATTGCCCTTTGTTGTTTTTTATACTTGAATCTTGTCCGGAGTATATCTCTAAAAGTATAATAGCTAGGATCATGAAACTTCATGGGGGTATAAATCTCACAAAGGGGGAGTGCAGTGCACAATAACCATAACTCTACCTGACCTATTTTTTGAGTTATTGCCCTTTGTTATTTTTCATACTTCATTTTTGTCCCGGGCATATCTCTAAAAGTATAATAGCTAGGACCATGAAACTTTTACCAACCTGCTCCCCCTGTCGACATAAAGCAGTGTTACGGGCGTATCTTGTGACAGTTTGACACCTTGTTTCTCATAGTTTTCTGTGCTAGAGTCTATGATATTATTGTAGATAAGTCCTTTTTTTAATTAATGTTCATTTTGTCATCTGCAGCTGCTTTCATATATGATCACCCTTGAATCTTGCCATTTGGAAAAGGGTTAATCTGACTCTTAGAATGAAAATTGTTAAAATGATTTAGGAAAAAGGAGAAAAAAACTGATTATATGCTGATTATCAGCATTTTTTTTACTGTCTCAATGCTCCCAAAGCTTTATTAGATGTCAAAAAATCAATTCTATCTATTTTTGTAAAGTTTTCCCATTTTGTCCTGTGTAACAGTTTCCAAATTGGGACTGAAAATATTGCTGGATTAAGGGAAAAGTAGTGCACATGGATAATATTGAAATGCATGGTATAGATGAAACATTTTACAATTGTAAATGTAATAATTGTGACAAGCATTTTCTTAATTTTCCACAATATTTTTCTATCCAGAAATACCAACAAATGTTTTATTCCATTCACTTGAAATTGTCGTCTGTAACATCATTGAATTTGGACCAGTCTAGAACTTTCCCCTCTGGTATTGGGTTAACCCCACCCCAAACAAGACCTGGTTTTGGTGTCTCTAACAGAAGGGGTTAGGGAAGACATTGAGGGAAAAGAAGAAAATGCTGATAATCAGCCTTTTCTCCTTTTGCCTCAATATTTTCTTTGACCTATCCTACATAAGTTATAGCTTTCTTAACATCAACAGGGGTTAAAGTTTTCAGGCATATGCCTGAAGTTCAGGTTTTTGAGTATTCCAAAATGCCCCATTTTCTCGATTTTTACTATATAAATACAGACTTTTCCAGGTTTTCAGGTTTTTCAAAATTTTCAACTTTTACCCTTGCATCCATATTTTCGTCTTCAGCAGCTTTCAATATGAGATTCCCAAAAAATTTGCTGTTTGGAAAGGGGTAAATAAAATAAAAAAAATTGTTCCCGAATCTGGAAAAACGTCCCTTAAGGCTTTTGAGCCCAACATAGATCCAGATCAGCCTGTGCATACGCACAGTCTGATCAGAATCCATGTTGTTCTTTAATAGTTTCTTCGTGACCTGTAAACCTGTAATAACTTACAGAGAGAAGCATGGATGCATATTGTACTGCATTTTAAAACAGGCAGATCTTGAAACTCAATTTATAAAAATGCTATAAGGGGCGTTTTTCCAGATCCTGGCTCATAAATTTCATTTTCTCATTGTAGGAGATAGGTGATGTAGAAAACTGGGCCAAAAGTATAGAGACAGACATGCGGACTATATCAAGTGCTTTAGAGTATGCCTATACAAAAATGTGATTGTTCGAATGTAATATTCATTGCGAGGATTCAAATGAAACAACAATTTTAGAAAATCACCTATACAGTTTAAAACAGAGAAGGAGGAAAAACGCCTGAAAATAGATGCATGTGGTAGATCTTTAAAGAATTGGTTGATAAAAAAGTTATTGGTGATTAACCAAAATCGTTTTCTCGCCTTCTTTGCTACAATTTTTTTTTCAAATCTGTCTTATTTAAACAAAATTATTGAAAAATTTTGAAAATGTTGTGCCATGTGATTCCTGGCTATGTATTTTGTTGCTACTTGATGTCTCGACAATGGATAATTCGAACTTCTTAGTAAGACAAAGCGAAAATCTGGCCCTGTTCTCATTAGTGGGAGTCAGAAATGTAAAACAAAACTTTTTGGAATAGAATATATTGGTAGACATTGAAATGTTTTCCAAAGATTTTATCTTTTGAGGTGCCAAGAAGCACCATTGTATTAGAATGGGTTTTAAGTGGCATTCCCTTTGACTTAGATACATTGAGTTTCAACTATGTAATGTTATTTGTTATATGTAATATACTATCGAATATATTTCTTTTGAAAACAATACATGTTTTTTACGTTCCTTGCAGAAAGAAAATTCGGACAATAGTGAGACAATAGAATAAATTGCTGATTGTTCATAACTTTCCTTTGAAGATTTTTCTGCTTTTATGTATGCAAATTGCGCTTTTAACCCTTTACCAAACGTCAAAAATTTAGACTATTCCAATTTGAACGGTGTTGCAGAGTTGATGAAATTTTAAAATTCTTTCCATTTTGAGTAAGAAATCATTGTGGAAAATGAAGAAATTGCTTGTGACAAGCAATTTCTTCATCTTCCACAATGTTTTCTAAAGCCATTGTCTTGTGGGGAGTCAGAAGGAGTCACTGTGTGGTAATGGGTTTACCCTTTTCTATCTGTTATAAATATAGACTGTTCCAATATGAAAGAAGTTGCAGACGACAAAATTTAGGCTTACTCTTGTGGAAGTATTCATTTTATCACGTAGAAAACCTTAACCCTTTTCCACCGATCCACTTCAAAAACTGCTACGAATGACAAAATGGATATTATTAAAGATAGGATTAGTGTAAAATATGGCAAAGAAACTATTGAGACAAAAGGAGAAACTGCTGTTTATCAGCAGTTTCTTCTTTTGTTTCAATGTTTTCCCAAACCTTTTCTACTAGGGACGTCTAATCCAGGTCTTGTTTGGGAAAGGGTTAAACGTTGCTGCAGTTACTCATACGTTAACACTCTACACGGTGTGGATTGTGCATCATGGGATTGATAACGAATACGGCAAACTAGCTTCGCTTCTTGTAAGAAAGTGTGCATTAAATTTCTTATTACTGCGTCAATCTTCAAACAGTTGCATGTACCCCGCTTTGCTGAGCTCTTTACTCATACGCATGTCCTATTTGTAGAATCCTTTTAAGGGGGAATGCTCCAGTTTCCTATTTATTATGCTCCCCGAAAAAAATTCGGGGGAGCATATAGTCGCCACGCTGTCCGTCCGTGTGTCCGTCCGTGTGTCCGTCCGTCCACAGCCATATCTCAGCAACCCTTGGACCAAATTCAATGAAACTTCACATGTGAACTCCCTGGGTCAATACCTAGGGACCTTTTTCTCCGTTTGTAAATTTAAGGCTGCGTCATGGAAAAAGGGGCCTTAGTGTAAAAATTACTCTTTCTCTTATTTCTCTTCATCTAATGGGCAGAATTTAATGAAATTTTGTGCTCATGTAATAAATAGGATGTTCTAGACCATATTCTATAAATAATGTGTGTACAAAAAAGCTGTCATGGGAAAAGGGGGCTTAATGTATGATAGTTTTTATTTTGTGACAAACACTTATTCGGGGAGCATAATCCGTCTGTGACGGCTCTTGTTTCCTAATAATAGAATATGTTTATACTTTGAAATTACATGTTATTAGCAATTGAACAATGAAATAAAAATGGATGGTCAGCGATCTTGTTTGAATTTTATAGGCATTCGCATCACATACCACTGCAGCGAAAAAAAAAACAAAAAAACCACACACACACACATACACACAATTTCTTGCAACTGTTTAAGATCACTAAAATTCTAATAAAATGTTTTATATTCATCGTTTAGTCCCGAAAACGGATTTAAAGTAACTTCTTACATTTAATAAGAACAGAAACCCCAAAATATGTGCTATTATAAACGCGTAAATGTATAAAACAGCATTCTCAAGTGTTCGATTAGATCAACGAAGCTGGAGTGTTTTGGATATTTATGGAAATATTTCAAGTTCTACATAATATAATTTGATAAAACTCCCTCATTGTATTGGTCATCACGCCCTGGTAATAATTCAAAAAAAGAAAATGTATAGGTCAGCGCACTTATTAGTGAATTACAGCAATTTTTATCAGCTACACATGAATAAAATGACGCAAAACAGTGGTAACTGCATATACACTTACGACTGTCTTGCTCTAAATAAGCGATTTCCATCTTGAGGAAATCAGTTTCGTATTGTCCAGCAAGATTAACCCGAGACATCTACATATGTAATGACCTCACTTCGGAAGTGTTTGTTAAGACGCTCAATTAACGGACTTTGCACACGAAAATTAAGATGTCCCGGGTTAATTTGGATGGACAATACAATAAATACACTTTTACCGTCGAAAATGGTAAATTTTAATGATATGTTATATTATTGAAAATATGGTAGCGAAACATATTGGTACGAAATATTTATTTTTTCTACAGTAATGACCGAGTGTTCCGAAAAACTGGAGCATTCCCCCTTAATGTTTCCAAAAAATTGACCCCAGCCGACTGTTCGTTTTTCTGGTCGATGGGGTTTAATTTTTTTTTGGGAAAGAATAATGAGTTTTCAAACAAGTCGTACATGTGTGGAATGAGCTCAGGAAGGCGGGATGATACATGCAATACACCGATTGATATATTGACGCAGAAAAAAGCAAGTTATTGCACAATTTCTTACTTGAAGCGGGGCCGTATTTGTTATGCGCCCATTTTAGAAAGTACAATTGATTTCACTACTCAAGAATGGTGATAATCTTGGTTGAGAAATGAGTAGGAGTCAGCTACGGTCATAGGGGCTAACCCTATCGTAATCAAGACCTTTTTTGATGTCTCTATTGGAACAAGAACTTCGCGGAGCGGCGCGTATACGCCCGAGAGGGGCTTGTCGGTAAAATTGGCAATTTTCTCTATTCAAGGGCAGATAACTCGAGAACGAAAACATCTGCATCCCGTAATGCTAGGTTCCCAATGCCGATCAAATTAACTCGACCAAGCGATCGAGTACCGGTCGAGGTCGGTCGGCAAGGGTGATCGGGATAAGTCGAGATGGTCGAGTTTGGTCTGCATCGATCGGTAATCCTGCCAGCTTGTTTTGACACGCCAAAAAATGCGTGTAGCGGTCGAGTAGAAAACACATCGGGAAGATGCTCGAGTATCGATCGTATAGAAGATCGAGCTGATCGACAATCACTCGAGTAGAGATTGTGTGTGCTCGAGTCGACATCTTTCACCGGGATTTGATTCGATGAACAGTTGGGGCAGAAGTCGAGTTGATCGGGAATGCTCTCGGGAATAACTCATACAAGTCGAGGTGATCGAGTGCTTCCAGCTGCTCTATGACAGCGGATCAACTTGATCTACTCGATCGCTTAAATACACTCGATCAATCCCGACCATATGACTTCTTCTCGATCTCTAGTCGATCAAACCCGACCTCTTCATCCGATTTGATCGAGTGAACAGATGAATCAGAGGTCGAGTTGATCGGGGTGTGGTCGGAAATTACTCGAGTACAAGTCGAGGTAATCGAGTGCACGCTAGGTGCGGTCGGAATACAAATTATCTACCCCATCACACTCGATCTCCAGACTCGACTGATTCACGACATGGTCCATCTTCTACCCGATCAATACACAATCGCTTCTCGATCATTTTTGTACTCGATTGCACTCGACTGTTTTTGCATGTCAAAAAAACTCGAGTAGGAAGCCCGAGCGATGCAGATCAATTTCGATCACCTCGACCGATCACTCATGCAGACCTAGCTCGACCTGTATTCGACCGCTTGATCAAGTTGATCTGGTCGGCAGTGGGTAATAAATGTGTACAAACAGCACGAGATCCCGCGCAGAGTATATTAACAGAAGTATTGAAAATTATCGGAAAGTACGTTTCACGTGATTCCCCGATCTGAGACATAACGCGTACGATTGATATAATGGTATTAAACGCCTTAAAGAATGCATTAATCTTTATATTTAATCAGATTAAGGATGAGTCAATAGCTAAAAGTACATTTACGTCACATTTAAATTATGCTCATATTTAAACTGACAATATTATGAAGTTATTATGAATATGTGATAATCACAGACGCTGCAAAAAGATTTTCATTCAGAACACCAAGAATAGAATCAGCTCGATCTGGTCGTGTACAGATCGAGATGGTTGATCGTGTAGGGCTCGAATTAAGGACGGGGTGGTCGGGTAGACATCGGAAAGATGGTCAGGCTTCAATCGGGAGTGCTCGGGCGGGGGTCTAGTTTGATCGACTAGAGATCGAGAAGAAGTCGTGTACACACATTTGGTCGGGCTTGATCGGGTAAATTAGGTGGTCGTGTTGATCGAGTCGATCAGATCGGCAGTGGGAAATCTAGCATAAGCGGTGTGCTTAAGGTATACCAACCCTAATGAGATTCACGTGACGTCGGAATTATTCGTTCCACGTCGTTTAACATTCGTTGCGTATACGAACCTATTCGGGCGACTTTACGTCAATCTCATTAGGGATGAACTACCTTAACTAGACACCATATACACTCATTGTGGCAGGTTTGACCAACTTCCAACAGAAACTGTAGGAGGAGTTGCGCACACAAAGAATTGCTAACAGACGGACGGACGACCAGGACCATAACATAATACGACCCTTCGGGCGTATAAAAAAAGCCTGGAAAACATTTGGTACAAAAGAAAAAAATGCTGATAATCAGCATTTTCTCCATTTGCTTCAATATTTTCTATGCTACGTTGTACATAAATCTTGTTTTAATCATTTTCCACTTTTTCATCTGTAGCAGCTTTAAATTTGATACAAACGTAGCTTGAGATTCAACCATGGCGGGCGCAGACCCTTTAACCCTTTGCGAAATAAGACCTAATTTGACGTCCTTTATAGAAAAGTTTGAGGAAACATTGAGACAAAAGAAGAAAATGCTGATGTTCAGCATTTTCTCCTTTTGTATCAATGCTTCCCCTGTTTTAATTTGTCAGAATTTCATATATTTTAACAACAATTTTTGCTATTTCGGAAAGGATTAACCCTCTTTGAAACAACACAATTTTAGGTTGCCCCAAATTCAAAGCTGCTACAAATGTCAAACTGGAAAATGATAAAAACAAAATTTGTTCACAATCGTACATAGAGAAAATATGAGGGAAAAGCTTTGGAAAAGATTGAGACCCTTGGCTTTCAAAGATGAAGGGGGCCTTCGATTGCTCAGTCGGCGAGGCATGAGGCTACCAACCAACCAAAAGGTCGTGAATTCAAATCTTGACCTTGCCATTACCATTCAGACATAACGTCCGTGTTATTGCTATTGCAAAAAATCGTAACTCCAGCTTAATCAAAGCTGGAGTTATGAGGTTTTGCAATAGCAACGACGATATGATTACTTAACCAATTTCCAAATGGCAAAAATAGGACTGTTACAATTTTAAAGCTTTTGCAGACGGAAAAGGTGGATAAAAACCGGAATTCTGATGAAATACAGCATAGAAAATAGAGAGGCAAATGGATAAAATGATGATTATTGTCATTTCTTCCTTTGTCTCAATGTTTTCCCATGCCGTTTCTTCTGGGGGCGTCAAAACCAGGGCCCCGTATTATCAACGATCTTCCCACCACGTTTTTATGTAAACTGTGTAAGAGGACATTTGATTGCACGAGAAATCAGATTGGGCCAATCAGGTTTGTTGTTACAAGTAATTATAAAAAAAATAATCGTACGACCGATGATAATACAGGCCCCAGAGGTCTTGTTAGAGAAAGGGTTAGAAAGTCTTTTGTCTCTGATGCAGACGACCTTATAAAATGATATGTTTATGTAAAGGGACTTTGTGTTCATCATTATAGGTTACAAATGTTTCCAGCATTTCGTCGCTTTACTTCGAAAACCTCGTAAATGCAGCTTAGAACAAGCTGAAATTACGAGGTTATTAAAGAAAGGCGATGATTGTCTCATTTTATTTTAACGTATTCAGAAACTTTATCTTATATGGACATTGCTAAGACACGCAAATCATGGCGACAATCATCAACTTTACATAGAATATAGTGGACGAGAATTGACCTGGCAGAGCATTCCATTCGATTAGCATGGGCTGCTCTGTCAGGTCATTTATCGTGAAGTATACACGTAATGTGGCCATTTTGAAATTCATAAAATATCGGATCTTTTCGAGTAACGTCGTTACATATCCGAAAGTTTCACCGCCAAATGTTTTCGACGTCGCCCGAATAATTCCAACGTCGCACGAATCTCATTAGGGGTGGACTACCTTAAGGCGCACCCCCTCCCCCCACTGAGGAACGTGAAAATAAAGCACAAACAAATTACATGTATTGCTTATAAACCGATTCCATTCAATCCACTGTTAATTCTATTAACTTTTGAAGGTTTTTTAGCACCCGAGCCGGGATTTTTACCCGCGGGATAATGGTTGGTTTTCAACGAACCCAAAGTTCTATTGGGCAGCTTGCGTATCACCATTCGGGCGAGTTCTTTCTTCATTCGCAGGATGATTTTCTTGTCGGCCTCTTTAAAACATTTGTCTAAGTAACGTTTGACCTTGTATTCTAGAGTTGTGACGCATCTGGAAAAAATAGCAATAACAATTCAATAGGGAACGATTTTATACAGTTAACTGTGACGTAAATTCGGACAAATAATAGTTTTGCCGTAGATGTTTTTATAAAATCTCGCAACTACGACTTGATTCAAGCCGTAGTTTCGAGATTCTATAACGACACCGACGGTTTATCAAAACGTAACAGTAAACCTAATCTATTTTTAGCACAAAATTCATTGCCATTGACACTCATTATGTCGAGATCGGATAAGCCGAATTTCTACTTAACCCATTCCTGCACAATGACACCTTTTGACACCATACAAGATATAGACTTGGGAAAACATTGTGAAAAATGAAGAAATTGCTTGTGACAAGCAATTTCTTCATTTTCCACAATGTTTCTTATCCAAAAATTAAAAGATTTTTTTTAAATTTCATCAATTTAAAAGTGTCGTCTGCAACATCTTTGAATTTAGAACAGTCCAAAACTTGTGGTTTGGTAATGAGTTAAGGCATTTGGTCCGTCATTATATTACAACCACATCATGCAATTTCGGGCGTCAATCGTGCAACGGATATAACGATGACACCCCTTGCCAATTTCCGTAGCCACGGATGACGCACGGAGTTCCACGAAGTGTTCGATGTCTAATAATGGGTGGAATACCTTAAGTCGAAGTGACTGTGTGGTACCGTTCTCATGTATAGATATCACAAATGTCAAACAAAATAACACCGAAACAAATAAATCCATTGAAATATAGGCTAGTAGGAAAAGGAGAGAAATTGAGAAATTAGAATGAAATAATCTTTATCGCCAATTTGCCATCCACTTTGTCGTCAGCGGCAGCTTTCAAATTGGAACCTTCTAATTTTTGTTGTTTCGGGAAAAGTCGAACATTTTTGTTCCCAGCACCCAGCACTAAGATACTTACTGCGAGTTTTCTCAGATGAAATTCGCTCTTTGATATGTTGATGTCGCTCATTTAAATGAGCTAAAATGAGCGACATCAACATATTAAAGAGCGAATTTCATCAGTGAAAACTCGGATTATAAGTATCTGAGAGCAGGGAGTCAAATTAAAATCGACAGGCAGCATTATGCTTTATCTATTCATTTTTTTTTTTTCATGTCCTCGTATCGAAAGATCGGTGACATATTGTTTTTCTCGAGTCTGTCTGAAAAAGTAACATTGGCAATTTCGGGGGCACTCGTGTTTCAGAAATCTTTTTTTTTTTTTTTTTTTTTTTCATTTTGGAGAAGAAAACATTGTGGGAATGAAGAAATTGCTTGACACAAGCAATTTCTTTATTTTCCACAATGTTTTCCAAAGCCTTTATCTTTTGTGGATTTAAAAAGAGTCAATGTGTGGTAATTGGTTATAGAGGCTTTTACAACCGGTCGTACGTGCTCCTGCGTGCGGTCTGCGTGCGGTTTGCCTAAAACGTAGGCATAGTCGTGTGCGATGCACGTACGTGCAACGTACGATTTTGGTGGACGCAATCATTACGCAGACTGCACGCAGCAGAGAATTGACAGGACAATTCGTTAGCCTCTCTTACAACCCGTCGTGCGTCTTTTAAAAAAAGAGTCAATGTGTGATAATTGGTTAAAGACCCATATGCACTCACCTACACGTAAGAGCCAATGTTGGTGGTTTAATAAAGTCGACACACTCCTCTTTATGCGACCTACAAAAACGTCCGATATAGTTGCAGCATTTCGACGACTGGTCCGGACCCGGCTCAGCCAGCTCACTCGCAATGGCTTCTGCCAGTGCCTTTGTGTCGTCCAGGCAACCCACGGGTGAGAGTATGAGTAATGCAAGTGGAACGATGGCTAGTAGAAGCTTAGCTGCCATGGTGTTTATCTACAAGACAAATTGCATAAACGGGTTGATCCATTACCAGACGGCAGCTTTGTTTTGGACTTATCTAAATTTAACCCTTTCCAAAACAGCAAAATTTTAGGGTGATTCACTTCTAAAAATGGCAAAATTGACAAAATGGAAGTTATCACAGATAGAATTTGTGTAAAATAGGGCATATGGCATAGAAAATATTGAGACAAAAGGAGAAACTGCTGGTTATCAGCAGTTTCTTCTTTTGTCTCAATGTTTTCCAAAGCCTTTTCTATTAGGGACGTCAAAACCAGGTCTTGTTTGGGAAAGGGTTAAAGATAATGCAGACGACAATTTTAAGTGAATGTGGTTTTACAAGAAAAAAAATGTCCTTTTTTTGGAGGGGGGGGGTGTAGAACATAATATGGGAAATGAAGATACTGCTTGTCTCAAGCAATGTCTTCATTTTCCACATGTTTTCCAAAGTTTCTTTTGTCTATGGCATCAAAAGGCGTCCTTATGCGGGAATCGGTTAACCATTTCCAAAACAAGAGCTTCATGTTACGGGCCCACTGGTTTCAAGGTAGTTAATCACGTGACTCAGAATTTCAGAAAATCTTCAACAATTTTGTTAATCAATACGAGACCAATTTGAATTCGATCTGAGGCAGAGAAAGCGGGAAAGTGCAAGGAATTAGCTGGATGAAAAAGATTTTTTTAAAAATCAGCTGATAAAAAAAGTTATTGAAGATCAACCAAAATTTTGGAGATTCAATAACTTTTTTATCAACTGATTTTTTTAAAAAAAAATCCACTACGTCCATCTAACGCGCGACGTCTGTCCACCGTCTACTTCAAACCGAATTCTAATCGGTCTCGTATTTTACAAATTATTGAAGACTTTCTGAAATTTGTGTATCAGGTGATTATCTAACGTGGGTTTTGGCGTCCCTTATAGCTTATAAAACGCTTGGGGAAACATTGAGACGAATAAAGTAATTGCTGATAATTGGCAAATTGTCCTTTTGTCTCAACATTTTCTGTGCTTTATTCATGTTATTGTAACCCAACACCTGCAATCTAGGCGTCTGGGTTCCCTTTGAATTTATTATTTTGTTGTTTTGGAAAGGGATGAGGTGTAAGGGGGGACAGTTCATTGTGCTGGGAAGAACTCTGCGATGATATCGCTGCGTTTCAACAAAAACCTCGTAACTGCAGCTTGTTTAAGCTGCAGTTACGAGGTTTGTGTTGAAATGCGACGATGTAGCCTATAATAAGCACAATTATAGAAAACTAATACAAAAGATGCATACCTCTTAAAAAATCCTTTTCTACAAAATAAATCTATACTATATATCCTTCAAACATTTATTTTGATCAAAATCCCGTACGTAGAACTCACTGTTTAGTATGCCGTTAAATAAACCGTGATCAGATGTCAAAAATCACGTGCAGAAAATCACGTGCCGATCAACTCAATAACCAATCAAATTCACTGTTTTCACGTGTGGTTAAAAATCAGCGCGATCATTGGAACGTTAATCGACGGATAGAATGATAAAAGCGAAAATATTGTGCACTTTTAACCCTTTCCCAAACGACAAATTTCAGAGTGGCACAAAAGCAACGATTTTTTGGGCTAAAAATAGACTAGTTTTAGTGTTATATTTTGATAAACCGATGGTGTTGTAATAAAATATCGTATCTACGGCTTTTGTCAAGCCGTAGATACGAGATTTTATAGCAACACGTAAAAATACACTTGTTTGTCCGAAATTACGTCACCGTTTATTGGATAAAATCGTTCCATATTTTGTTAAAGGGACATTTCATTCCGATTTCAATTTTTTAAAGTATGTCTTGATGCCAAGATTGGTTATTCTTATGAGTATTAATACTATTGGTTTTTTGAAGTTGTTGCCAATAAGCGAGAAACACGCATTTAAAGTTGAGACATAATCGATAAATTGCATATAAATCCGAACTGTTGTCCACAACAATTTGTTCAATTTTAACACAAAAATATAAATTTCTCGTAAACGGCGTAATATTTTGGCTCGAAATTTTCAGAATTTTAATAAGGAAATATGCTCTTTCAGATAAAAATAAAAGTAAAATTCATGACATAAAATTCTGAAATGTCACTTTAACGGTGTTACAGAAGACAATGTAGACAATATCTTAAACTCTAAAGCGATGCCTTTTGGTACCGACTACCTTACAAGATGATAGCTTTCGAAACATTGAGGAAAACAAAAGAAAAAAAATGAAAGTAACGAGAAATTTCTTCGTTTTCCTCAATGTTTTTCATCAAAGAAAGACACAGAAATGTAAAATATCATTCACTTGACATTGTCGTGTGCAACTTCTTTGAATTTGGACAAGTCTAAAATTTTGCCATTTGGTAATGACTTAAAGATGCCATCTGGTAATGGCTTAACCCATAACCGAATGATAAAATTTTGGATTTGTCCATATTCAAAAATGCTGCAGACGACAATATGAATTGAATGAAATTTTAGCATTCTTTAATCTTTCTGGGTAGAAAAAATTGTGGGAAATGAAGAAATTGCTTGATACAAGCAATTTCTTTATTTTCAACAATGTTTTTCAAAGCCATTATCTTGTAGGGAGTCAAAAAGAGTCATTGTGTGATAATAAGTGGGAACTTATGTCAAATGGCAGGCCCGTAAGAACGGGGGGGGGGGCTATGGGGGGCTTAGCCCCCACCCCCAGTTTGCCAAAACGCTTAATTTTCTTTCTTTTACACAGAAAATTCAGGCAAAATCCAATATTCAGTCACAAGGGCTTTAGCCCACCCAATATGAAATTGCTTCCTTCGGACCTAAATGGAGATAGATATTGCAAATCATACATTGTGCTAAAAATAGACTCGTTTATAACAGTGTATATATACATGTAGAGTTTTATTATTGTGTTTGTCCGAATCTACGATCTGTTTACTTGATAAAATTGATCCCCATTGACGTAGCTGTGTATACGCGAGTACGCACCTAAATCCACGCGCGGATCCAGGGGCCTGTTTCATCAAAATATTTAAGACGTATTTTTGTCTTACTTATGACTTACGACAGGTTTAGGACAAGACACGTGTATCACCTATCTATTAAAACTGCGTTACGCGTTTGTTGTTTCCGCCGATATTTAGGACATCGGTAAGTCAAAAATACGTCTTAAATGTATTGATGAAACAGGACCCAGGATTTTTTTCAAGGGGGGGGGGGGGGGGGGGGGAGTCACGACCCAAATGATGGCTTACATGTGACAAATATAGTTGCTATTCAACGAAAACCTCGTAACTGCAGCTTGTTTTAAGCTGCAGTTACGATGTTTTCGTTGAAAAGCAGTTATATATAACGTCAAAAAATATTTTTCGGCCAATGCCCCTTACCCTCTCTAGATCCGCCCTTGGAATCCACATTACTTTGACAATAAAGTTTTAGTCCGAAAATGTGGTTTGTATTTCAGCCAAAGCTAATAAACGAAAGGAAAACTATTCGTCACCATTTTATGCTATAATAAAATTGTTTTCGTTGGTCAAGAAAGCTCTCGAGAGGCCCAAATCCTACGAAATTGCACCGTGTTTCTTTCAATTTTTTCCGAGGGGGGTGGGGAGTTGGGTTGCCCCCTCATTCCTTGATGTTTTTGAATCCTTATCCTTTATAGGATATCTGCGCTCCTGTCTATCATAGCACATTTATTACTTTAAATTGTCCACTCTGTCACATACACCATTCCACATCCACATAACGACAGGGGCACGTATAAAACAAGGGGCCAGTGAAGTATGATGTTAGACGTGATGTGGACGCATAATCGCATGTGACCGAGTCTTTGGTCTAAAATTTTAATTAAGGGGCGGTCACATACAATCCCGAGTCCATATCATGTCTAAAGCTAGTAGACGTGGAATTTTGCTCGACTGCTTTATCACACCCTAAGCATTAGGCTACCTTATCACGGCTTCAGGACTACCACAGCATGGCCTACCGCGTCCTGGCAACGGTTTCTCGAAAAAAAAAACTTAAGTATATTCTCATGAGAACATGCTCAACTTCAAAGGGATACTCTCCAACGTTTAAGAGTATTCGATTGAAGTTCACGTGGATTTCGTGCGATTTGAGCACGGTGCCAGATTTGAGCATGAAAACGTACTAAGTTTTTTCGAGAAACCGGGGCCTGGTCGCAAAAAGTCAAAACTGTCAGTAGTTAGCGATGAAAGCTTATGGAACAGTCGCGAAACGAACTCGCATTAGTCGTCACAGGATGTGTTCTGGCAGTGACTTAACATTTGTTTTAGCCACGTACATTCTACTGCCTTATCACGTCAGTCAGCCGTTGTTTGGACGCGATAAATTTTGTTGTTAAAAAAGTCTAGCTCGTCCAAAATGATTTCGATTTATTTCCGCGACCTATTACGTCCATACCACTGTCGTAGCACGTCTGAAATACTGCAGCAGCGCGTTCAACAGCGTTTTTTTACACGGCTGGTCCTTGTTTGACGTGATGTGGGCGCGGAGTTTGTATGTTAGAGTCTTGTCACATACACAATTCCACGTCCACCCCACCTCCAAAATGCTCAGTTGTACAGGATATTTTTGGACGCGGATTTGTACGTGATTATACCTCGCGATAAATGACCTGGTAGAGCATCTCATTCGATTAGCATGAGCTGCTCTGCCAGGTCATTTATCGTGAGGTATACCGGGCCTCTAGGTACCTAGTTTTACATTTTGGGTTAGTAAACATTGTACACGAATCATTTTTGTTTCAAGATCTAGTTTGTCGTCTGCAAAATTGAAACGGTCTAAACGTTGTTGTTTGGGAATGGGTTAATCATAGACAGCAATACCGACAGACGAACACGTCCCATGATAAAATCAACATTTTCCCGACAAGACCTGGTTTTGACGTCCCATATGTATATGACATTGGAAAATATTGTGACAAAAGAAGAAAATGCTGATCATCAGCATTTCTCCTTTTGTCTTAATATTTTCTGTGCTATATTGTACACAAATTCTAACCTTATCAACATCCAAATTGTCGTCTGCATCAGTCTCCATATTGGACCAGTATGAAATTGTGTAGCATGAAAAGGGTTTTTTCGGTTTACATACCACAGCTTTTCAACGAAAAATTCGTATCTGCAGCTTAAAATAAGCTGCAATCACGAGGTTTTTGATGAAAAGCGACGATGCCTCCCTCCCTAAGGCTTTCTCTAATGGGAAGGGTTGGTGTCATTTTTGCAAGCTAAATGAGAACTCCACAATATACTCAAGTAACGTCGTTTCTTTCTCAAACCAGTCATTCGGATGAGACTTTAAACCGAGGTCCCGTCTCCATATGACGTTAGCTGTTGAGTGGGACGTAAGACTCCATACAATCCAATCTTTTTCACACAAACATGTACTTGGGTTCACTTTTGGCTAGCGAAGATGCTTTTGGGATATGAAAATACTGAAATCCAACCATGATGTAACGATAAATGAAGACTTTTAATGATCACATGAACAAGACATAATTATACTTTCAGTTAAAGTGAAGACAGACGAAAATAAATACAAACATTCTGATTTTTACAGACACCACAAGGAAGAAAGATAAAGAAACAAGAAAGCCAAAAAGTCACAATATATAGCAGTAAGTACACAATTTTTGTATAAATTTTAGCCCAATTTTTCTGCGAAACATCATACAAGGTAAGCCCCCGACAATACGCGCTAGGCAAGAGGCATGTTTAAATACCAAAATTTCAATTCGTAAGTTCGATCATACATTCATTTCCCAATGCTTTACTGCCACTTGCGTTCAATTTACGAAAGAAAGACAGTTCGCAAGGCTTTCGCAAAACATGATTCGGGTCAATAATGATATTCTGTGAAGCTTTCATCAAAATCGATCGACAAATGTATGAAAGACTATTATTTATCATTTATACTAATAAAGCCCAATAAGTAAAAACAAGAGGCCCAGGAGGGCCTGAATCGCCCCACTGGCAAAAGTGGAAGAATTATCCCATGATTTCTTGTAAGCTTTACACAGCCAAATCTTGAAATTTGTGAATAAATTTTGAAGAGAGACTCAAAGAACATCCATGCAAAGTCTGGTTCAAATTGGCCCTATGGTTGATTTTTAAAGAATTTTCTTATGATTTCCTTAAGTCAGATAAACCCCTTTCTCCCTGCCACCACTGTCACATTTTTGGACAAATGTACAAATTTGTGAACAAATTTTGAAGAGTGACTCAAGGCACATTCCTGCCAGGTTTGGTTCATATTGGCCCAATGGTTTATTTTTAAAGAATGTTCTTATGATTTCTCTAAGTCTGATAAGCCCCACACTGCCACGCCCACATGTTTTGATGAATCAAAAATTCGCGAATAATTTTGAAAAGGGTCACTCAAGGAACATTCCTGCCAAGTTTGGTGAAAATTGGCCCTCTGGTATAAGAGAAGATGTTTAAAGAAAAAGTTAACAGAAGGACGCACGGACGACAGACACAACGCCATGACAATAGCTCGCTGGCCTTCGGCCAGTGGAGCTAAAAATTTGTAATAAATCTATCGTACATTTTAGCCCCCTTTCAAATCTTACAGTAATACTGTAGCGGAATTGGTTTCGGTCATAGGTAAGAATGTGTTTATTTTCATGCATTTAACCAAATCCCAAACGAATATTAGGTAGATCAATTTGCTGTTGTAAGTGACTATTAGAGAATTTTTGAAAATATCAGCAAAAGTATACTCAAAATGTAAGAGATATTGTAAACACATACAATATCGCATGTATAACGAATTTCTAAAAGCAAAATAGAGAAATAACAGTACATGCAAGCAGCATTGAGACTCGGTGAGAAAAAAAAAGAAAACATATTTGTAACCGTTACCAAAGCAATCCTAGATCTTGTAATTCCTTTAGCTCAAAACTAAATACACTTACAGGAAAAAAATACTGTTGCTTTTCAACAAAAACCTCGTAAATGCAGCTTGTTTTAAGCTGCAGTTACGAGGTTTTCGTTGAAAAGCGACTATATGCTAAAGTGAAAATCACCCATTTCCACTTTACGCATTCATTTTTTCTGTAATATTAGTTTCAGGTTTAAGTAACATTATTAATTATAAAAGTTGCCATTATCATAATGCCCAAATGTTTCGTACAAATGGACAACGGACTGACAGAGATCCCATTCCAGTTTATTTACAAACTCACAGGAAAATAATTGGTTGGGAGTAAACAGAATTTAACCCTTTCCCAAACGACAAAATTTTAGGTTAATCCACTTCAAAAACTGCCACAAATGACAAAATGGATGTTATTAAAGATGTGATTTGTGTAAAATATGGCATAGAAAATATTGAGACAAAAGGAAAAACTGCTGGCTATCAGCAGTTTCTTCTTTTGTTTCAATGTTTTCAAAAGCCTTTTCTATTAGGGACGTCAAAACCAGGTCTTGTTTGGGAAAGGGTTAAGTCAGGATATCCAGCCAGGATATCGTCGCTTTTCAACGAAAAACTCATAACTGCAGCTGGTTCTAAGCTCCAGTTACGAGGTTTATGTTGAAAAGTAGCAATATTGAAAGGGGATCCTTATCCATGTGGCTTTTTTAAAAGAACAATATAGATACAGATCAACATTAGCATCAGCATAAGTGAAGTCTGATGGTGACCAATGCTGCCAGGGCCTTCGCTGGCGATCGCCATCGTCGCCAAATGCGAAAATAAAATGAAAATGGCGATAAAAAATACAATTTGGCGAAAACTCCAGAATCTGGCGATAAGAAAGTCGGAAATTTCTCTATATGGCGATTATCGATTTTTACCTGTGCTAAGCGAGTAGACTGGTACCGATTTCCGATAACGGTAACACATGTAGTTTATTGAGAAGCGGGTAACCAATCAATTGAGGTGAAGGTCGCGTGAATTTTGACAGTTTGTAATAAACAAAGGGATTAGTGTACAATCATCGCAAATTACAGCTATTTTATGACACTTAGCCAGGAATCGGCGGTTAGGTAAGGCTATTATCGTGTTTGTTAATATAACGCAGCAACTAATTGAGATCGATAAAATTCTAAAACAACTTTAATTGGTCATGATTACTCGCCAACTAAACGTCGGCTGCTATTAGGCCAAATTAAAGAACGAGTTTGTATTTTCAAACGGACATTCGCAATGAAGAATAATTAGCATGGCGAGGCCAATTTATTCAAGTTGCGATGCTGACTAGTCTGTCGTCTTTAATCCAAATGTGAACTAGAAACAGACTTTTCTTGGTCTCCTTGCCTAATGTCAAAAAACTTCAACCAAATCTAGATATTAAAAGAATCTTGGAATTTGTCAAAGATTTGCTATCATATGACCCAAAATCAATGATTTGTAAAATATTCTTTTTAAAGAGAAATAATGTAACCACAACTGGTTTTTCAGTACTAAAGTAAGAAGATGTAAGCCAAACATTCGAAAATTAAAGGTGTGTAATTCAAATAAAAAATCTTATACAGAAAATGTGTATCATTTTCACATCTTATTGTACACAGATCTGCTTAAGAATAGAAACATAACTTAATTGCTTTTATTTTTCAGACCATCTTCTCACCACTTTCCTGCAGAATCAGGGCACAGACATGCAGAATGCCAGATAGACAGCCCACAGCAAGAGTGAAAAGGCCATAGCTACAGCAAATTGAATATGCAAACTAAATATGCTATCAATATGTATTATTATGACTGTTTATTGTTTTAATAAAAGTAGTAACATGTGTTATTAAAGCTTATCTCTCTTTATGCATTAGTCCAGTCAAATAAAGATGAGCTTGAGTCAAAACTGCTCAAATTTGGGTCATGAAAGCCAAATTTGGCTCCATTTTTTTCAATCTGGCGAAAGCGAAATTTGGCGAAAAGAAAATTTGGGCCAGAGAAGGCCCTGAATGCTGCTCTTATTTTTCTGCATTTACCAAAGAAATTCCAAGATATCCATATTGATCATTCAGATCAGACTATGCTTCAGCACTGATCAGCAGACCCATATTGGTTTTAAAAGTCATTAACCTTTTCCCAAACAAGATCTGGTTTTGACGTCTGTAATAGAAAAGGCTTTTGAAAACATTGAAACAAAGGAAGAAACTGCAGTTTCTCCTTTTGTCTCAATATATTCCATGCTTATTATACACAAATTCTATCTTTACCAAGATATATTTTGTCATAGGCAGCAGCTTTGAAATGGGGCCAACTTAATTTTTTTTCTTTTTGGGAAAGGGTTAAACCCTTTAACCATATCCAAGTACAAATTTTGTTTTGTCTGTGTACTAGAAAACATTTGTGGGTCGTTTCGAAGGTTCTTGGACAAACAACAAAAAGCTGTATCTTCTCTCAGTTGAATGATGTAAAATGTATGTTGTTATTTATGTCGGAGTCGATGAGAAGAATGCTGTCTTGGATTCCATGGTAACAGAAAATCTCTGAAATAAAATAAGATCAATTGTTAGCAGACTTATCTCACCTGTGGTCAGCCTCTCAATATTGAATATGAGCCAATTTCAGAAATTTTTTATCTTCATTTTTTTTTTTTATAATGACATGTTCTAGAATCAGGATTTTTTATCCAATAAACCAGAGGTGCGTTCTTTAGAGCGAGATTTCTTGAGAAATCTTGAGATTTCTTAAGATGTTTTTGGATAAAGCGTTCTTTAGAGCAAGACTTTTAAGACGCCCAATGGGAGGCGCCATTACCCTATACTTTGTGCGGAACCCCTCGGTTAATTCTGTAGAAACAATAAAAGAGGGAATTGACCGAGTTTTTCCGAATGCTCCATGGTGCCATGGTAATGCTCCATACTTCATACAAATGACGTCATCATGACGTCATTTGTATGAAGTATGGAGAATTTGGAACACCTTGGTCTAAATCTAAGTCTTAAAAACGCTTTATCAAAACATCTTAACAAATCAAAGGAAATCTCGCTCTAAAGAACGCGCCTCAGGAATCATACATTATCAATTTCCGTACATCATCCCTGGCAACGGTAATAGACAAGGGATACCCTAGTCAATTTCTGTTGCTATAGATAATGCCTGTAGATGCACAAAATGTTGTTTTTTAACTATTCTGATGATATGTTGTAATCCTTATTTTTTTTAGCAATTTCCCAAACAATGGGCATATATATTTAGATTCAGCCAGTTCATTTAGTTAATGATGGGTTTTAATCATTAAACAAGAGTGCCATGGTCACAATATACGCCGTCACTTATAAAACTTGAGACAAAAAAATGACATTGACAAGGATTTATAAATATTCACACAAAAACCTGTAAAAAGTGGTGTTCACAAAAAGGTTTTTATAAATATCCAGTCAAAAACCTGGAACGTATTGCGTTCATGAGGCTGAAATATCATTAAGCCCCAGAGACTAAGGTTGAAGGGGGCATAACTCAGGCAAAAATCAATGTACCATAAAATCCTTACTTCATGCACATCTACCAATTTAGGTAATAACATCCACCAAGTTTCATTAGGATCCAGTCAGAATCTTAGAAGAAGTTGTGTTGACAAGGCTGCAATTTCAATCAGCCCCAGAGACTAAGTTTTAAGGGGGCATAACTCTGGCAAAAATCAATTAACCATAAAATCCTTCCTTCATGCACATCTACCAATTGAGGTGATAATGTTGATCAAGTTTCATTAAGATCTAGCCAGAAACATAGGAGGAGTTGCGTTGACAAGGCTGCAATTTCAATAAGCCCCAGAGACTAAGTTTTAAAGGGGCATAACTCTGGCAAAAATCAATAAACCATAAAATTCTTCCTTTATGCACATCTACCAATTGAAGTAATAACATTGACCAAGTTTCATTAAGATCCAGCTAGAAACTTAGGAGGAGTTGCGTTGACAAGGCTGCAACTTCAATAAGCCCCAGAGACTAAGTTTTTAAGGGGCATAACTCAGGCAAAAATCAACAAACCATAAAATCCTTCCTTCATGCAAATCTATCAATTGAGGTGATAACATTGACCAAGTTTCAAGAAGATCCAACCAGAAACTTAGGAGGAGTTGCGTTGACAAGAAAAGTGGACGGACGTACGGACGGATGGACGGATGGATGGACGGACAGACAGAGAAGATGACGCCAATATACGTCCGCCTCCGGCGGCGTATAAGGCGGCGTATAAAAATGCACTTACTCAGGTTTAACATAAGGTATAGCATGACCAAATGCAGTGACCGGGATCTTGTCCATCACTTCAATATGGGTAACTGAAAATAATAATGTAGTAAAGATCAATTTTCATTTGTTGAACATAAGTTCTAAGATTTCTTTAAAAAAAAAAAAAAAAAAAAAAAAAAAAAAAAACTTGTAGAAAAGGTGTAATAATATATTGCAGCTTGAGAAATTTTCAACTAAGAACCTAAGCAATGTCAACGCTATACACTTTGACTTAACACTGAGCTTCTAAAAACATGTCAATATGTTCATCTTATAATACAGGGCAAAATATCTGTATATGGCTACATTATAGTTCCTCCCAATTTGGAATTTTTAATTTGTTCAAATTTGTCAAAAATTTGAAATTAAGCAGTAGATATCCACATCATAGGTTATTCAGGAACACAAATTCCCTTAACTCTTTTCACAACAAGACCTTGTTTTGAGGTCCCTAATAGAGAAGGCCTGGGTAAACATGGAGACAAAAGAAGAAACTGCTGATAACCTGGTTACCAGCAGTTTCTCCTTTTGTCTCAATATTTTCTGTGTCATATTTTACACAATTTCTATCTTTAATAACATCCATTTCGTCATTTGAGGCAGGTTTTGAAGTGGAACGGCACATCATAAAATTTTGCTGTTTGGGAAAGGGTTAAACAATAAGTTTCGTGTACAGAAGGGAGGTAGAATACTATGTCCTGCGTTTTCATCAAGGGGGTCCAGAACTAAAGTAAAACTATACTCACTCTCATCTAAATTAGGATAAAATGATTCTATGGGGTCCTCTGGCTTTTTCAACTTTTCATTTGGATAATGTTTCTCTCGTAACTTTTCATACATAGTTTCCTCTCTCTGTCTTTGGTTATCCCACCTGCAAACAAGATTAACTCTTTACCAAACAGCGACTTTTCAAAATTCGAAGATGTTACAGACAAAAATTTCAAGCGAATGAAACTAACATGTTTGGTCTTTCTATGTGAAAACGTGGGAAAAGAAGAAATTGCTTGTCACAGGCAATTTCTTCATTTTCAACAATGCAGTCCAGAGACATGACCGAGATTTGCCATTATCTGCCTCTATATAAATGCTTCCCTCAGGCATCAAATTGACAGGGGTAAAAGTTGAAAATTTTGAAAAACCTGAAAACCTGGAAAAGTCTGTATTTATATAGTAAAAATCAAGAAAATGGGGCATTTTGGAATACTCAAAAACCTGAACTTCAGGCATATACCTGAAAACTTTTAGCCCTGAATTGATGCTTGTGGCGGGGGCTTGACCCCGGGCTGAATGTTTTCTGCAACCTTTTTCTTGTGAGGCATCAAAAAGGGTCAATGTGTGATAATCGGTACCGTTTAATCCTTTACCAAACGACAAAATTTTTTACTAGTTCAAAATCAAAGATGCTGCAGACGACAAGTTCAAGAGAATAAAATTTAAAAAAAAATTTAGTCTTTTTGGGTAGAAAATATTGTGGGAAACAAAGAAATTGCCTGTGACAAGCAATTTCTTCATTTTCAACAATTTATTCTGCAACCTTTTTCTTGTGAGGCATCAAAAAGGGTAAATGGATGATAATCAGTTTAAACAATAATATAATTTTGTGATTTTTTAAAGTACCAAAACCTCACTCAGTAATTGCTATTCATATGACCTTCCTATGAGTATTTCACCTTGATCATCATGGATTTATGTGACCTTTGTAACAAGCTACTTTTTGACCAGATGAATTAACCCTTTCCCAAACGACAAAATTTCAGGTTTCTCCAATTCGAAAGCTGTTGCAGACAACAAATTAAGATTGAAAACCATTTGATTTGTGTAAAAATTAGCATGGAAAATATTGAGGCAAAAGGAGAAACTGTTGCTTATCAGCAGTTTCTTCTTTTGCCTCAATGTCTTCGCAAGCCTATTCTATTAGGGATGTCAAAACTAGAGGCGTGTTATTTAGAGCGAGATTTTTTAAGATTTCTTAAGATGTTTTTGATGCAGCGTCTTCGAGACCGAGATTATAAGCGAAGTGTTCTTAATGTTCCATACTTCATACAAATGACGTCATTATGACATCATTTGTATGAAGTATGGAGCATTCGGAACTCCGCGGTTTGTGAATCATGGAGCATTACGAACAACTCAGTCAATTCTCTCCCATATAGATTCTACAGAATTTACCAAAGGGTTCCGAAAGAAGTAAAGAGCAATGGCGACTCACAGTGATTGTCTTAAAATTCTTGCTCAAAAGAGCGCTTTATTAAGATATCTCAAGAAATCTCGCTCTAAAGAATGCGCCTCAGGTCTTGTTTGGGAAAGGGTTAATGAACAGAAATTAGAACTACAGATAAGGCAGGGTAAAGACATTCCAATTTTGTCATTTTTATTTCAAACCACATGTTATGGGTACTTACTTGAATCATCTCAATACAATGATTCCAAGGCGTACCAACAACATAGGGTTTGATGTACAAGAAATGTGTTTGAGTTTATTGGGGTTTTACGCCATTTTCAACTGCCAGGGTCATATCGCGGCAGCTGGAGCACCTAGCCATGGATTCCTGTTGTTTCTCAAACCAGTACTACCACAACACCCTTACCGAGCCTCCAGCTGCTCGCCCACTTAGGTTAACAATTTCAAACCCATTTACAAGAAATGAAAAATTTGCCTTTTGAACAGCTTTTACCCTCCCTTATCTGGAGCTCTGAGACATACGATCAGGGTTGCAACATAATGTCGCTTTTCAACAAAACCTTGCAACTGCAGCTTATAACAAGCTGCAGTTACAAGGTTTTGTTGAAAAGCTATGACAAAATGAACCAATATTTACCTTTTTCTTCTTTTCTCCTCTAATTCCGGTTTTTGATGTCTTCTTATAAATGTTTCGTCTTCATGGTCCTGTAGTAGTGAAATAACAAGATGTGTTTGAGAAACATGAGTGTCCCCCGAAATGGCAATGTTAAGTTTTTGAGTAAAGGGTTTATAAAGGTTAATGAATTAAGGAAGGTCTTAATGTACGGAACAGATAGATATTATTCAAAGAAGGTTACATACCAATGAGCTTTGTATGTCAAATACTTTTGGAGAAAAAGCAAATGTTAAGTTTTCTGACAGACAGAAGGACAGACAGGCGGACGGACATAAGTAAAACAACATGCCCCCATCTTTCGAAACGGGGGCATAAAAATAATTGCATCAAACTTTTTCTAAACAATCCAAGCTTTTGATGTGACTGTTACAGAGAGCTTAGGGAATCAGTAAAAACTTTTCAGCTTTTCTTTCTTTTGTCTCAATGTTTCTTTTCGAAGTAGGACTGTCCTTTATCTATCTTTAACCAGAGCTGGTTTGGGAATGGATTAGGCTTAGTCTTCTTTTTTTGAGATAGAGAAATTTTCTAACAGTAACTTCAGGGCTTTTCTTCCTTCAATAACAGAGGCCGAAATTCGGCGGCTTCCCAATTGGAATATGGATCCTTTTTCCCAATTTCAAAGTAAGGATTTCCCAATTTTCCAAACTAAAATCCCCCCCCCCCCAAAAAAAAAAAATGAAAATAAATAATGATCAATTACATACTGGCAATTATAGTCACAAATAAGCAGTGTGTGATTCTATGATTAAGTTATTCTGGTTAAAAAAGTGTTGTTTAAGGAGATTTATTTCCATTTGAACATTTATTCTCCTGTGTTTTCTTTTTCCCAATTTGACCAAAATTGTGCTAAATTTCCCAAAATGACTGACCAGGGCCCCTTCCCAATTTCTGGAAGAAAAGCCCTGAACTTATTCAGTTTAGTTTTTAACCCTTTCCCAAATGACAAACAATTAGGGTGTTCCATTTCAAAAACTGCTCTAGACAACAATTTTGATATGAAAAAGGAATGAATTTGTGTACAATATAGCACAGAAAATATTGAGGGAAAAGGAGAAACTGCTGGTTATCAGCAGTTTCTTCTTTAGTCTCAATGTTTTCCCAAGCCTTTTCTATTAGAGACGTCAAAACCAGGTCTTGTTTGGGAAAGGGTTAAGTCTCTAATAATTTCGTGTAACAGTGACAAACCTACCTCTGTTCCCTCTATTACATAGAGATTGGTGTAAGTCTTTATTCTAAATGTGGGTACTTCAACTGTAATAAAACAACAAACTTTTTATAACCCTTTACTAAAGTTTAAACAACAGTGCATTTTGATCGAATTTTATTTAAAACACTTTCCTAATCAATGGCGCCTTTTGATCTACCTGTAAGTGTTAACCTATTACCTCAAGACAAAATTTAGTCGGGTTCAAATTCAAAGAAGTCACACATTTTCCACAATGTTTTCCTGAGAATGTTTCTTGATGAGCCTCAAAAAGTGTCAGTAACTGTTTGGTAATGGGTAAAAGCTTAACAAAATATTTCAGACAGAAAATGTTGTTTACAAGCTTTTTCTTCCTTTTCCTCAGTATTTTCCACTAATTCAAAGAAAATTTTGAGCTAAAAGTGGAATTAATTTTGTTGTCTGAAGTTGTCAAAGTCTAGTTTTTGTTGTTTGGGAAAAAGTTAAACGGTACATTAACTGTTGGAAAAAGGATATCCAGAAAATGTGCTACCCAATTCAGTTGGCTTTTAAGGTAACTTTCGGTAAGGCCTGGGTAATGCAATTCCGGTATAATCGTTATATTTCGACTTATTCCATGACGTCCGTAACTTAGTCCGAGCATTTTTAAAGTACCGTTAGATGCAATATCGCCTGTTTTCGTAACAACGGATGGTCAGTTTTCGCGGTAATATTTTAAACAATTTTGTGGAAATGTTTCAAAATTGTATGAAGAGTCGGCAAAAACCCCAACAAAAGTCAAAAATTCAAAATTTGAGAGCAATGAAAATTACTCCCATTTAAAATCATCTTAGAATCGTTTAAAATCGTCGATTTGCACCATACAGATTTAATTTCATAACTGATTGCCCAGGCCTTACCTTAAAAATGAAAATTAGAGTACTTGAAGTTGACAGTAACTGTTACAGGTGGCTCTGATCATTGAAATAAAGAGAGAGAAAAATCTGTTTCAAACCTGATAAATTGATTCGCTTACACTGTTTTACAACAAGTAAATTTTTGTGCTTGACCCATTTGGAAACAAGATCTGGTTTTGACATACCCAAGAGAAAAGGGGTGAAAAAGAAGAAATTGATGATAACCAGTATTTTTTTTTTCCTTTTGCTTCAATATTTCTGTGCTATATACTTCACACATTTTTTTTCATCTTCAATTTGAAACAGTTTATTTTTTCTATTTCGGAAAGGTTTAAAAAGCCATGAGCCCCCGTCTTATCATAGCCTCTGACAAATAGATCCTTACCGTCTCTTTGAGATTGAGCACTCTTCAAAATATCCGGCCTTGGTTCTAAATCAATGTCCGAGGACTCAGGTTCATAATAACACACATGGTACAAATTATTAGTCCGCAGGTATTTACTATCACTTTCTGTCTCTTCTGACGACACAATCTTACGCTTTCTGTGGGATTCGCGCTTGTTCTTGAACGGAGAATTGAGCTCTTCGGTTGTTCCGACCGACTTCAATGGACTAGATTTGTTGGCCTCTTTTTCTTGTTGGTTCCAACGTTTTGTGGGTAGTGGTGCCTCTTGCTTCTTACTAATGGAGGAAAAGAAAGAAGGATTATAGATTACAAGGTTCTCTGTAGGCAAATGTGAACCTGTAATGAGCATTGAGCAAGCATTTATGATTATTAATGAAACGGTGAAAGTGCTATTAAGGTAAGGCCTAGGTAAAGCACTTCCGGTATAATTGTTATATTTTGACTTATTCCACGACGTCCGTAAGTCCGAGCATTTTTAAAGTACTTACCGTAAGATGCAAAATCGTCTGTTTTCGTAACAACGGAAATAATTGAGCATGCTTAGATTTCCGTGAAATATTCAGAACAATTTTTGTGAAATGTTTCCAAATTGTATTAAGTGTCGGCTAAAAACCCAACGAAGTCAAAAATTCAAAATTTGAGAGTGGTTAATGAAAATTACTTCCCTTTAAAATTGTCTTAGAATTGTTTAAAATCGTCGATTCACATGGTCACCATACAGATTCCGTTCCATAACTGATTACCCAGGCCTTACCTTAATTATAGAACAGATCAACCTTAACTGTACAGTGTTTAAGCTGCCATGATGAATAATTTTCTTCTTTTCCCACAATGTTGCAATTATTTGACACCATCAAAGACTTCAAGAAAAGCATTTAGGAAAAGCAGAAAATGATGATCATCTTCTTTTCCCTCAATGCTTTCAATTTTGTTGGAGATGTCATAAGATCTAAAAAAAGTTCTTTTTTGGAAAAGACTAAAAAATAATCATATTTACTAACATTTTGTGAGTTCTATCAGGAGCTGGAATATTGATGGGCTCTGTATAACTCATGGTCCCGGGTTTGGGCGGGGGTGAGTGGGCGATGTGAGGACTGTGAGACATCTCTTCCTTCTGTTTGAGTAACGACATTCTTCTCTCCATTCTTTGTAGACGACATTGTAACTGAGAAACAAAAATATAAGAAATTAAGAACACATACAGAATGATATCCATTCCTTCGATAATAAAATACTTGAACATAACGAAAGTCTGTGGTGAAGAGGAAGAGCATCTACCTTGTGACCAAGAGGTTTCGAGTTCGATTCCCAGTAGCAGAGGTAGTTCTTGGACCTAACCTTTCATTGGCCTACACTATACAATCAGCGCAAGGGTTGGCCAGTGTATTTCCAAGACAGAATCAAGAGTGATTAAAATAAGTTGAAGAAACTTGCTTCCCAAACATGTAAAAGAAATTTGTTCAAAGTAACGTCTGAAGTAATCTGAGTCTTCTCTGATATGCTCTTTGATATTTTGTTGAATTAGACCTAGGTCAAAGTCCCCAAGAACAAAGTTGATCCTCCCCACCATTTAAAGAAATCCTGGATCTGCTCCTGCACAAAACCTGCAGCCCAAAATTAAGAAATAAAGGTTAACTGAAATATCTAAATCTGCTTTCAAATAAAAATAGAACAAAGCAAGTTAAGTTGTCATAATTTAACAAATTATCAACATACAGTCCTTTGTTCACCAATACACAAGTGTCACTTTACTTGACCAGTGATAAATCAAACCCTTCAGGCGTAAAATACTCCATCTTACCTTTCCATTTTTGCAAGCATCTTCAGTCCACTTGTAATGCTTTTTTACACCAAATCTGAGCTTTCTTTGAATCAATACAACAGTCATACTTCCAAACAAGATTTTCAGAAAATACTTTCAGTAATTTGGCTGTTTCATACCGAATAAATCTGGTCACAACATGAACAATAGACAAACGCGTGCCCTAAATCGATTGATGGTCACCGGTTTGTGTACAAAAAGTGGTCACATGACCTCACGTGTGTTGTTTGACCCGGTGCTTTGTTTTCATTGGTCGGCTATTTTCATTCATTCTATGCCCATATTTACAATGTTTACAGCATAAGATTACACACTGTAAAAATTTAAAATCCACACATTTGAACTCTGATCAATCAATCAATGACCGTGACAACCCACACATTTTATCATAGACTGAATTTAACAAAAAAGATACAAATTACCCACCTAAAATTGAGTTTAATCAAATAAATGACAGATGCTGGGTTTTCCGATCAGACGACTTTTGCGTGGGTGTGTTACACAATTTGCGAATATTTTATCATAAAATCAAACAAATCTTACCGCACTGTTCTCTGCTTTTAGGCTTTTGATAGTTTTGTCTTTCTGGTTGATTATTTCTTGTTGTTGTTGAATCAAATCCATATGAACGCTGACAAGATCTTTCAGTTGTTTTGTTTCACTGCCGATCTCCATCGTCATATTTGTGGAACTAGACGGGGCTTTGAAACGATTTTCCTTGGAAGCTTCTAAATCCATCTTAGAGTCACCTGATTTCTTTCGTTGTTTCGATTTCAGAGCGTCGATCTCGGCCTGTTTTAAACTTTCTTGAATCGCTAACGCCAAATCTGGGTCATATTCGCCATTGACGATGCAGGTCCCTGCTGTTTTCGTTAGGCGCCGACGCTGACAGTAAGGTTTTGCCCCCGATCGAGCCTTAGGAGAAACCAACACGCTAGACTTCATTTGTCACCCTGATCTGCGAGAGCCTCAAATCGCTAAAATCCATTCAAAGTCACCAGCTTGACCCACTTTCGTAATTTCAAATTCTCATCAGAAGAATATGCAAATTAGCAACCGTCTGGGTGTCTATTTTTAACTCCTCGCAATGAAGAGTTTCGCGGTTGTACGAAAGACAAAAAGGATCACGCGTTAATGTGCGTGATCTCGCTTGAAATATTTGATATACTTGATTTACAGGCCCGTAGGAACAGGGGGATAGGGGGCTAAGCCCCTCAATGTTGGCCAAATGCCGAATTTTCTTAATTTTACACTTAACATTTTGGGAAAATCCAAATTAGCCCCCAATATTCAGGACTTGGGCTTTAGCCTCCCCCTAATATGAAATCGCTTCCTACGGCCATGATATATACCACAGTATTAGTTACTAAATAATTCATTGTGGTTAAGATCTATGTGCATTCGCCAACTGATCAAAAGTGCAGTAGCATAATTCTTCACGAGCAGCAATCATGTGACTTAGTTGTATATGGGTCATTTTCAAAAAATATTCATGAACTTTTCATTGGCGGTAAAGATAAAAATGAACAAGACAAGTTAATTTTATTTTTATCTATACTTTATTTGTTGCTTATAACCTTTAAGAATACGGTTTAAATAATTAGCAGATGATATTTAAGCATTTTCTTTAAACAATAGATAAAAAAAAGATAACTTTCACATGTCAGTGGTGTAACTTAGAAAAAAAATATGGCATAATAGAAAGATCAAAACGACCATACTGTGCACATGGATGATAATGCATTCATACCAAGAAGTTGCATTTTAGTTATAGAATATTTTTCTTAAATATTGAAATCCCCGGATGACAAAATTTCCAAAATTAACCTTCTTAATAAAAAAAAAAGTTCTCAACAGTAACACCAGTTACTCCACTGATATCTTTAAACTATGTCAGTGGTGTCACGGTTTTAATCAAAACCTTGTTTTGTAATGATTTTGTACAATTTAATCCTGCAAAAGCATTATATCATTTCTTCAGAAAGGTATAGAGATAAATTGCCATCATAAAAGAAGTACCTTCTAATAATGCTTTCTTAAAATACTTTTCTGAGAAATACTATCAATGTGTTACGAAATTAAGTCAATGGTGTAACAAAACTAGCTAATAGCTATTAATGTTATATTCACGTTGCAATTTGTATATTTTCAAAATGTTTTTTGTTGACTGTATTCCTTAGATAGTTACCTTTAAATATCACACACACATTCTTTACTTCCCATGTATCATTTGAATGTCCCAAAATACCATTTGTGTTTATACATGTTTATCGTTACTCCACTGACCGTAACACCACTGTCGTATTCGGATTTTATCCAGTGATACTCAAAGTAATGAAATATATCTCTTGAATTGATGACTTCATAGACCAGGAGTTTACATGATTCATTATTATCATCATTATCATCATTATCATCATTATCATCATTATCATCATTATCATCATCATCATCATCATCATCATCATCATCATCATCATCATCATCATCATCATCATCATCATTATTATTATCATCATCATCATCATCATCATCATCATCATCATCATCATCATTATTATTATCATTATTATTATTATTATTATTATTATTATTATTATTATTATTATTATTATTATTATTATTATTATTATTATTATTATCATTATTATTATTAAGTATAAAGAAAAAATAAAACTTGTAAACTTTATTTATAAATTATTATCAATCGTGTTGCGACTGTAAGCATAACTTCTCAGGTCAGACTCTTTGCAGACGACACGGCAGCTTACCTGACGATTACAGACAAGGACAAAGACGGTGCCACTCTGCAGACCGAATTAGACAAACTACAGAAATGGTCAGCAAAGTGGGACATGAGCTTTAACCCCTCCAAATGCCAGGAAATAAAAGTCACAAAGTCTAGGGTCCCACTGCCGACAACCTACACATTACATGGACAGACACTAGAGACCGTCAGCAGTGCTCGATATCTGGGAGTGGACATATCGGGCAGCCTCTCGTGGAACACCCATGTCGACCGCATTACCTCCTCTGCAAACAGGACACTTGGATTCCTCAAACGGAATGTGAAAAGTAAGTCACAAAAAATCAGAGAGTGCACATACAGGACCCTTGTTCGTCCCCAACTTGAGTACGCAGGTAGTGTCTGGGATCCTCATACGAGGTCCAACATCGACAAAGTCGAGAAGGTGCAGCGTCGAGCAGCACGTTGGACCTTGTGTGATTACTCCAGACACTCAAGTGTCACTTCGATGCTTGAGAAATTAGGGTGGAGAACACTGGAACAGCGGAGGGCAGATGCCAGACTGTGCATGTTTTACATGTGTACATATATATCTTCACTAATCTAGTAACCCC
Organism: Fragum sueziense; assembly: GCA_963680895.1. Classification (NCBI taxonomy): domain Eukaryota; kingdom Metazoa; phylum Mollusca; class Bivalvia; order Cardiida; family Cardiidae; genus Fragum; species Fragum sueziense. The sequence continues at coordinate 64,251 of CAVMGG010000040.1, forward strand.
CGCACATCCAGACATGGCCACCCTGTCAGCTTCAGACAGATTCACACGGGAGTTAACTTTTACATTACAAGAATTCGTTTTTTCCTATCACTATCGTCCAATGGAATGCACAGCCACCAGGTGTTGTGCTGGCAGCGGACCTGAACCATTTCAGGTCCGCTGTCAGCACCGTCTCACACCTAAAACCTTAAGCGCTGCAGCTGTGTTTTTATCATTTTATCTTTTCACCTATCTTTTAACCAAATCATAAATCACCCATCATCATCATCATCATCATCTTTTATTTCTTAACTTTTCTTACTCTTTTAAATTTGGCACAGACGCGCAGCTGCTCAAAGTTACCCGCGAGGGTGTGAAGAAGTATACAAAGATAGATAGATAGTAAAATTGATGTTCTTTATGTGCCACCATATATTGATAGCATATGAATACACACATTCCTGTCACTGTCATTTTTAGCAACTCTCAAAGTAACTGAAATGCCACTGAAAAGGAAAGCAGCAATCCGACGAAAACAGCCAGAAGAACCAAAGGAAAAGAAGAAGAAGGTAGAAGAGCCGATTGAGAAATCAAAGAAGATAAAGAAGGCCACATCCTCTGGTGAGGTTTGTTTTGACATGTAGGCCTACATGTACAATTGTACATGCTGTAAATACGCTAAAATATCACATATACCTATCTAGACGGGAAACTGCCAAGATTGGATTGATCAAATGAACTGTCTGATCCATTCTATATCGAAACGGCTTAATGCTCTATTTGTTTGCAATCTTTTCTCTTCTGTTTTTTTTTAAAGCTACTATTTCCCAGATTTGGACCCAAAAATTGTCAAATACAAATGAAATGTACACTTTTTAAGCTTTATATGACCTGATTAAATGATTACGAGAAACTATTGAAGCAACGACTCATTTTTTCGCAATTTGATACCAAATTCATGAAGCGATGTCGAAAGTAGGTCAAAACAGTAGGACATGCGACTTTCTTAAATGACGTCACAACATACATGATGACGTCATATTGAAATTTAAGTATGAATCTCGTTTGAATCATGGTCCGCGCTGTATGCGCATGCGCAACAGTTTGAAAATAATTCTAACCCCATCAGTGATGGGGTTGAATTTAGGCTTGGATTCTCCCTAAATTCAGCTATCTGTCTTGTAATTTCTGCTCATTCTCTGTCTGAATCGCATATTATTAACCATCCCGAGGTGGTCAACACAAAAGTTTTGCATATTTTTTCAAAAAATTTCATTTTTTGCAATTAGACCATCTGTTACCGTCGCCCTTTAAGACAAGATAATTCGATATTGTTGGGATGCAAACTTGAAATGCGGGATCGGAATTGCGACCATCGATTAGCCAATAAAACATCCGTATCTGATTATGTTAACTGTTAGTTGCAATAATGTAACCGCAACCTTTTTGAATTTCGATCCGGGTTTCGGTTACAATTCCTTCCTTTTTGTTGAAACATAGGCTACATACATCTCGCTCTTTGATAAAAAAAATATCATTAAAATGTGATCCGTACGGTAGTAGACCATATGTTGTTGGATTAAAGCAAAACTGTTGCAAATGCATTTTGGATTTCACATGATGCATACATTTTGTATGTCTATAACATTTTTTTTTGCAAAAAAAAAAAAAAAAACCCGAAATTTATTGATACATTCCCGCACATCAATTGACGCCCAACAAGACACATGCTGCGAGGGATGAGAGATCTAGTGTGTGTGTGTGTGGGGGGGGGGGGGGGGGGGGGGGAGTGTCCTGGCATTGGTCGAAAAATATAGGGCCTCTAACGGGTATAGGGTAAAAAAGGTCCGAAACCAGAAAGGCTCAGTCAAAAAAGGCCCGGTCCAGAAAGGTCCACTATTGAAAATGACTGGTTTCGGGCTTCTTTTTTTTTACCCTGATTAAAAATCCTGGATCCGCCCTTGTGCTGTGCAAAACATCGTTGAAAATGAGAAGAAATTGACAAGCTTGCGATATATATCTTCATTTCCCACTATGTTTTTTTCTATACAGAAGGAAAAATAAGGAGTAAAATTTCAGGCATAGGCCTATCATGAAATTGTCGTCTGTTGCAAAGGGCCTTTAAATTTAGACCAGGTTGAAATTTTTCCATTTGGTATGCATAATGGGTTAACTCTCGATATTTTTTTTATTTCAGCTTCTCAAAAGGGTCCTTCTAAACAGGGAAATTCGTCCTCTGGTGGTTTGAGAGACCTTCTTACAGACAAGTCATGGCAAGACCTTCTGTCGAAAGAGTTCGACGAGAAATATTTTAAACAATTAGAACAAACGTTAGAAGCTGAATATGCAGCTAAGAAAGAAATATTTCCTCCCAGGGAACAGATATTCAACGCATTCCAGCTAACACCGGTCGGCAAGGTTTGTTAGGCAGAACATAATTATCATTTTTTTCCTTAATAACCAACGATCAAACAAACAAAGCTGTATGCCCTTAGTTCATGTAGTTACGAGGTTTTTAACCCATTACCACACAGTGACTCTTTTTGACTCCCCTTAAGCAAATGGCTTGGGAAAACATTGTGGAAAATGAAGAAATTGCTTGTGACAAGCAATTTCTTCATTTCCCACAATATTTTCTACCAAGAAAGGCCAAAAAATGTGCAATTCCATTCACTTTAAATTCTCGTCTGCAGCATCTTTGAATTTGGACAAGTCTAAAATTTTGTCGTTTGGTAATGGGTTAAAGAAAATAAACGATAAAGATAATAAGGCCGTACCGGTATTCAATTCGCTAAAATGGTGAGCCATGTAGGCCTACCACATCTTTCCCAAACGATTTTTTTTTTAATTTTGTTCTCAATATAAATTCTTCAATTTAATGCAGCAGTCGTTTGAAACCACTAGCCAAAAGGCAAATCCACTCGCAATATGGTTTTGTACATTTATAAGGTTTTCATTTTGAAAATAAAAACATAAAATGGTGCATGATACAATTTTTCTTTTATAAATAGGACATATTAATAAACAAGTACAGTTAACCAATATTTGGAAGTTTTGTGTAAGCCTTTTTAGGCTGTGCATTGATAAAACTTATGGCTGGGGAATATTTTTCCACTTGCCAAAAAACATCAAGTGTCAAATAGAATTACTAGCAATTTTTAATTTCAACTAGCAAATTGGCAGTATGCTAGTGGAAATTCGAGCCATGTATAAGCCTTTTTGTAGCCTCGTATCGTATGTTCGGGGGCGCAATGTTTTACTTGTGTCCGTCTGTCCGTCCAATCATTCCGAAAACTTACCGCGAAAACTTAACATTAGCATTTTCGGGGGCATTACATCTTCGCAAGCCAAGGGTTCTATCTCCACTTTGTTCCTTACGTAAGGAACAAAGTGGGGGTAGAACCCTTGGCTTGCGAAGATGGGGGCATTAGTGCTCCACACCCATCTTGTTTACAATCAGAACAATAGATAAGTGCGGGTGATGGCTTTTCAAAATGAAATATTTCACTAAACGTTTATCAAACCTTATGTTAGGGGTACTCATTAAAATCGTCTCTTTAAGAGATTCCAATGAGTACCCACAGCATAGGGTTTGGATTTCAATTGTGCATATAAGAATGTCTTCATCCTCCTTTGATAATAATATTATGTTGTACTGATTATAAACTTTTTGTTATATAGTTAATTTTATTAATATTGGTCTATGGATGCTCGGACCCCTCTGATCTGAACCATATTCGACAATCTCAATCGTATTTTCAGGTCAAATTGGTGATCCTTGGACAAGACCCTTACCATGATAATGGTCAGGTAGGCCTACCTTAACCCTTTCCCAAACAAGACCTTGTTTTGACGTCCCAAATAGAAGAAGCTTGGGAAAACATTGAGACAAAAGAAGAAACTGCTGATAACCAGCAGTTTCTCCTTTTGCCTCAATGTTTTCTGTGCCATATTGTACACAACCCCTTTCCTTTTTATCATAAATTTTGTAATCTGGAGCAGTTTTCCAATTGGATCATCAAAAGATTTTGTCGTTTGGGATAGGGTTAAGGATTACAACCCATCATTAGATACAAAACACTTTGTGCATCTTCAGGTGTCATCCGTGACAACGGAAATTAACGAGAACAACTATCGTCGATTTGCAGGCGTCATCTGTGGCAACGGAAATTGACGAGGGATACCTTCGTTAATTTTCGTTGCTACTGATGACGCCCGAAGTGGCGAAATGTTTTGTAGTCAAAGATGGGTTGTAATTCTTAGGAACTTTTCGTTATAGTTTTCTTACAAACTTTTTTGCTACTGTCGAATCGCCATTCTCGGAATCTACAGAGCCAGTTTCATCAAAATATTTAGACGTAGGCCTATATTTATACTGACTGGCTTTAAAAACGCATCACTTATTTTTCAAAATATTTTCGTAGTTAAAGTCAACAGGATCAAATTTATACTTCTGATATATATTTCAACCAATAAGACACGATATCCAATAAAATTTATTGCAGTCAGTTACCACGTTATTTCGCATGACGTCAACGTGCAAAATATGGATAACGTTTACGTAACTACACCTTAGGTGACCAATTAGATTTTTGTTTTCATATTCCATATTCAAATGGCCAGGAGTTACTTTTATTTCTCAACCAATTTGATTAAACAAAAAATAAAGCCAAGAGACCAAAGTTTGCTAAGCACACACAAATTTTTGAATTATTCTAAGCGGGTGTTTGTCAACGAGAATGGGTGAGACGTTTAAATGTAAACCAATCGAAGATTTTTCACTTTCATTAACGTAGTCAATCTACAGGGATTGCTGCTGAGCATCAGCGTCTTGATCAACCGTTTAAAACGAGCTTACGTCAAGATAATAACATACGTCAACGTCAATTACGTAATCGGTTTACAACAACGTTTTCAACTGCAATTGTAATACAAAAATGTTGCTACTGACAAACTCTTGCCATAACAGTGAATTAACGAATAAGATATTGTGGTTTTCACTACTTGCGATTATGCCCGTGACAGATACTTACAGAAAGTCATCATCAGATCAGGGTGCGTTGGGCCTAGATATGATAAACAAGAGGACCACGATGGTCCTATATCGCTCACCTGAACCAAAATGATATGAGCAACATTTTTGTTCAATTCAATAAATATTTATGACTTTAAGACTGAAAACGAACTTATGGTCAATAACGTTGTGAAAATCGAGCTCATCCAAGATCTTATGGTGCTCAACATTGTGTCCAAGATTTGTCTTGTTTGATAAATAATTGTAGATTCTGGAGTATATAACTCTCAACTTTTTTTTATCAGATCAGACTGAAAACCAAACTCATCCCAGAACTTATGATCCCCAACATTGTGTCCAAGTTTTGTCTTAATTGATCAATAATTGTAGATTCTAGAGTATAAACAAGGTCGAAAACAGTCGAAAACGGCAATTTTATCAAATTCAAGGGCACATAACTCTAGACTTTGTGGTAAGATCAGGCTGAAATTCAAACTCACCCGAGATCTTATGATACCCAACATTGTGTCCAAGATTTGTCTTGATTGGTCAATAATAGTAGATTCTAGAGTGTAAACAAGTTCGAAAACGGCCGAAAACAGCAATTTTGTCTAATTCAAGGGCACATAACTCTCGACTTTTTAATCAGATGGGACTGAAAATCAAACTCATCCAAGATCTTATGGTCTCAATCATTGTGTCCAAGTTTTGTCTTCATTGATAAATAATTGCAGATTCTAGAGTGTAAACTATGTCAAAAACAGCCGAAAATGGCAATTTTATCAAATTAAAGGGCACATAACTCTCATTTTTCTGGTCAGATCCGACTGAAAATCAAACTCATTTGAGATCTTATGGTCTCCAATATTGTGTCCAAAATTTGTCTTGATTGGGAAAAAAATTGTAGATTGTAGAGTGTAAATAAGGTCGAAAACAGTCAAAAACAGCAATTTTATCAAATTCAAGGGCACATAACTCTCGACTTTGTGGTAAGATCAGGCTGAAATTCAAAGTCATCCGAGATCTCATGGTCCCAAACATTGTGTCCAAGTTTTGTCTTGATTGATGAATAATTGTAGATTCTAGAGAGTAAACAAGGTCAAAAACAGCCGAAAATGGCAATTTTGTCAAATTCAAGGGCAAATAACTCTCGTCTTTCTGGTCAGATCAGACTGAAAATCGAACTCATCTGAGATCTTATAGTCTGCAACATTATGTCCAAGATTTGTCTTGATTGATCAATAATTGTAGATGCTAGAGTGTAAACAATGTCAAAACTAGGTATTTTTGGCATTCAAGGGCAGATAACTCCTGACTTTCTGGTTCGATCTGACCCATAATCGAACTCATCCGAGATCTTATGGCCATACATGTTTTGACCAAGTTTGGTCAAGATTGGCTTATATTTGTTGATGCTAGAGTGTAAACACGAAATTGTGGACGGACGGACGGACAGACAGACAGACAGACGGACGACGGACAAAAAGTGATCACAATAGCTCACCTTGAGCACTTTGTGCTCAGGTGAGCTAAAAACGAACGCCAAAACTTTTGAATAATCTCCAGCAATATATGGTAGATAATTCAAGACCCAAAGAATAAAGATTTTGTTTCAACTTAAGGGTAAACGAGGTCACGATTGTGGAACGTTTTTCATACTCAGAGCGGAATTACGTGCTATTAAATAGAGAAAACTGTCAAATTCCTCACACCACCTCTCTTTAGATGGCTATATCTCAATCATTTAATCGAATTTTTGTCTGAAATTTTCAGGAAATGTTGGGAAGATGTCAAGCTGTTGTTTAATATATAATACTACAAAGTTGATTATGTATTTTGCATATTATTGCAGGATGAACTTTAGTGATGCGTTTTTAAAGCCAGTCAGTATATTTTCGTGTTGCCAATGTCTTACGACAAGAACAGCGTATTATTTATTATATACTAGTATATATCCAAGTAAAGACTAGCTCCCATTTAACTGATCTGATCCTAAATAAAAAAAAGTGTCAATAATATTATACTTTTCATACCTTACATACTGCCATGTTCCGATTTAAGTGATTTAAGACTTTCTAATCAGATAGATCTATATGTTCTATCCAGAAAGACAAAATCTTTTTTTAATTCACTTGAAATTGTGGTCTGCATCTTTGAATTTAGACAAGTCTGATATGTTGCCGTCTGCTGGTATAATTATCCCATTACTGCACAGTGACTCATTTTGACTCCCTCACAAGAAATGCTTGGGAAAACATTGTGGAAAATGAAGAAATTACTTGCGACAAGCCATTTCTTAATTTTCCACAATGTTTTGTAACCCCATATGAAAAGATTTTTAAAATTTCATCAACTTGAAACTGTCACCATCAACACCTTTCAAGTTGAAACAGTCCAATAGTTTGCTGTCTGGTAATGGCCGGGTTAAGAGTTTCTAATCAGATAGACGTTGTCTTTCCAGAAAACGTTGTTGGTGAGCGCTTACCTATTGGTTAATCACCAGGACCCCGTATTACTAAACATCTTACGATTTGTGTAAACTGTGTAACAAGACATCTGATTGCGCCAGAAACCCGACTGAGCCAATCAGGGCTGTTGTTACAAGTATTTATGCAAAAATCAAACGTACGATCGTTAGTAATACAGGCCCCTGGTTTGGTTAAATTTTCCTATTGTTACATAGGAAATGTTAACCAAATGGCAAAACAGGTACCGGTATTTCACCAGTAAATTAGCGCTAACCAAGTTTTTTTACAACCGAACCCAGCTGGTGGTTTAATTTCAGGCAATGGGGCTCTCTTTCTCCGTACCACGTGGGATCCCCGTGCCCCCGTCCCTCAAAAACATGTACAAGGAGCTGGACAGGGACCCTAAAGTTCCCGGATTCAAGATACCTGACCACGGATGTTTAGAGGACTGGGCTAAACAGGGGGTGCTGTTGTTAAATGCCACGCTAACTGTCGAGTAAGTGCGTTTGTTGATTTCTTTGTTGATTCTGAATGCTTCAAATGATCCATTACTAGAATGTATTTTTTAGACTGGTCCAAATTCAAATATGTTGCAGACGACAATTTCATGTGAATGAAATATAAAATGTTGTAGAATACATTGTGGGAAATGAAGAAATTGTTTGTCGCAAGCAATTTTCTAAGTTTACCACGATGATTTCCAAAGTCTTTATCTTGTTAGGCATCAAAAAAGCGTCACCGTGTTGGAATGGGTTAATGTTAATGTCACACGAAAAGCGATTAAAACTAAGACCCGACTGCATGTATAAGCAGACTGTTCGTTGTCTCCACATCATTCAAATGCTGTAGCAATAGAAAAAGGCAATTTGTTTCGATTCAAGATACTCGACCATGGAAGTCTAGTGGACTGGGCTAAACAGGGGGTGCTGGTATTAAGTGCTACGCTAACTGTCGGGTATTTATGTTGGGCTATTTATTTGATATCTACTGTACACATATTTCTAAACGTGTGCAAAGTTTCAGAGCAATAGCATTAATGAGATATTGCAGGTTTATACGGGCTTCAACAACTTTAAACAATAGCATGATTTCTATCTCGAAAGGTCCTCAATTCCGTAAAAAACAAATGTCAGGGTAATAATAGGGGCCTAATAATAATAATAATAATAATAATAATAATAATAATAATATAATAATAATAATAATAATAATAATAATAATAATAATAATAATAATAATAATAATAATAATAATAATAATAATAATAATAATAAAGTCTTTATTTTACGAGGCAGCACAGTTGGGATATCACAGTCTTCCCTGTAGGGCCTCTACAAATATTTACAAAATATACATGCATATATACAACAAAGCACAGCAACACATAAAATATCCAAAGTGCGGTTACTCCTTTCTTACATGACAAAATCTTAAGCTGATTCAAGCTAATTTACTGACAATGAATGAATCTCTGTACAGGACATGCTGTTATTGTCTTTTAAAAAGCATAAACAATATATTGAGGTAAATTGAGAAAATGCTGATTGTCAGCATTTTCTTGCTTGACCTCAATATTTTCTTAAGCATATTCTAACAAGGGCGTCAAAACAGGCATTGTTTTGGGTAAGGGTTATTCAAGGGCGGATCCAGGATTTTTTGCCAGGGGGGGTCCAAGCCCAAGATTTTTTCCAGGGGGGGGGGGGGGGGGTCCAAGCCCAAATTATGCCTTAAAATGTAGTAAATATGCAACTTTACACAAAATTTATATAGTCAAAATTAAATTTTCGGCCAATGCCAGGGGGGTCCGGACCCCCCGACCCCTCCTCTAGATCCGCCCATGTTATTAATAGCTTTGCAACGAAGTGCGCACATTTCAAATGTATAAGTATCCATTAATTTGTCATCTGCTGCAGCAAAATTGAAGCAGCTTAAAATATTGTTGTTTGGACAAATGGATTGCTTTTGTGAAATCTTCTATTGTAGGGCTCACAAACCGAACTCCCACGCCAAATTCGGCTGGCAGAAATTTACGGACAACGTCATCAAGGCGATCAGCGACCATTGCAACTCAGTTGTTTTTCTACTCTATGGAGGATTTGCGCATAAAAAGGAGAAATTGATAGACGGGAAAAAGCACGCGATTGTAAAGACAGCGCATCCATCGCCGCTTTCTTTTAACAAATTCAACGGATGCTGCTGCTTTTCCGATTGTAATGAAGAGTTGAACAAGTTTGGGTTATCTCCCATAGATTGGTCTTTGTAAATCCGTTATTTTAACACATTCCCACTCTTTTTGATTCCCCTAAAGAAAAAAGGCTTTATAAAACATCGTGGAAAATAAAGAAATTGCTTGTGACAAGCAATTTCTTCATTTCCCACAATGTTTTATACACAAAATTACCAAAAATGTAAAAAAATAAAAAAAAATAATAATAATCCCTCATATTGAATTGTCGTCTGTCACATCTGTGATTTTGAACCAACCCAAAATTTTGTCGTAAGGTAATGGGTTAAAACACTGTGAAAATAATCATTTTCCGAACCACAGATTGTTCCGTTAAGGATTACAACCCATCATTAGATACCAAACACTTCGTGCATCTTCGGGTATCCTCCGTGACAACGGAAATTAACGAGAGATACCCTCGTCAATTTCCGTTGCTACGGATTACGCCCGAAGATGCAAGAAGTGTTCTGTAGTTAATGATGGGTTATAACCCATAATTATTTTGTGTAAACTTAAAAAGATTTTTAACAAGTTATACGTTTTGTACTTATATTATGGATTTTGTTCATGGAAATATCATTTTTTATCTGTTGTTGTTTACAATGTAAATAATACTCAATTATACTTTTAAAGTTTTTGGTATTGCACAAAGAATTTGCCCAATATCGTGTTCTTCGTATTTTGAATCCCAGCAAACATTTAGATCGACCCGATATCGGCTCTGTAACACCAAACGCTATTCGCCCGATATTCATGATCGGTCCGATATCGGCCAGATATTCACAGAAATATCTGCCCGATGTCGGCTCTGTAACATCAAACGCTATCCGCCCGATATTCATGATCGGTCCGATATCGGCCTGATGTTGGTTCGTAATAGGAGAAAATGTAGAAAATTCAGATTTCAAACTAACATCTACCCGACATCGGCCCGATACCGGCAAAACGACCCGATATTCAAACTTACAGCTTATATCGGCTCGATGAAGTATGCATGCTGGGATATTCATACAAACATCAGATCCAAAACCAAGCCAGCAACAAAGGCCCCGTGCTGCTATTTAAAGCCCGTACATGTACTCGTACTGTGTCTGTGGTCGAGAGGTAGGGCGTCGGCTAGTCAGCTTCACGACCAAGAGGTTCCCAGTTTGATCCCCGTCACCGTAGGTTGTTCCAGGACTTTTAGTGGCACACATATTCTGCACAAGTTCTGGCCCCGGTTGATCCTCGTCAGCTAAGGTTGTTTTGAGGACTTTTCATTGACCTACACATTCTGCACAAATACTGGTGTATTTCAGAGGAATCAGACTCGAGAAAGACTTATGTAAGCTTCTAGGCGTAGTCCCAGTCGATGTAAAATAAATACAATTAAACTTGAATTAATATTTTTTAACCCTTTCCCAAACAAGACCTGGTATTGGCGCCCTGATGAAATAGGATTGGGAAAACATCGAGACAAAAGAAGAAAATGTTGGTAATTAGTATTTTCTCCTTTTGCCTCAATATTTTCAGTGATTCATTTAATAACCACCATTTTGTCGCCTGCAGTTGGTTTCAAATTAGACCATCCTAAGATTTTGTTGTTTGGAAAAGGGATAAATTACATTAATCTTGTGAGTTAAGGGTATTGTAAAGCTAAAATTTGCTTGTATTGACACTGACCATCTTAGGTCATTGGAGATGGGGCTTCCAATTACGGTAGTCCACCCAATATAATGAGATTCACGCCACGTCATTCAGACGACATCTATTATTATTCGGCGGTGGAACGTTCCACCGCCAAATGTTTACGACGTTGCCTGAATACTAGTACTAGTAGATTTGGTTACTTAACGATGACCTTAAAACTTGTGAACTAGTACGGCATTGCATATGGAACTTTATACAGCCGCTACAGATTGGATTGATTGATAGGGGTTTAATCATTACTTTAATGCGGTTTTCAACTGCTATGGCCATATTAGCAAGGTGGCTGGAGCACCTAACCATCGATTCCTGTCGTTTCTCATACAAGTACTGCCAAAACACCCCAACCAAGCCTCCAGCTGCTTGTTCACAAACGCTAACGATATCAAACCATTAATGGGAGACAATTTTGTGTGAAAGGATATTTGTTGCAACTGGGGATCGAACAAAAGGACCTCAAGAGCGAGTATGATGACACCAACTGCGCAATGGACACTGTCCGCTACAGATTAGAACATCAACTCACAATGAGCACAAATGACAAACAAGGATTTATGTATTTCTTTGTATAATTCTTTCTCCGATTAAATGACTTACAATTAAATAAATGTCACATAAATGTCATAAAGAAATGAACCAGAAACTGGAAAATGGCTCTTTTAACTTTTGAGACCAACATGGAACAAGATTAATCTTAACCCATTACCAAACGGCAAAATTTTAGACAGTATTACAAACACCTTGCCAACGACCATTTCAAATGAAATTTCACATGTTTTGGTCTCTCTTGGTAGAAAACATTGTGGAAAAGAAAGAAATTGCTTGTCACAAGCAAGTTCTTCATTTTCCACAATGTTTTCTAGAGCATTTATCTTTTGGGCTTCAAAAAGTATCACTAAAAGGGAATGGGTTAATGTAAACAAAGTCTGATCAAGATCCATGTTGTTCTTTAAATACTTCTGCACTACCTATTATTATTCATCGAGAGCAGTGAGGACAAGATTAGACGGTTTAATCCCATTTCGTCTACTCCCAATTCGTCTACTATTTTGAACATAAGTCCCATTTCGTCTACTTTTCTATTATTTGTATATCAATATGATATATGGTTTTTATGAAAATGTTTGCATTTTTATTTCATTTGTGAATATATTGAGTTAATTTCTTTTCTTAAAACAAAAATATTGTTGTTTATTGATGATTTGACATGAAAGTAGACGAGTTGGGACAGTAGACGAATTGGGACTAAAGGTACTGAATAAACAGTAGACGAAATGGGGGTAGACCAATTGGGATGTTACCGATTAGACAGCACCTAAGTTAGATAATCTGGATCCACAGTTGACTGACTCTCAGATGTTATAAGACATTTTTCCAGATCAATACTCAAATGTACATACACGTATACAACTTGAGCAGGAAAAAAAATCACGCCAAAATATCTATCCACCTTTTACTAATTTTCAATTTTTACTAGTTGCTTAACTTGCACCATTCTTATTATCATTATGCCCAACTTTGAAGTAATTGTGTGTATTAATTGACTATGTCAGTTAAAACCCGTATTTAAAATGACTTCTATTATGAAACCATACTGATTTGAAATTGTTAACATAATGAACATATTGATTTTGCATCATCTTGAATCGAGTTTGAAAAGAATTCAAATTTGATACAGGGTGAATACCAAATCGCTTCATTTCTTTAAATGTAAAGATACAATAATTGTATATAGTGCAAGCACATTTGAAACAAGAGCTGTCCGAAGACATCACACTCGACTTTCTAAGTTGCTTAGTATAAAGGGGGCATAACTCCAAATACAGTGGAGCCAGGGTTATGGGCCTTGGTAGTAAGGTAGAGGGTGTGATGGTGAATAAGTATTCCAAGTTTGGGTTGAATCCCTTTGATAGTATGGAAGTCATTGATGTTTGAAAAAACTTTAACCTTTGTTGCAACGCCGACGCCAACGCCGACGCCCGGGTGACAGTGTAAGCTCTCATTTTCTTCGAAAAGTCGAGCTAAAAAGGTAAGCTAAATAAAGTTTATCTTTACTCACAAAATTATTATGTAGAGCAGAAAAAAAGAAGAATATGAACACTGGTAAATATGTAAAATGTATAAAGTAGAAAAATACAAGAATAATTTCTCACTAAATTAGTTGTTCAAATTTTAAAAACACATAAATTGAAGGTCTTGGCTGGTATTTAAAGTTGATCACCACTCTGAAAAAATAAATTATAAAACTTTGACAAGAGGGCCAAGATGGCCCTATATCGCTCACCTTAGAGATCATCAAGATGATAATTTTTGTCTCATCTCACATGCACAACTTCCGGACAACGTTCATTAAAAAAAAACAATCTAAACATTGCTGGTAGTAGAGAGTTATACAAAATTTACCTTATGGATCTCTGATAAACAGAATTGGAGAAGATTGTATCATTATGAGACAATTCTACATACAAAATTACAAAAACAGTTTAGGAGAAAAAGATTGTACAAGATTTCCTTCTTTGTCTCTATATGAAATTCGATACCCACAACATAGGGTCAATTTTCCTTGTATCACAATAATTTGAAGTATTTTGGAAGAGGGCCTTGAGATGATTCTACACACAAAATTTCAAAGCTCTATGCCAAACGGTTCAGGAGAAGAAGATTGTACAAGATTTCCTTCTTTGTCTCTATATGAAATTCGATACTCACAACATAGGGCTAATTTTCCTTGTATCACAATAATTTGAAGTATTTTGGCAGAGGGCCTTGAGATGGTTCTACTCACAAAATTTCAAAGCTCTATGCCAAACGGTTCAGGAGAAGAAGATTGTACAAGATTTCCTTCTTTGTCGCTATATGAAATTCGATACCCACAACATAGGGCCAATTTTCCTTTTATCACAATAATTTTAGGTATTTTTGTAGAGGGCCTTGAGATGATTCTACTCACAAAATTTCAATGCTCTAGGCCAAATGATTCAGGAGAAGATGATTGTACAAGATTTCCTTCTTTGTTTCTGTATGAAATTCGATACCCACAACATAGGGCCAATTTTCCTTTTATCACAATAGATTTTAGGTAATTCTGTAGAGGGCCTTGAGATGATTTTACTCACAAAATTTCAATGCTCTAGGCCAAATGGTTCAGGAGAAGATGATTGTACAAGAATTCCTTCTTTGTTTCTGTATGAAATTTGATACCCACAACATAGGGCCAATTTTCCTTTTATCACAATAATTTGAAGTATTTTGATAAAGGGGCTTGAGACCATGCTACATACAAAATTTCAAGACTCTAGGCCTTATAGTTTGGGAGGAGAAGATTTTTTAGTAATTGTGGACGGACGGACAGACGGACGGACGGACAGACAGACAGACGGACGACGGACGGTGAGCGATCACAATAGCTCACCCTCAGCACTTCGTGCTAAGGTGAGCTAATAATTTGAAAACAAAAAAGATTGATATATATCTAGTACTCCTGTTTTAATCATTACCTCCAAATTGGGCCCATGATTGATTGACCCGCCCTACCTGGCCCACATTTGTGGACCATGAAATTTTCACAAACAACTTCAGTAAAGGGTCACCACAAACATTACTGCCAAGTTGGGTGTAAATTGGCACGATGGTTCATTTTAAACAACTATTTTAAGAATTCTCAGTCTGATAAGCCCCACCCTGAAACGCCCACATTTATTGACCAATCAAAATTCTTTGAACAATTTAAGTAAAGGGCCACCAAAGGAACATTTCTGCCAAGTTTGGTCAAAATTGACCCACTGGTTTCAGAAAAGATTTTTAAAGAAAAAGTTAATGCATGCATGGATGCCTGCATATTCAACATAACATCATGACAATAGCTCGCTGGCCTTCAGCCATTACCAAACGACAATATTTTAAAATGGTCCAAATTGAGAGATCTTACAGACAACAATTTGAGGTGTATGAAATTTTACATTTTTTTGGTGTTTTGTGTAGAAAACATTGTGGTAAATTAAGAAATTGCTTGTCACAAGCAATTTCTCCATTTTCCACAATGTTTTCCAAAACCATTATATTGTAGGGAGTCAAAAAGAGTCATTGTGTGGTAATTGGTTAGGCCAGTGGAGCTTCTGAGTGAGTCGGGATTGGAACTAGACAGCCCTTGCGGTCTGGTAGCGCTCCACAGGCCTGAATTATTTGGCATGTTGAATGCAATTTCATAAGTGCAGGCTGCACAAACAAACAAATGCATAACTCCTTTTACAACAATGATTTTACTCAGGATGTAAAATTCAGATCAAGCTGACATTACACTCTGTCGATCTAATTGTCAATACCATTCTGTCCAAGTTTTGTCTTGATTGATCAATATAAGTATTTGCTAGAGTGAAAACAAAGTCAAAACGGCCATTTTTGACATTCAAGGGCAGATAACTCCAGACTCTCTTCTTCAATAAAAATTCTTTGAAGGAATCTGAGAGAGGGTCACTCCAGCATCATTCCTGGGAAGTTTGATTGAAATCCATCCGGTTGTTTTAAAGAAAAAGTTTATGGGCGGACACACTGCCATGGCGATAGCCCGCTGGCCTGACAGCCAGTGGAGCTAAACAAGGGGTCCTTATGGCAAATGAGATCCACATGAATGCAGATCAGCATGCATAGACATACTTTTTGATGGAGACACACCAAAGTTGTTCTTTAACAGCTTCTTCCTGACCCTTTTAACAACTTTAAGATATCAGTTTGGATCCTGATTGGACTGCATTAGGCCTAATGTATGAACAGATATTGAAACACTGTGGTTTACCACACCATACCAACTCAAATGTATGCAATCAGCTCAATTGACCAAACGCCGACTGTCAATCAAAAACATCGATTAGCCAATGGACGATCAGAACAAGAGGCCCAAGAGGGCCTGTATCGCTCCACTGGCTCAGTATTTCAATCAATGAGACGGTTCAAGTATAGATTTTCATAAGGAAATTTGACAGGAAAGCTGATTCCAGAATAGACTTTACCTTGAGAAACCTTATTTCTCAGTGGTAATAAGTATTGTTTGTAAATAGGAAAAGTTATATATCGCTGCTTTTCTGCCAAAAACATGTATCTGCAGCTTAAAACAAGCTGCAGATACAAGGTTTTTGCAGAAAAGCGACAATATGTATATCCCTGTATTTCAACCAAACCTTGTAACCGCAGCTTAACCCTTTTCCAAACTGAAACAAGACCTGGGCTGCGTTCAGTAGACAAAACGTTTTGTCTTACTGGACGCAGGGCTGGTTTTGATGTCCCCGATAGAATAGGCTTGAGAAAACATTTAGGCAATAGAAGAAAATGCTGATAATCAGCACTTTCTCCTTTTGCCTCAATATTTTCTGTGTATTATTGTACTCAGATCCAACCTGCCATATCTTTTTCAGTGAAACTTAGTTAAAGATGAAATTCCAATATATTTTTTGACCCATTACCAAAATGGCAAAATTTGGGGCTTTTCCAAATTCAAAGATATTGCAGACGACAATTTCAAGTGAATGAAATTTAAAATATTTTGGTGTTTTGGCATAGAAAACATTGTGGGAAATGAAGAAATTGCTTGTCACATGCAATTTCTTCATTTTCCGCACTGTTTTTCAAAGCTGTTATCTTTTAGGGAGTCAATGTGTAGTAATGGGTTAAGTCCCGCAACAGATAGATGCTGGACGATGGACGATCATTAAAGCTCATATAATAGCACCTTGTGCTCAGGAGAGCTGAAAACAGGTGTAAATGATACTAATGATGCCAAGGCTTTAGTTTTATGGAAATAAGGCAGAATTTGGCTGGAAATTCTGTATCGTAGGGTTTTCCATCTTAGATTTCCACACAACACAAAATTATCATGGATATGATCTTTTTCATCTCTCTCTTTAAATTGCCGTAAAATGCACAATTTTGATTTACATGACCTTGCCAGATAGTTTTCACTGGTGGTGAACTCGGCCAAAGCGTTGGACATTTTTTCGCGATCATAGTATTTCGTCTGTGTTGTTTTAAATATTGTAACTACGGCTTGGATTAAGCTGTAGTTACGAGATTTTATAACAACACAGACGGTTTGTCTATACAAATTGCTACATCCGGTCTATTTTTAGAACAAATTCATTGTTATTAGAAAAACTATCCAATCAGATCTTTAAACTCACATTTAACTGAAATATCTGTACCTTGTGGTAGCGAAAAATGTCCCTTGCTTTGGCCGAGTTCACCACCAGTGGTTTTTATGTTTAACTTGATTTGGTAGTATAAATAAAACTCAAACACAAGTGTTTCTGTAAATAATGAAGTTTTATTAAAGAATGTTTAAGTAATTGAAATTGTTGTTTACAATAGCATACAATCAATACATATTTTCATTACATAAAAGTTGTTAAATAAACAACTTGCAGAATTCATATTATGCATGTACATGTATTACTTAAAATTTTCAATTAACCCTTTCCCAAATGGCATTGTTTTAGACTTCCAATTTAAAAGCTGCACCAGAAGACAAAATGGAAGGTGATGAAAACAGGTTTTGCACAATATAGCAAAATAAAAATAAATGAATAAATTTATGAAAAAAATGAAGCAAAAGAAGAAAATGCTGATTATCAGCACTCAATGTTTACAGAAGCCTCTTAAATTAGGGACGTCATGAACAAGCTCTTATTTGGGAAAGCGTTAAGTTTCATTACAGCTTATTCATGTTTTTGACAAAAGTAAAATGTTAATTCATCTCAACATTATCTGTTATTCAAACCTTTGTATAACATCTAAATTCAAAAAGCATATTGCTACTATCTGCTGATATTAACCCAGGACAACTTAATTTTTGTCAACAATGTTCTCTATAACTAGGCTGGGGCTCTGAAATGACTTGCCAAAGGCCATACCCACATGGATGGCAGCTTGAATGTAATCCAATCACATCACCCGCAACTTCTCACAAGAAATGAGTTTGGCATTCAAGCTACCATGTCAAGCAGGACCCCATTGTTTAAAATAGAATATGATCATATTTCATGTGTTTTGATCATCATTCTACCCTTTACAGACCGACAAGCCTTTCTGGATTGTCTTGATCTGTTATGAGTGACATCTTCACTATAAATGTACATATATGAGTTTTAGACCTGTAAGCTTTTATTCCAATGATAAAACAAAGTTTTGCAGATTGTACAGCTATATATTAAAATGCCTTTCCATCTATTATATGAAAGAATTGTTCTATGCCATACAAAAACATACTTAAGTGATTATTTCTAAACTATTATAATTAAATTTAAATACATACACATTTACAATGATGTTGCATTAATCCCTTTATATGAATATTTGACTGTCATAATGATATCAGTCCTCTTGTTATTTGAGTAACATATAATAAATAGTTTGTTTTTCTCTCTTTCCCTTGCTATCATCTGTCATGACTTTCATATGATTTATATATAAATGTGGTTATTGTGATATTCTTTGTGCAAAGCACCATTTCCACTTCTAACAAAGTCTATTTGTTAATCTATGACATTGCTATATATATTCATTAAGTATCTTTGAAATATATTCTCCTTTTGGATCAGTACTAGTCTTTGTTTTGATTTTCTAATCATTTCAGAGATTTATTCTAAAACTCGCATAAAACACTAAACTAATATTTTGAATCAAACAATGAATGGTACATGAACTTTTTCAGTAGATCAGCAGTTTTAACAAAAGTAAGACAGTGCTTTACTGAGCTTAGAACAAGTATAATCAAAATAGGAACAAGAGCTCCGCAGAGTGGCGCATATACACCCGAGAGGGGCTTGTTTGTAAAATTTGCCATTTTTTCAATTCAAGGGCAGATAATTCAAAAACGAAACAGGTTATCTGAATTCCGTAAGCGATGTGCACAAATAGACACAATGGAGAATCATTGTGGCAAGTTTGATTAAATTCCAATCAAAACTGTAGGAGAAGTTGCGCACACAAGAAATTGCTAACGGACAGACTGACGGACAGACAGACGACCGGGGCCATAACAATATGAACCTTCAGGCGTATAAAAATATAAATATTTGCTCTATTTGTCACAATAATCTTACCATTGTGCATAATTTTTCACCCTACAGGTCATTAATTTTTTGATGAGTTTTCTTCTCAATACTGAGGTTGATGTGAAATACAAAATTTGTGTAAGTTAGTGTGAACACATTTCGAAATTTAAAGAACATACTGCAATAAATATATATGAGATGTTAATCTACAAATCTCATTTAACTTGTTTTTATACGTGATGAACCATTTGCTAAGCTCTGCACTGCCTTCAGAAAAATTATGCAGAATGGAATAGTAATGTGAGTAAAAAGGTACAGTTGAATTAATGTAAAGTAGCAAGTTCATGTGTAACAGAAAGTAACAAATAGGAATCAATTCTATTAATTAAACAGTGACATAATTTCCGACAAACAATAGTATTTCCTCAGTGTAAATCTAAAAAATTTAACTTAGTCCAAATTCAAAAATGTTGCAGATGACAATTTAAAATGAATGAATCTTACATGTTTGGTCATCTTATGTAGAAAACATTGTGGGAAATGAAGAATTTGGTTTTCACAAGCAATTTCTTCATTTTCCACATGGTTTTCCATGGACATTATCTTCTGGGGAGTCAAAAGGAATCACTGTATGGTAATGGGTTAAAGGTGTAAAATGATCAGTCAACATGTGACTGCAGGCTGATCGTTATGTTAATCTTCTGCCACACAGTTCAGCATATGACAAGGCTTACAGTAGAAATTTCTCTCTTTCTTATTAGATGCTGAAATATGTGTTGAACATGAAGGAAAAAAAATAAGAAAAGAATGTTATATCGCTTGATCATAATTATGTGACCCGCCAAGCTTAACAGTACCTTATGGAAAGTGTGAAAAATATCAAACCTAGCCAGTCTGTGCAAACTAACTAGGATCAATTTTTTTCATTCTAAGGCAATTTCTTGGATATATATATATTTCGTTTCCTTGTTTGTTTTACATGTTCAATAAAATTCCAAATATGACATCTGGTTGATATCTGCTGAATCTCATGTATCTCAAGATTTGGTTAAATGGAAAAACCAGAAGGTCCCTTTCAGTGTGACAGGTCACATATCTTTGTGTCCACCTTTCTGCACCTATAGTGGCCACCCATACCTATATGAACCACCAGCTTTGTCTGCTGAAATAGCAGACAAAGCAAAAAACAATGACGGGTGAGATTTCAAACTGACCTCTTTCATTCAAAATAATATGTAAACTTGTCATTAGCTTCACACAACTCAATATTAATGATTTTTTTTTTAAACTTTATGAAAGATTGACACTGTGATTTGGCACAGCAGAATACACCATCGAATGATCAGACCAGACACATTCTATGACATCAGTGAGAATCAGTGGTATATTACTGTAAATATGATCAATTAAGGAGCCAGAATAATGGGTTGTTTTTGACACTTGTTGACTGCAGTTGAAGAAATCCTGCATAAACCTCTGGATAGTTGTATTCATATCCAATAAATCAATGTTGATATCACCTTGAATAATGAGGTGCTTCCCTTTGAAATGCTTTAAATTTTCAGTTAGAAATTTCTTCAGGTCAGTCACCGAAGATTTAGGAGAGTTGTACAATGTTGCAATGACTATTTCTTTATCTTGCACCAAGAGTTCTACAACAATCATTTCTATGTTTTTCTTTACCACAGAAAAGCTATGAGAAATATGAATGTTGTCCCGCACATAAACGATAATTCCTCTGTGAGGACGAGCATTGCTTACTTGTTTCCCATCTGCTCTAACAATTTGATATCCAGTTCTCTGCACTAAATCGATGGAATCATCTGCAGTTAACCATGTTTCTAATAAGCATAAACAATCTGCAGCTTTGACATTGGGATCTGAAAACAATTCATCCTTATGGCTTCTGTAAGACTGCATATTGTTGAAAAGGCATGTGAAATGAGTGTCACTAGTCATGTAAACTGGAGTGTAACATAGTTTCAATTTCTGTGATTCTCTTAAACGTATCATTTCTTCTTGAACTTTAGTTGACACAGAAATCTTGCTTTCATTCAAGTTTAGAATGTAAAGGCCTTTCAGGGATCTTGATCTACTTATTGCGACATAATGGGCATGGGAAAATACACGTTTTCCATCCATATCTATTACAACCTGACTCAACGTGTCTCCTTGAGATTTATGTACAGTTTTTGCTGTTGACTGGCGCAGAGGGATTTGTATTCTCACAAAAGTTTTTCTCAAATACACAAAGTTCCTCTTTGAATCAAAGATAGGTGTCCATAATGGATTAATAGCACTATGATACAAATGTCTGTACTTTGAACGCCATGATGTTCCGATTTTATCATCATTGAAAGAAACCCACACAATACTTGGTCTAGTAGTATTTTTCTGTCTGTATTCAATTTTATTTATCATACAAGAAGACCCATTTACTAATCCATCATCTACATCAAGGTTAAGACATAGGTCATAAATCATTCCAATAGCTATTCCTACCATCTGACTAAGCCCTGCAGTGTGTGTGGAATCATGTGGCAACTTTGATATTAGTTGTTGTTTAACTGTCACATTGTCATCTCCTAATACATGATCAAGAGCAGGAATGTTTACTTTTTCATTAGTATTATTAAGAAAGCTCCTGACATTGAAATTGTTCACTTTCTCATTGGTATTGAATAAATGTGTTGTATTTTGTGGATAGTCTGTACTAGCAGTATCAGTCAATCTCTTTTTTAGATTTTCAATGTCAACTTGTGTATGATTTCCTTCTCGTAATCTGTTCAAAAGTTCAGCAAATTGCTTGTCTTCCTTTTGCCTCATGATCTCATCCAATTCATGCATTACAATAAAATCCTGCCATAAGTTTGTAGCTAAAGGTCCA
Source organism: Fragum sueziense (assembly GCA_963680895.1). Classification (NCBI taxonomy): domain Eukaryota; kingdom Metazoa; phylum Mollusca; class Bivalvia; order Cardiida; family Cardiidae; genus Fragum; species Fragum sueziense. The sequence continues at coordinate 86,554 of CAVMGG010000040.1, forward strand.
AAATTTGTTTTCAAATTCTCAAATATCCAACCATCCATCACTGGTTTCAACTGGAAAAGGTCTCCAATGAATATCATATGCAAGCCACCAAATGGAACATTACTGCCCTTTATTTGTTTTAATCTTTCATTTATGAGTTTAAGCATGTTATTTCCAACCATGGACACTTCATCAATCATAACAACAGACAAGTCTTTATATTTTGTTCGAAGGGTGTTTAAAGTGTCACTATTAAGTGGAGTACAATCATAACCCTGGCTTGCTGGAATGCGGAAAGCTGAATGTAATGTTACCCCATTTATATGAAAAGCAGCTTTACCTGTTGGTGCACAGAGAAGAACTCTACAGTTCTCAGGATTATCACCAGGATTAGATGTCAAGTAACGCTGCAAAGCTTCAAACAATGCACTTACAAGAACAGATTTTCCAACGCCTGCACCACCAGTTAAAAAAACTTTCAACTTTTGTTCATCACGCTTAACAGATTGGAAAACATGAATAAAAAATTCTCTCTGTTTCGTATTCAATGATTTTATCAATTGCCTGTAATCTATGTCTGACATTGTTTTCCTGCGTACACTAATATCTACAGAAGCAACACTTAAACCAACATCTCCAGCAATATCACCTTGTCTCTGATTTTCAGGTCTATCAGGATCAAAGAATATGAAACTTTCACTTTCTTTTGCACCAATATTTGAGTCATCCTGCTCAGACTGCTCTGTGCCTGGGGCAACATCATCAAAATCTTCCTCATTGTGAGCACGCTCCATTGCATCATCTAGTTCATCAGCATTCTTTTCATACTGCAAGGCTTTGTGCTCTATGAAATTTTTAATGGATCTGTACCTTGATAGGTAAGAGTCATGACCTTGTTTCAAATCAATACTTTCATCTCTCCATGAAGTAAATAGAAGCAATCTTTCTCTACAGAACTGTTCGATGTCAATTTTTTTCGAAAATCTTACATATCTTATGACTTTTCTTTGTTTCCTTTCACTTATAACAATTCCATTTTTGAGAACAATTCGACCCCCAGGAATAGAATATTGTCTATCCTCACTTGAATTATAGTCATTTGTGTCTGAGTCAAGCACCTCATCCTCGTTACAATATGTATCCATGTTTTCATTGTTTTCACCTTCATTGGTTTCTTCATTTAATGTTTCAGAAATGTTTTCACCTGAATTTCTTGCAGTGCCTTTGTCAGTGTTGTATTTGATATCAAGCTGGGACACATAGTCTGCTAAACACCAATTTTCAAGTTGTTTTGGTCTTTTAGAATATCTTTTAATGGTATTATCTGCTTCAATATCTGTAGAATTTGAAGATAATTTTTCAAGAGATTCCTTAGACTTAAGTAGGAATGTTCTCTCTTCAGGCAAAGAAGTGTTAATGAAAACAACATCCCTTGAGGCTTTTGTCAATGGCTGTTGTAAAAGTAAGTAGCAGGCTTCCTGGGCACTAACCTCAACACTATTCAAGAATTTATTTCCAATATGTCTAACCTGTTGTCGGAGATCCATATTTCCTCTTCTAGCTTCTTTACATGCCTCATTCATAAGAATACTCATTCCTCTCTGTGCTTTACTAATATATGAAACTATATATACAGCACATGCATATGGATCCAATACAAATTGTAAGTCATGGTTTGCACCCCAAGCGTTTAGAATAGGTTTCATGTATGCATTAATTCTAACCTCACTTAATTTTCTTTTCAGAAAAACCTTTGGACCACTCAATGAGCTTTGGACTGCTTTGATGTAATCATCCTTGCTTACTTTGATCTCAGTAAGGAAATCATCTACCGTAATATTTGTTTCCTTCAACTCATCCAATTTCTTTTGTATTTTGACAAATAAATCTTTGTAATTTTGCTTTTCTTTACAGTCATTTAACGGTTCCAATATAGTTGTGCTTTTCATTGGAGGAATGGGAAAACCAAATCTACAAATAGATTTCTGTTTCTTTCTACAAGACTTGGAATGTTTATGTATCTGTAGTTCTACAAGTTGTTGATCTGGATTTTTCTCACAAGATACATACTTATCTATGAAGGATGTTACTTCATCTAATGAACTTTCATGATATCTAGGAGCCTTTTCAATCCATATTAACATGTGGATGTGAGGTGAACCTCTTTGTTGGAATTCAACACGATAAAAGTAATCTATTATTTTTCCTAATGGGTCATGGGGACTTTTAAGTACAGTGTTTATGAATTCTTGTACTCGGTTGTCAAAATACCTTACACATGTAACTGGATCTTTTTGCACAAGTTTTGTTTTATCAATCCAAGTCAAGTTATCCAATTCTTCCACAGACATTGTTTTTCCATCATTTATCTGAGAGAGCATATTTAGTAGATCATGCCATCTGGTATCTGCCGACGAAAGAGATGTAAACCAAGTAGGTAATCCTAGTTGTCTAATCATTGCAAAAACATCTTTTTTACGGGCTTCAAAATATGGTGGTGAATTCCTTAAACTTCTGAAAATATAAAATCCCTCATCCAATCTCACAACACCTTTAAGATGATTTGTATCAAGCATTTGTGAGGCAGTAAATGTTTTACCTTCTGTTTTACATCTACGCAAAGCAAGATGGACTTTATCAGAAATTTGTTTCAGTTGAACTTTCTTTAACTTAAAGAAGATATTGGGAATATTTGATGCTACTCTGCGATCAATATGCCTCAGTTCTAGCTTGCATGTATCACTATAGTGAATGTGAACATGTTTTTTATCATTTGGACTTCTTCTCTGTCCACAGAAAATTGTAGGAAAAGACAAATATTCTGCATCAGGATCTTGATAAAGGCTGAGTGGTGTTTGACCCTCACCTGGAGCAAAAGTATAAGCGTTGTCTTTATTTGGGTCTGCAGCATCCAGCATAGTGTCACTATTACCAATAACCTTTTCTGTCTCGTCAACTTCACTAAAGTGATCAGAGTCATAATTCACATCATCATTACAATCTAATTCTTCACTTACGCTTTCACCTGTCATTCCAAAGAACTCTTTTACTGTATCACTACAATCTGAAGTAATTGATTGCATCCAGTCATCATCTACTTTAACACCAGATTCTTTATACAGTACACTATGGTTCACTAACCAATGAAGAGCACTTAAAACATGCAGAGGTCTAATATTTTCAGTGAAATCACATTTATTATATGAAAGTTTCTTCTTAAGTTTAACAGGTATTGTATAGTGACTATCTAATGTTCTTGGTAAACTGTGTATAACAGGCTGAATGTCAACCGGGACATTGACAACATTCCCTTTGATGGACAACTGACCTCCTCTTGGTAATTCTCTAATCTGCATAAATGGGATTCTCAAAGAAACTAATCTTTCCTCTAGCTGATGTAAATTCAGTTCCTTTGGCAGTACAGGAAATGCATTTTGATTGAAAACAGACATTGGAGGGACTTTGTTAAGTTTAATTTTTTCATAGCATGTTTTACACAGCCATTCACAATCATCAACAGAGATGTAATTTGTAGAAAATTTTTTAACTGCATCAGAAGAGCATTTAGAATTTAGTTTGTTGAATAACACAACAGAATGTTTAAACCATGTTTGGTTACAGCATGAACAAACATAAACAGGGCCTTTTGAAACATTCTTCTTAAATTTTTCAATGCAGTCGTCTAAGCTGGAACCATATCGCTTTGAACTTTTGTAGCTCTTTTCCTTAATTTTATAATCTAAATTAGACCTTAGACTCTGGCGCTTAGTCTTATTTCTTTCATTTTCTACTATCATATTGAATCTTGATGAACGTTTATTCTGTTTTTTCATCCTTTCTGAATCTTTATACAATTTACTAGAGCGGCACTTGTGCATTGATTTAAGAGTTAACATTCTTTCTTTCTTCTTTCTTTCCTCATTTTGTCTAACTTTTTGCATAGAACCCTTTGTCATTGACCTTTCTTTGACTTGCCTTTCTGGATTTTCTCTTGCTTTTTTCTTTGAAATATTTGTCATTGTCCGTTCCTTGACTTGCCTTTCAGGATTTTTTCTTGCTTTTTTCATTGAAGTATTAGTCATAGTCCGTTCCTTGACTTGCCTCTCTGAATCTTGTCTTGCCTTTTTCTTTGAAATACTAGTCATAGTCCGTTCCTTGACTTGCCTTTCTGGATTTTGTCTTGCTTTTTTCATTGAAATACTAGTCATAGTCTGTTCCTTGACTTGCCTTTCTGGATTTTTTCTTGCCTTTCTCTTTGAAATACTAGCCACTAATCTTTCCTTAGATTGTCTTTCAGGATCCTGCCTAATTTTCCTCATATAACTTTTCATATATTCATTTCTTTTTAATCTTTTACGTTCGTGTACAATTTCATAATCTGACCTAACTTCTTGTTTGCGCTTTTGTCTCTCTGCTTGATCCTTGAAATATATGTCAATCAAAGATAATTTCTCAGGTGGACAATTTGTAAATTCAATTTCATTTTTCTTGGATTCAGATTCATGGATTTTTTCTCCTATAACAAATCTAATTGGCATCATGTCAAATTGTTCATTTAGATCGATGTTCATACTTTGATACATTGCATACATGAACATTACCAAATCATCTATTGAAAGAAAAGAAGCTAATAATGATCTTCCATCATCATCTACCAATCCATCAACACCATGTGAATGAGAATCAAATAAACAATATCTACCATCCTGCCTGAAAATTGCAGAACAAACTGAACCAATGATAAATAAAAGATAAGAAGTTGTGTGAAATGCTTCCTTCAAACAACTGTGAAGTGATGACATATGAGTGTTGATAGAACTTTGAATAAATACACCAGATAAAATATTTCCTCTCACAATAGAAACATGTCTATCAAATGCAGTTACAGAACCTGGGATCTCTTCCAAATTCAAAAGCAAGCTTTGAAAGTCATTCCTCGCTTTCAGTCCAATCACTATTTCTCTATGTAATCTATCTCCTTCTATTAGAATTTCATCTAGATTTTGTGAAGATGGCAGATGTCTAAGCTCTGTGTATATCATCGAGCATAAGGCATTGGCTGTACATTGTAGATTTCGAGAGGATGGTCAAACATTTGATTACCTTGATGAAAAGTTCCGAAAATCATTGTGTTGGATTCTGTATCTTCAGCAAACAACTTCAGTAGCAAGAACAGTATTACCATCAGCACTAGCATCAATAACAGTGTCAGTAAGTATATCATCTGCAGTATTTGGTAAAGTATCATGAACAGTATCAAGAACAGTATCAAGAACAGTATCAAGAACAGTATCAAGAACAGTATCAAGAACAGTATCAAGAACAGTATCAAGAACAGTTTCAGAACAAATTCCAGACACAGATGGTTTTTGTGGGTGGGCAAGTCCCCCATCTGATATTCCAAAGACGCCCTCCATAGACACAGATGGTTTTTGTGGGTGGGCAAGTCCCCCATCTGATATTCCAAAGACGCCCTCCATAGACACAGATGGCCTTACATCTGTTTCATCCAAAACAGATGAAGGTAAAGGGTGGGATAGGCCCCCATCTGATAGTTCAAAGACACCCGTTAAATCAGCTGTGGTTTTCGTGAGTACATCTCTTCTGGCTCTACTCATTCGCCAATTCTTCTTGCGAGGCATTTTCCTTCTGCAATTAGAAAATATAAACTAAAATGGCAAATTTTCCAGACATTCAAAGACAACTTTTGACATTGTCTGATGACCAGGACCCTGTTTTACAAATGAATTGAAATGTTCATAAAATCATAAGAAAAACAGGGCCCTGGACCATAAAAGCTGCTACATGTGTATGAAGTGTAAATTTGCAAGCATGTATCGTTTTGACCTTGATAAGTCACTTTAACAATGTTATTAAGGGATTCATACCAATGAATTATGAACTGTTTTTAATATCAAATTTGAGCACTACATCTTAATTTCTAACTTACAAGGAAAAAACAGACAAACTAATGGACAGACCAGATTTTATATTGATCCCTTTCTGATCTTTAGGTGCAGATAGTGTAAAAATTCAAGAGAAAGTAATAAAAGCCAGTTCTTACATTAAACGGATAAATCAATGGTAAATCCAAGTCCCTTTTTCCTCTGTATCTCTTTTCTTTAACTTCGTCACACTGTACTCTATATCTTTCAGCAATCAACACAAAGTGATCTATATTAAGGTACACAACCTTAAGTCACATAGGGTAGAACTTATGTTCACAATAATTCCAATATATACTCCAATTCACTGTCACAATGAACTCACAGCTACATAAAAATCACAAAACTGTATTTAGAATTAAATCAGTGTTGCACAAAAATCATAAAAAAATGTTCACTATTAAAGTGTTCACAATTCACTGTTCCACACAAGAATCATAAAAATGTGTATAACATTTCCAATTTTGGAAATAATAATAAAAGTTCACAAATGTTCCAAGTGATATTACGGTAAGTCTTTTTGTAATATTGATAAATTTGTCTGAAATAAATAAGAACAGTTGTTGAAATCATGATTGATAGAATAGTTGAGTGACAAAATGTAAGTTTCTTGAAAGACAAGATGTGTTTGTGAAACATGAATGCCCGAAATGGCTATTTTTCTACAATGTTAAGTTTTTTAATTAAGAGTTGATAAGGGTTACATGGAACATATAGATATCATTGAAAGGAAGTTAGATACCAAATTTCAGCTTTGTTTGTCAAACACTTTTGGAGAAAATGCAAAATGTTAAGTTTTCTGACAGACAGACAGGAGTAAAACAATAGAAATCATGTTATTTTGCTAACCTATGTAAAAGATCTGGAAGTAATTGCGATTAGCAATTCTAAATTATTCACTGTGTGTTTAGTTTTGAGATTTAAATCTAAATTTGTTCAAAACGTTATAATAATTTTAAATATTGGCATGACACTGTACATTACTAAAGACTAGAAAATCAAATTCAGTTTATTGTTGAAATATCATTTCCAAAACTTAAATAAATGTGTATCTCTGTTAAATTGATAGAAAATAATTTCCACTTTCTATGAAAGTGGTAAACTATTTTTTGTGATAAACAAGGCGGTTATCCCAAAAAGAGGCCCTCTTCATAACTGGTGATAATCATGTATGCAATTCAAAGAAAGCAAATAACAACTGTCTTTGAAATACACAATCCTACATACTCAAAAGATTCCTGCAGCATGTTTTGGTCACCAGCACACTTACCTGGTATAGGTTAACGTCTGCAATAGCCCCTAAAGAACAAAGTCTATCTAAACTTTTGATTTAAATAGAATTTAACAAAGTATGGGTTACAAATTATCAATCATTCTTCATAATAATCATAAACTGTTGTTTTTTTTTCTTCATTAACACAAACACTTGTCACGGGTCAAGAGGGTCTGAAATGAGAAAAAGAGTATATCACATTTTGGCATCAAACTTAACCATTTTCCAAACTCTTCCAATTTGAAAGGTGTTGCAGACCGCAATATCAAGTGCATGGAATTTTAAATTTTTTGGTGTTTTTTTGTTCAGAAAATATTGTGGAAAATGAAAAAAATTGCTTATCACAAGCAATTTCTTCATTTTCCACAATGTTTTCAAAAGCCTTTATCTTGCAGGGTGTTGAAAGGCGTCACTGTGTGGTAATGGGTTAAACAGTGGACTCTTAATAATTATATAATCCTGTTATAAGACATTCATTGCAAATTAGCAATTTCCTGTCTGCAAAAACTTAAAATTTTGAGAACAATATACTCCCTTTTTAGCTTTTTTCTGTTAATTGCAATAATTATCTTGACAAATAGACATTGCAGTTAAAAAGAATCCACTGTTTAGTGCATTTTCTCTTTTCTCAAACGATAAAAATTCAGACTGTCAAGATTTGACAGCTACTGCAGGTGATGAATTGGGTTACAAAACTATATGGAATTTGTGAACATTACAGAACAGAAAATACTGAAGGAAAAGGAGCAAGTGCTAATAATCAGCATTTTGTTTTTTCTTTCAAAGTTTTCTGACACTAAATTCCTTCAGAGACATGAAAACATGGTCTTGTTAGGGAAAGGGTTAATGAACGTTGAATTGATTTTCATGTGACTAAAATTCAACACAAAAGTTCTAAGAAGGGTGTCTCAAATAAAAAATGGTCTTGGAGATGTTTTGAAAATTCAAAGTAAAAATAAAAAAATTGCAAAAAGTCACCTAAGGAACATTCTGGCAAAGTACACTCATAATATGTCCAGTGATTACAGAAGCGGCAATCAATGAAAAATTTTCTAATGATTTCTGATAAGCCCCATCCT